>JAZGLO010005437.1:0-439170 GCA_036873155.1 Biomphalaria sudanica | reverse complement strand
CTTCTATGGGTGGGTGGGTGGGGGGTCGAGGCAGGGTGGGGGATTGTAAAAAAGGGGTCGCCGAGCATAAAAGGTTGAGAACCGCTGGTCTATAGTCTTGATGGCTCATCATTCAAACATTTCTTCCGTCCCCACATCGTTTGTTGTAGCCTTTATTCTCTTTTTGTTGATTTACACGATTCGAATGGCAGATAGGTTCGAACCTGCACCGGGGACACGACAAATCGTTCACTGAAAGTTCGTTCTTTAATTCACCGACAAATCGTTCACGACTTTGCGTTCATCCGACAATTCAATTCACACACCCCCTCGACCATCGTCACCATCAAACGACAGTTTAGAGTGCAAACAACACGACCAGGCACCCATCCTTATCGACAAGTCTACTTCTTTCCATCTTTTAGAAAATAGCATCACTAAATGGGCTTAAAATATTGAAAAATTGTCTGCATGTTCATCTAGAAGTATATGCTTCATTACTGAGTACAGTAATGTTTAATCATTTTTTTTAAATTGTTGCTAATGGTGAACCCGCACTGCAGTTAATTTCCCCGAATATTTATTTTCGATCTTTCTATCTATTAGAATAATCTAGATTTAAAATGTAATCTCGTGTCTAGATATATCTAGATCCAAGTCTAGTAGTAATATATTTAGGTAAATCTAGCCGTCTAGACTTGATTCTAGATCTAGGTCTAAATGACTTTGCTTCTTTAAAACTTTTAACCTAGAGAACTTAGAAGATGGAGATAACCAAAGGACGCGGTGTGTTTACATAGTTACAATAGGATCAAACTCTGACTGAGCTGTATATTATATAGTGAATAATAGTGTTTAAGCTTAGGTTATGGATCTGGATCAGTGGATCTAGTAGTAGATCTGGGTATTAGTTTACGACCTATATTCATAGATCTAGATTTTTTAATGAAAATACCATTATTTTGCCGTTCGAATCTGTTCTTAGTCAGGTAGCCTACTCATTCTCTGATTCTGTGAACATTCCCGGATTTCCCGGGCTACCGTTCAGTTCAGACAGTTCAGTGTTCAGTCGAACTTCAGTCCGTTGTCGTCGAGTCTAGTCGTAGACTTATTATTTTATAGTTATATTAATCTTGTTATAATCATTGACTTATTAAAAAGACTTATTTAGTTATTACTTTTAAATGCCATCTTCAACTTTATAGTATTATAAGTATACTTTAACTACTATAAGTTGAGTATAAGTATAGACTTTTTTATTATACTTTAGTACTTGGTTCTAGATCTATGATAAATTTATAATACTGTCTACGTCTAAGTGTCTTGTCTAAATATTATAAATATAGATAGAGTCTAGCTCATGATAAAATGTTTAATAAATGATATATCTGCACCCCATTGTCAAAGCTGTATGATTTCATTTACCCCCCCCCCCCGTATCGTCACAAGATCTAGATCTATATCTCTGTCTCTAGTAATTAGTAATTTAATCAATTTAAAATTAAGAAGCCCTAAGTCATTAACTAGATGAGTAGATCTAGATTCTAAGTTTGGTGGCTTAAGACTAAGTCCACAATGAGTCAGTCAGTGTCATCAGTAATCCTAAAGATCTATAGACTAAATAATAAATTTGTTTAAATATTTAAATATAATATTAAAGTAGGCCTATATCAATTAATATGAACAGAACAAAAAATAAGAACCAAGAATTGTATTGCACATGTAATTACTGTAGCGGTCTAAGTATGTAACTGCACAGTGGGTCACTCATTGCTGGGGAAAAAAATGAAATTATAGTATACCTAAAACTATTTAAGATTTTGATCTAGAATACCACATCAATGTTTCCCAAACTGTGTTCTGTGGAACACTAGTCCCGAATAGGTGCTCCATGAACTACTGGAATAATTAACTAGTAGGCAATCACATAAATTAATCTCTCTGAAATAATAAGCAAAATGTTCCACTAAATACTCAGAATGTGCAAAGTGTTCTGTTAAGGTAGAAGTTTGGGAAACACTATACTAGATTATTAAACTATATAAATATTATACCTATAAAGCCGTAACATATGGACGGTATGGTTATTATACCTAGTCATGTGGTATTCGCTCAGGACTGTCATATGATAGTCTCGATAGTCTTAAGTTTGAACTCTGTGAGCTGCTTTCTCCCATCATCCTGTGGAACGTCTAGGCTAGGATGTCATTATCTTCAAATTTAAAAGAACTTCCAATACAACTAAAACATTGAACAGTCAAACCATATAGATCTAGAAAAATTAGTATAGATCTATACAAATCTCTTTTTCTCTCTTAGTCATAATAATAGGCTATTCTGGTAGTATACTGCCTATAGATTAGTAAATATAGATCTAATGTTTAAAAAAAAGTAAAGACCTTAGTTGCATACATAGAATATTAAATATTAGTTTTAGTTAAGAGTTGACTTCATGAGTTCTATATAGTTGTTGTCATTTTGATGTTGTGAATAAGTTAAGACACTGTAAAGTAATATTAGTTTAAAGTAATGAGTTATTATTCAAAATAACTACTCGCAACAAATGTGAGAATCATTGCTAGATGAAAAAGTCAAGATAATGAAGAGAGGGGGTTAGTGACACCCCTTACATCTAATATATAGAGCTATTATTATTTGTTTGTATATATGTAATCTATCACGATAATCACTAATGAGACTCTTACACTCTTAGAGTAAATAGTACATAAAAGTGACTATCTTCAATAGTTACATTTCTAGACAGCTTTTTATTTTTTTTTTAATTTTGGAGTTTTCTCTCTTAGATGAATGCTAGTTCTAGATACCCCTTAAAGAGGACTTAACTGCCAAGCATCATCTCCTTGAGTATAGAGTTTGAGCACTGTGTTCTCACTTTTTAAAGTCATCTCCTTGGACTTTTATCTCAGATGCCATGTCATAAGTATAAGAATGCAAGGAAAAATTAAATGAACTCTTGAAATGTCAATAGGAAAACAGGCCTCACTCTAGCACTAAAAAATAAATAGTTATAAATATCTTCTGGTTAGGAGTCTCTCAAACAGAAATTGCAGCTAAGAGTCATCTTTTGTAAAAGCTAGCTGTACCATTGCCTTAAGCTTCAATCTTCAATATGGTTTTAAAACTACTTTTAGTCATAAAAATCATATAAATTAATGTTTGTTCTCTTTCGTAATGTTTGAAAACAATCTTATATTTGCAATTAAATGCTCTGCTGTCCTAAACGAAACAACCAAGAAAAGCTTTTTTAAATGAACTTATTTTGTTTTGATAAAATAGACCTTGATTTCATTAGTCACGATTATTATCTTTTTTTATTATTTTAGGCATTATGTTTATAAAATATCATTCTGGGACAGGTGGAGTTCATGTCCTAAAAGATATTTTAGTAGTAAACATATCTCAATCAATATGATGTTTCTTTATTAATAATTACTTTCTATAATTGCACAGCTATCAAAAAATGCTTTAGTAGCCAATATTTTTTATACTCGTTATCTGAACTATGACATGAACAAACATTATTTACAAAAGGCCATAAATCGATTGGTAACTGATGACTAATAATCTAATATCTATTTATTAAAAACCCTGCTGAAAAGAATTTTTTATTTAAAAAATAATTCTTTATTATCTTTTTTTGTTATTCTTTCTTTTTATAATTAACTTTCCAATATTTTTTTGTTGTTTGTGATATTGAAACAAATAATTAAAAAGCCTTCTCTAATTATCAACAGTATCTGACTTATGCGTCTGAACTTCAAATGTGACTTTCTCAAGAATCCCAATCATCCTATATGAAAGAGAATAGTCCTTAATAATTAATTTGAAGTCAATTGTGAAACTTTGAGAATCACTTATATGGAGCAAGATTATCTGATTTTGGAATTTAAACAAAGAAATTTAAGCAAAATTAAAATATTTTCCATCCTACTTCAGATCATAAATTTTTTGGTTTAAAATTTAAATAGATAGAATTAATATTAGTAAAACATGCTCCAACATACCCAACTGTCATAGCTACTGTAATTTGCTCATACACAAAGATTTGAAAAGAAAATGAAAAGTAAAAAAAAAAAAATATAAGAATTTCAAAATATAGTGGGATTTGGGCTTTAGTGTTAAATATACAGTATAGAAATAACAAAAATCTATTTGATAAACAAATATCAAGGTAATATACTTAAACTAATTTTCATTAAATTTCATATAGCATTATTTTGGTAGCACCATCCCAATACTTGATTAATATATTTAATCACTTATCAGGTTAATACATAGCATTAAATGAAAGTTTTAGTACATCTGAGTGGGACAGCATGTATGTAATTTACAGAATCCTGTTCAAATGTAATAAAATCCAGTTTAGTAAATCTGAACATATTTTCATTAATCCAATGCAGAGGTCAACAATGGATTGAGTTTGACTTTGGGGAACTTTGAACAGCAGAGCTGATTTAAGAGGATACATGTTTTGTATTTTAAGTACAACCAGTTTAATGTGCAGAAGAGAGGGAAAGTCTTAAGTTGGATGCTGTCCCATCTTATTTCTAATTTTCATGGTTTCCAAGGTCAGTAGACATTATTAGAACTTGGTTGAACCACATTTGTACTTTGTTCATTAGTTCTGACACGCCATAATTTTCTTTTTTTTTTAACAAATGAAAACAAATATATTTAATAAGCAGATGAAACATGTAAATTATAGTTTTATAGCAGAAAAAAAGATGGAATAATTCAACATATTCTGTCCCTAAATGTGTGCCTTGCCTTTTTCCTTAGATGCTCGTTTGATCCATACATGGTCGATTTGACTTCCTGTCAACATGTCTGGTAATACCCAAGTTGCCTTCTGTATCCGTTTGTATGGGATGACTGTTCCTCCAATAATTAAGTTGCTTGTGGCGCACATGTTGGCGAACTCATTGTCATTCATCTCATCTAGTCCATGTTCTCTTCGTAACCTCTTTTGTTATTTCGACCTTGCCGTTGAAGTCGCCCATTATAATCATAATAATGACAATGTCCTTCTTTGGTTTGTCTTGTAGGATAGTAATCTATCTGTTGTAGAAGTTGTCTTTCACGACCCCTTCACTGTAGTTCGTTGGAGCGTAGTACTGGAAAATATCCAAGTCAATCCCCCCCTTTTTTTTTCTGTTATGATCCGTGATCCATATGCCTCTCACTCAATAAGCGCCCACTGTGCCTGCTTAGCCTCAGAACCACTCCCTGGATGTGTGTAGCCTTCTGCTCATGATAATAACAGTTGCTCTCCTGGCAGTCAGTGGCTTCTGCCCGGAACCAGTCGGCCTTGACTTGCTGATTTCTAAGATGTTGAGGTTGATTTTTGTTTATCTCTGCGGCCACTTGAGCTGTCCTCCAAATCTCTTACATGTTCCGGACGTTTCATGTAACGATGGTGGTGATGGTCCTGGTAAGACCGAACGTTCCATGTAACGATGATAGTGATGTCCTGGTTAAGACGATAGTCTGGCCTGTCAACTCCCAGATGACTCTGGCTTTCACCAACCGGCGTCATACACCTTCCAGATGGACCGCGACATCTGTTGATTTGCAGTTTGGTATTTCTGCCTTAGGCATATGCAAACTAGGCAGCCGCCTAAGGCCTTCAGTTGGTGGAGGCCTCGCACAGGGAAAAAAAAAATCAATAAAAAATGCGAAACTTGGATCAACTCTCAAATATAGTCTACTAATCTAGATCTAAGTCTCTACTTTACCTCATGGTTTGTTAGTGAATGTTTTAATCTACTTGTTAAAACGTTAGTTCGAGTCTGATGCTTCAAAACTTTAAAAAAAAAAATAAAAAAAACGCGGAGAAAGCCAAGATGTTGCTTCATTTATTACATGTCGTTACTTGTCAATATTCATTGTTTTAACACACACACACACACACACAATAGGAATTGCGTTATCTTATTTTTATAGTGTTTAATTTTATTTTTCTATTTTATTAGGGGCCACCAAATTTGCTTCGTCTATTTCCTGGTTTCTGTAGCTGGTTGTTTTTCAACAGAGTAGGGTAGCTAGACTTACGCCCAAATCTCCTTCTTTTCTTTTTCAGCCGGGCTTGGGACCGTCCTTGGCGGAGTTATATTTTTTAAATAGGCTTACACCATTTAATGACCTGCCGTGGACAGAACATCGACTTCATCAACTTTTTTGCTTTTGAAGCATTTAGACTCACTTGGTACATTCTGTACATATTATTGTAATAAATGATATGATAAATGCATGAATTATAGACACGTTATTTAGATACAAGGGATATACACATTTCTTATTATCCTATCTTATAAATTACTGACGTTCTTTCAATATAGAGGATACTTAAGACCTAACGGATGGCTGCCTTGTCGTGCGGTTTGCGCGCTGGACTGTCGTTCGGATTTATCGACGGTCGAGGGTTCAAACCCTGCCCGCTCCCATCCCACGTCGTCCTGCGGGAGGTTTGGACTAGGAAGTAAACTATCTTTCACTCTGAAGGAACATCCGAAACATGTAAAACAAAACAAACATCCATTATGGAAGCATCACTTTTACTTATCACCCTCCCTTCCGTCCACTAGAAAAAAAAAAAAGCTCTTCGTACATTCTGACTTTTCTTCGGCTACTCAATTTGCTATCAAAATATTGACTATACTTTATGTTGACTTTTTGACGGACCCCAGATTTACTAATTTTCGGTCCTTTTTATTTTTATTTTAATGACACTCCCTAAGTTTGTATTTGTATATCCACACACACACACACTTTTCTGCCTTCATTTCTCGGTACAGCACATTTTGGTGAGTTTTTTTTGTTTTTGTTTTTTACATTCTTTAATCGTAAGGCAAGCAATGTACGGTAAAGACACTGCACACCATCAGTTTCATGCCCTAAAAGGGGGAATGCATTTTCTGAAGACCTTAATTGAATACCCCTCGTCCCCTTAACTATATTTATTTTAGCATTATGTTCTATAAGAATACAAGGAAATAGGCCTAGAAGTTTGGTTGTATTATTTTGTTGTAATTGCATTGTGGTTATAAATCCATATTTGATTGCTTAAAAATGACATTGTTATCAATGTTTCCAAAATTTAAATAGTTAAATTAGATAGGGCCTTTTTATAAAGATCGTTTTCTCAATAGTCTGGTATTCAACACAATCAACTCATAACGTTTTGAAGAAATCTTTAATAACGTGATTGGTTCGACAATTCAATCATTCAAAACTGTTTTTAAATTGCCTCACCTTTTGCTTTTATCATTAGCATGGTCATGCATACACATAGCGTGCGTGAAATTATGTGCACACTTCAATTTGAAAAGAAGCAAGTTTTGAAAATTTCACCTTATTTCATCTTCTTCCATACATTTGTTTCTCTCTCTCTCTCTCTCTCTCTTTCTCTCTCTCTTTCTCTCTCTCTCTCTCTCTTTCTCTCTCTCTTTCTCTCTCTCTCTCTTCCTCTCTCTCTTTCTCTCTCTCTTTCTCTCTCTCTGTCTCTTTCTCCATCCATTTAGAAAAAATATGTGTCAATGTTGCATGTGCTCATTTTCATAATTAATTCACATATTACGTAATGTCCTATATTTTAAAAGTAAAGCTTTGAGTAAGAAACTTGATGCTTAGAAAAGATTTATATGGCACACTTTAGGGCATGTCATGCCCAGTAATCCTTCAAGGACTATCTATTCCTCTGACCAGCAAAACCCAAACGAGACGCTAAAAAAGTGTATAAGTTACATTTGAATATTAAAATTAGATCATTTATAATTCAAAGATAAAAAAAAAACTATAGATACTACCGTGATACCCCTCAACTAAAACAGTACGTTTGTCTGTTTGAAAATAACAGTAATGGAGGGATCCAGATCCAGAAACTACGCGAACAGCTGACAGTGAGGGAAGTAGGCCCCCTAGGTTACTACTAGATCTACTAATGTTAGGGTTACCTGGCACCAGCACGCCCAAAGGAGGGCAGAAAAAAGGACAAACACTTACAAAGGAAGACAAAAAAAAGACAGTAATCTTTAAAATTTAGGCTGATTATGTATTCGATTAAACATGTCAGGACATGTGATAATGGGCTTTTTTATATAATGGGGGCGCGATTGCTGAATGGTAAATGCGCTTGGCTTTAGAACCGAGGGCGTCCCGGTTCTAGGTGACCCGACAAAATAGCGCCGACTAAATAGTGCGAAAGTTCCCGACAAAATAGCGCAAAACAAAATAGCGTATATGATGTTTATAAAAGTACCGGATCAGAAGTAATTTAATGTCCTGGGCAACATTTTGTTGATATCTCTATCATTATCAATATTAATAGATCTAAAAGTATGCCATATATGCAGAGAACGAGAGTACCTTATTATTTCCCTTTTTCATCAATGTTTAAAATGCATAACTTTCTAAAAAAAAATAGGATTTTGAAATGTGGTGACCCCGTTCAAGCAGTGATGGAATTTCTACGTGACATTTCCTACAATTTAACTTTGCGAAAGTTTGTGTGTGTGTAAATCTAACAAGTATCTTTGTCTGTTTTCTAAGTACACTTTTGGAATGTAAATAATGATATATTTTTAATTTTCTTATTTTAGCTTATAATTTTTGCTTACTGTTTGCATATTTATGTTTTAAGATATCTTAAGAGTTTCCTGCAAAATGACTGAAAAATAATGATAACATATTCATATTTTACGATATCTAAAGTATTTCTTTTTAAATTACTGAAATATATTTTTTTCTGCGCTATTTAGTCAGCGCTATTTTGTTCGCGCTATTTGTCGGGGTCTTATCTCGGTGAAGACAGGGATTTTTTTTTTTTTTTTTTTTTTTTTCTTGGGGGGGGGGACTTTAATGACTCCCTTAGCTGATGGTCGTTGTATTGGTCAAATACACCCTAGTTAACCGTCGGTCATAGAAATAGATGATCTTTACATCATCTGCCCTATAGACCGCAAGGTCTGAAAGAGAAGGAACAATCGTAAATATAATTTTTCTAACAGAATAGTCTTTTTAGAAGCAGTTTATTAGCGCGAAGATATATATATGTGTGTGTGTGTGTTTTACACAATGGAATTGACTGGTGAATACGTCAAGGTATTTTCAGATGTTTAATTAGATGACCCAAAATCCAGTTCTTTGCAGGAGATCCTGATTTCGGAATTCAGGTTCCTGATTTCGGAAATCAGTTATTTCCCTTTCATTAATTTACTCTTCTATGTAGAAACTGGAAGTTACTAGAATATAAACAACTTCCTTTTTGTTCTTCTCTAAGAACCTTGACCCCTATCCCACGGGATAGTCTGCAACTAGATCACATTTTCTATGGACTGTATTTGGTTATTGTTTCTCTATCAATCAATGAATTTTCGGCTTGTTGGTTGACAAAATATCCCTTTTGACGTCAGCATTTTGCCCGTAAATGATAAGCATACAAATAAGTGTTTGTTGAAGGAGATTTTCAAGGAAAACTTGTCATTTATCTGCTCTTAATAACAAATGAATATTCACATTGGACTAAAGTACGCCATTAGTAAATTCACTAAACCTATAGACACCTCCGGACAGAAGACTAAAAAGTAAAGAAGCAATAACGCATAAAACACTAAACCATAATATACTTATACGAAAATCACAATCTAATAAAATACTCAGAAAGACACAAAGATAAAGGCATATTTCTTATTACATGTGCTAGGACAAAGTCATACAAGTGCTCCTTCTTCCCCAGTGCCATTAGAGCATGGAATCAGCCAGGAAAACCAAAGACGTAACAGAATTTAAATCTCTAATTAACATGCACGACTAGATTAATATATAGATAACGCCTCGTAAGACGTAATCATCTCATTTTGAAGGAACACCTGTAATTCATAAAAAGATAAGAAGAATTTCGTCTTAAAACCAAACACTATGAAAGACTAAATTTGATTTCCGGACGAAAGACACGACCCAACGTCTGGTAGCTCTAGCAGTACCTTTAAAAACAAAAATAGGACTTCGCTTGAATGGTCTTATAGTTACAGGGTTCGGTGCATGATAGAGATCTGTAAACAATGTACGATGCATTTAGAACGGAGAGTGCATGAGCTTAACAACAACAAAAAGTTGCCTCTGTATGTTTAGCCTCTCCGTGTGTGTTGTGGAAGAGAATGGGTTAAAGTGCATATGTATTTGTGTCTGCGGAAGTAGTTAATGTATGTATGCATGTATGTGTTGGGGTGCGATGTATATTTTTGTCTCCTGTATAACTGTCCTTTACACAATGTTTGTCAGAACTGGGGATAGCTAAAAGCCGCTCAATGTACAATACAGTTTGGATGGAGAGTTTTTGGCCTTTAGAAAACATTAGATTTAGATCTACTAGATATTTGTGGCTTAAGTTCTTTGGCATATTATTATAATTATTGGCTCACTCTCTTCAGCTTGAATTCCTTAATAATAATAATAATCTTTATTATCCGAGAGGAAGCTTGTTTTACAATGGACCTCATTCACCAATCGTAAACAAACAACATTTAGCCACGTGGTTCTCTATCTCTTCTATACAAATTACGTAATCCATAAAGGCTGTCACATGATACTTTTTTATTATTATTTTATCAATATTATCACGTGGCTAAATGTTGTTTGTTTACGATTGGTGAATGAGGTCCATTGTACATTACAAAAAACAATACATAATTGGAGCAAACAATTTGTTCGATAGTACACAAAATGTTCGTTCATATCACAACTTTTCTTCAACATTACACGTGAAATTTACAACAGTGAGTTACAATTTGTTCAACGATTTAATTGCCAAAGGAACAAAAGAGTTCTTGTGTCTATTTGTTTTTGTGATCGGTGTCTTATATTAATTAAAGCTAAATTATTAATTAATTTGTTAATGTTTGAATTGATTCGTGTATTGCCATCGACTATGAATAATTATGCAAAATTTCAATTTGATCCGAGAATGGGAAGTTGGAGAACGTGTCAAAACGTAATAAAGGGAATAAATCCATATATGCATCCACATCGTCCATTTAAGTAGCATTTATTCCCTTTATTTTGTATCAAAAAAAATAATTGATCACCAACAAAATAATTAACTAATTGGTTTGGGGTGGGTATTGATTCATGTCTTGTCAGGTACAATGAATAATTATGCAAAGTTGTTTTTTAAGAGGTCAACAAAATTTGTACCAGACAGACAGTGAGTTGATATAAGCTTTGTAAAAATAGACACTCAGATGCTTAAAATTTAAAAAAAAATACTTTACCAACAGGAGCTCGTTTTATGAACCTATAAATTACTCTTGCTGTTAAGGCCGAATTGTAATGCCTAGATTCTAGAACATCTACTGACAGACACTTACCAATATACTGTACAGACAGCATAATAATAGAAATGGAAAGAAAATAATGTGTCTCACGAGACACAAATGATTCTTGGATTTCACCCTTAGGCCAGCAGAGAATATGAAATAGTTATTTGCTGCTTTTACAGAAATATCTTTTTTTTTTACAAAGCTTTTTCGACTCATTTTGTTTGTCCGTCTGTCTGGTAAAAAGTTTGTCAGCATGTTTTTTTCTCCCATTTCACATTATGAAATCAAGTTAAAACTTTGCACAATTATTCATAGTCCATGACAATACATGAATCAATAAAAAAATGACCGATTAGTTCATTAAATGATGGTAATTCATTAATTCTGTTTTATATAGAAAAAAAAGGATTTAAACCTGGCAGTATTTATATATGTAGCAGTGATTTGCGGTTCTTACCTTTAGATAAGCTCCTTTTTTTATTAGTATTATTTTGTTTGGTAATCTGCCATTGAAAGAGATTCTAACTAAGGCAAAAGACAGGAATGGAGAAAGACGGTCAACGAATCTTGCATGGTGCCCCAACGGTCCAAAGACTAAGGGATAGGTAAAGGTAAAATCTAATATGTGTGGTGAAGGGGAAGAGTTGAAAGGGTTCAAATCCTTGCGAAGTTTAAATATTGTGCCGGTTATTTCAGAGATATTCGGTATGGGAATTTTACGGCCCAACAAGAAAATGGTGGCTGGTTGCTTTGTTTTAGCTTCTCCATCTCCTGGCTGGCCACATACATCGAGGATCATATATCGATTGTTGACAGACTGAATGTGTACACAAGTAGACAATACTAGTGAGACAAATCAAAGGCGAAGAATGTGGATGGGTTGATATGTGAAAATCATTGCGTCAGATCGTCATTCACAAGTGTTGATATTTATAAAGTGTTCATTGTGTAATACGGTTTAATGTTCCCTAAATGTGTGGCCATGTTTTTTTGTTATTATTCTCTCTCTCTTCTCTCTCTCTCTTTTAAGGAATACAGAAGAAACCAGAGCCACAGGCCTTTTTATCCTCTTTTTCTCTCACTCTCTCTCTCTCTCAAGTGCAAACACACACACACACACATTGAAACAAATAGAAAAAAACTATCTCACACACTCTCACAAACATTGATTCACCCACCCCAAAAAAAAAGATATATATCTCTCTTTTATCTCACTCACACACATACACCAACATACAAAAGTCTAAAGAGAAAATCTCTCCCCTCTCACTCTCTTGCTCCTACATACATGGGCACACAGGGAGAATCACGAGCTCTCTCTCTCTCTCTCTCTCTCTCTCTCTCTCTTCCACACACACACACATGCACATAACACAAACACATCAACGCACAAACACGACTCTCCAAAAAGAGCTCTGGAGACGTCTTCCCTCTCTCTCTCTCTTTCTCTCTCTCCCTCCCTCTCTTTGTATATTACACACACGCACACGTAGACGATCACCAACACTCATAAAAGGGAAGAGGAAAGAAAAATGATGGGGGGGGGGGAAGATCAATCCATAATGAAAGATATTTGGTGATGTTATGTCTAGTTTATTTATATATGCTAGTTTTCAATATTAATCCCCTTCTGACTAGTAGTAGGGCCTACATAGTCAGTGGTTCGTGAACTTAACATTTAGTAAAGCTGTGAATGTATACACCATTCTCACTTCATGGTGATCAATTCGGACATCCACCATAAACCCAGACTGCCACCATAAACCCAGACAACCACCTACATTTGTAACCTCCCCTCCCCCTTTTTCAAATTTCTTCTTTTACACAAATATTTTAAGGCCTCTTTTTAGGCTTTTCGTTGGCGTATCGCAAGTGATTTTGTTTTTAAACTGGGCACCCTTTTGTTATTTATTTTTATTTACCATAAGTAAAACATACAAATGACAAGATTTTTTTCACTTCGACTGAGAATCGTCTCTGATAATTGTCGTCTGCCTGTCGTCTTATTTAAAAAAAAAATAATAATACGCTGTCAAGCTGTACGTTGCAGAAGAGGCATGGGAGTAGATGTACACCTCTGATGTTCGAGCCGACTTCTCCCCCACCACATCCGGCAACCCCAGCACACGCACACACACACACACACAACACACCGTGTCCGAAGAGAGACGTGTTCCTACACGCTTGGAGAGTGTGAGGGAGAGAGTGAGAGAGGGGAGTAGAGCGAGGGTGGAGTGACTGAGGAGGAATAAAGAGGGAAGGAAGAGAGTGGCGAGAGAGGAGCTAAAAAATGAGGATGAGAGAAGAAGACCAACGCTGCAGAGAGTTTTCTGTAAAACTAGAGTGATCATCTGGAGGACTCTCTGTAGTCGGCTATTCAGTGTAGATCTAGATATAATAGAAGACTTGTACCACGTCGTTGTTCTATAGGTCAGTGTGTCTTTTAACATCGACATCAACATATAATGTAATTACTTCAACCTTCAATTAGAAACTCTCTCCCCTCAATTTTTTGTTCTTCTTAATGTTCATGTCCAAATAGCATGCAGCGAGGTGGGCACTGTGTTACGTACTCGACCTTTAACGTCACTACAGTGTAACATAGAATAGGGCCTACAACAAACATAGATTTAGATCTAGAACATCTTATCTAGTTTTCTTTCGCTACCTAGCTTCTCTTACTTGTCTATTGCTTTACTAATTACTTTAGTAATTTCCAACATCCTTTTCCAAGTAACTTTTTTTTTTGGGGGGGGGGGAGGGGGGGGTACCTTTCTTTTAGTTATTTAGAACTACACTTCAAATAGTCACCAAAGATTCTGCCCGATTTTAGAAAAAACCAGCACCAGAAATTTATCTTGGTGCATCTATCATCTAACTAGACGGTAGGAGACTTTCAATATAGTTACTGTGTATATCTAAGAAAATTCAGTAACCAAACCTAAGATTCATGTCATTTATTACTATCATTATTTTCTGTATATTAAACATTACAATGTCATAGAATGGTAGAAGCTTGACTTCGGAACAAGAGGGGTAACGAGTTCGAATTCCCAGGAAGATTGCGATTTTGAAGTTTTGGATACTTCGGACGACATTTATGTGTCCACCAGTGCCATGGCCACAAGACACGCTCGTAAACCATGTGTCATTAAAAGTTCTTCTTTTCAGACTTAGCGATCCATAGGGTTGACGATGTCAAGCTCATCTGTTTTTTGTTGTTTTTTTGGCCAACGGTTAACGCGCAGGGTGTCATGTGGCCAGCACTACTACAAACAGCCTTTACTTTCCCCAACAATAGTTGGGTACCCATTAGAGTTGGGTGGGCTTAGGAGCGCCCAAAAAATCCAGAATTCCAAATACAAGTCTTCACCAATCATTCGAACCCAGGACCGCAAGTTCGGAAGCCAAGCGCCTAACCACTCAGCCGCGCCCCTATCTGTCAAAGAAACAGATTATATTTACATCATCTGCCCCCCCCCATCAACCTCTGAATGGGAAGTTAGCTTACTTTTTTGTTTGTTTGTTTTGTTTTCTAATTCATTTCTCTTTTATGTGTCAATAACACTTGATTCGATATGCTTATAAACTAGACAGTCATGTCTACATAGTGCCCTTTAGCTACTTACAATGTTAGCTACTTACAATGTTATATTAAATGCAGTTAACGCTATATCTGTATACCTCATCGTCTCTGTAACAGTAGACCTACAATAGATGGTTGCTTGGTGCTGTGTAATGCGTTTCGAACTGTCGTCACAATGGTGCCAAGTTCGAATCCTACTGCTACTGCCCAAGCATCCTTTGTTCTACTTGGTCCCGCAGGGTACATATCTGCATGTTTCTTGTGCATCCTTTTCCGTGTAGCCGAAGGTTTAGGCTAGGATATACGAACATTTACATTGAAGTTATTAATATAGTAGGCCTTCTTCAGTCGTAGAACGACTACGGTTCATCTTGCACACTTTTTCATGTGACTATAGAGTCCTATTTTGAAGAGACACTCCCGTCCACAAATATCGCAGGTTAAGGTGGCTTTCGCTTCGGTGTTAGAGGAGCTGGCCATTTTTTTGCATTGTAAGTTTTCTTTCAGAGCTGAGACCCATGTTCTTTCACTGTCCATAGCTTTCTTGGTCACTGTCTCTCTCCATCTGGTGCGGTCTAGAGCTATGTCTTTCCATGTCTTTCCAATGGTCAGTATTGATGTTCACTTTGAGGTCCCTTTTTATTACATCTATTATTATTAATAGATGTGTAAAAGTAAGATTTGATGCCTTTCCTCAATTTTAAATCAATAAAATCTTAAATTGTCTCATTCTTTACCCCCATATGAGTATGTCATCCATCATTCATGTGTATATTCATATAAATATAATTAAAGAAACATAGGAATGGTAACAGCTATCTCCCCCGCCCCCCCCCCCATTTTTTTTCTACAACAAATAAACTAATAGCACTTTCGAAAGCATCTAGAAATGGTTGTCAGTTGGCTATTTTTAATTTCATTCTTGTATGGTCTAATGAATCTGTATTTTTGTTTGCCTTTGTTTTGTCATGAGATGTAGTTATATATTTCTAGATCTTTGTCTAGATTCCGAAACGATGGTTATATAGACAATCGATCATAATCGTTATAGGTATTGAAAAGTTGGTTAATGAAAAAAAAAGTTCCATTCCTTTTTCAGTGTTTATATAGATCTACGTCTAGACTCTATAGCTCACAAAAGAACCCTACCCCACATTCGCCAGTTGATGAGAATCATATACCGACTTATCTTTGAAAGAGGAGTATGAGAGGGAGGAGGTATACGGAGGTATAAAGAGGAAATCGCGCATGCGCAAACGTTATCTTCGATTTCATTGGTTTAAATAGTAATTATGCAGATCCACTGACGTTGTCGGCTACAATGTTGGGCGCCTTCTCTATCACGTGACACTAGTCCGCCATATTTCAGCAATAGACCTGGAAAGTTGTCATGGGCTTTACGTCATTATTAATGCTGTATGTTTGATTTACGGATGAAAATTATTTATTTGTCATAAATGGTATGTTTAAATAATTAAAAAATACATTTTAAACATTATCTTTGATATTATTTTTTTTGTGATATGGATATTCAATTATTAGCCGTGACGGTTTCGGCGAAAGCGGACGCATCCGTGTGTGTAGTTTTTGAGTATTAGAATAACGTATGCAGGGGGGAAACACCGGTTTACGCGGTGACAATTTTGTGAAAGGGGGAAATCCAAATGATTTCCTCCCTTCATTTATAAACTAATAGGCTAGTTCGAGGAATCTAGATTAGGTCTAGATCTTCTGGTCTATTTCAATTCTAGATCTAGATTCTTGTATTTACTTTAGATTTAGGCCTAGCTAGAGACACTAGAGCCAGAGGAAAAGAGTAGAAGTTGAGTTGGGAGTCAGTTATATAGTCACTATCTATATGACTTATAGTCACTAGAGACAGTATAGAGACCAGAGTCGACAGAGATCAGCTTTACTAGTCTAGCTAGATCTAGACTAGCTGTAGACTCTAGATAGAGACACTCTATAGATCTAGATCTAATTCTTATCTCTAATATTTAGATCTAGACCTAGTCTAGAATACTATTATTATTAATTATAGAGTATCTATTATATTTATAGATCTAGATTTTAATAATTGTTACACTTACTCATACTTACTGTATTTAGATCTAGAATGTTTAAAACTGTATAGATGTCTACATTAATAGTAATTATTAATATATTTATATAGTCTAGATCTAATTCAAATTGGTTTATATTCATTTCTACATCAATCACTAATAACTAATGAAACATTTTTGTTATATACAAAGCAAATGTAAGCTTTATGTTTTGTTTCATTGTTACTTTTCTATAAAAATAAATAAAAACTGAGCACATTTTTGACATGCTAGCTGTTCACCTGATAATAAAAGAGAAAAGAGGGTAAAATAAAAAATGGCCAAATAGGTGACATTGACGACCAGCATTCATGATATATACCTTATATCTTTCATTTACATCATTGCATTAAGGTGTGTAACTTGTAAACGAGGTCATGATTGAATATTTAACCTTAAGTGTCAATTTAAAAAATGTACAAGCATCTTTAGTTTTAATTCTTAGCATACTAATGAATTAATGTACTATTTCTTTTTTCAAAGCTTTTGACTATTTGACCCTATGTCATATTATTTTGTTTCTATTTCATGTGTAGCAATTATCTTTTATATATTTAAATATATATATATATTGTCACAAATCATCAATAGTGCTAGATGTTACAATCAAACTTGATGTCAAGATGTATGAAGATACTATGATTAATGTCACGTTGAAGATTATCTTGATCTATATCACACTATCAATGATCGTGATTGCCGAGGATCTTGAAACCTTCTTTTAATAAGATGATCGTATAGAAGTAGCTAGATCTAGTTGATAATACGATCATTCAGAATATTGCCAGTTGATAAGAGGATCATCTAGAAGTTGCCAATCGCTAAGTCGATCTAAGTATTTATTATATTCAATGAAGAACATTTTCTTCGTCTAAAACAATTACTTTAATTCAGAACTTGGAAAAGCTATTCACAAATAATTACAATGGTTAAATGTACTTGAATAACATAACTGATCTACACAATAATATAATTGAGTTCTAATACCAAAACTCTAGTACATGTTCTCACTAACACATTCCATACAAGACTGACTAAAAATCTAGAACCTTTCCCCGGGTATAGCGTTGTCACGTGTCTAACGCACCTCGTTGTAATTCCAACCAATAAATGCAGCTCAATGTAAAAAAAATATATTTAAAAACCAATCACATTTATTCTGACACATAGCTCTCCTCGTGATGGAATTTCCTGAGGTCGCTGACGAGCTAAATATAGATACTGTGTACATGACATATATATATTAGATATAAGATAATTGCTACACATCAAATAGCAAAGCATAAATATATCTATATAATATATTATATGATATTTGTAGTGTTAAGAGTACTATTTCTTTCCATTAGATGAGACAACTTTTGATCTTTTACTGTGAATTATTCAATGAAATGCATTTTATTTCTTGTTATTTTCGTGTTTAATTAAATTTGTGTTACTCTTATATCAATTTTTCTTTTTTTTTTTTTTAGATGGCATCCAAAAAGACCAAACCCACTGATGAATCAGATTGCAATGAGGGTCCTAAAGATTTACTTAAAAAGAAAAGACTAAGCAATGGTGCTGCTGTAAAAGATAAATTAGACTCTTCCTCCAATGATATAGACAGCTTCTCAGATATCAGTGAAAATGGCTTGGTTAACAATAGTCTTTCAGAAAACGATACTGCTCATACTGTGCAAAACATTGAAGCAGATGAAGAAAACTGCAAAACTGTTGATAAGTCCAATGAGGACAAAAACTTAAATGGTAAAGTTTCTGTTGAAAAAAATCTAAGATCAGAGTACAAAAGAAAAATGACAAGAAGTGCAAGTAAAGAAAATAAAAAAAGAATTAAAGATGACGAAGATGCAAAGGATTTATCCATAAGTAGTAAGGTAGAAACTCCTGGTTTAGAAAATAATATATCATTGGAAAAAAGTGATAAAAAGAAAGACAGTCATAATAAAGACTCTAAAGATGAAGAAATTGATTTGGATGGTAAACAAGTTGCCAATGAGAAAAGCGGTACTGGTGAGAAGGAAAATAAGGAAAAACAGGCAGATGAAAAAAGCAGCATTGAGAATAAAAAGTCCAAGTCCAAACAATCCGAAAAGAGTGACAATGGAACTGATGACATTGAGATTATTGGTGAATCCAAAGTTGTTAAAGTTAGCACCAGCAATACCCTTTTAACTCAAAATGTGGTATTTGTTCCTGCTGCACTCACTAGCTCTGTTACTTCACACAACATCATAACACAGGGTTTCACTGCTACACACAGCAGCCTTTTAACATCACCCAGTCTGCAAAGCTCCGTAGTGGCTCATGGTGTAAGTAGTGCATCAGCTCCACCTGTCCAAGGTTTAAATCCAGCTTTTTTAACAGCTAATGTACAGGGCAACTATGCTTTTAATAGTGGCATTCCAGCACCTGGCATATCTTTGCTGACACCAACTGTTGCTCCACCTAAACCAAAGTCTAGCTTGGATCAAATTGAACTAATTAGGTGGGAAATTCAGAATAGAATTAATACCCGCCCAAAATATTTTAAACCCAATTCATCTTCTGAACTTGGGCCTTTGGCAAAATTTTTATTTGATATTGGCTCTGATTTGATCAAAGAGTCTGTCTACCATGAACTTGTTAAAATACAATCCAAAAAAGGTGAAGATGAAAAACTGACTGATAAGGAAAAAGAGGATTTAAATAAGCTCAAAGAAATTGAAAAAGATCTTTATGCTACAATAGGCCACCTGAAGCTAAAGCTTAAGAAACACTGTAAAGGTTGTAACTATCAAACAGAATCTGAAAATGTCATGTACTTGCACAAACAGTATCCCCATGAAGATGGCAAAAATCTTCGTTGTGCACATTGCTCATTTTCCACACGGCAAGCTATGACATTTAAGTTTCACATTGAAGCTGAGCATAATGTACAGCCTAAACTACCTGAAAAGAGAGCTTTTTATGAGTGTGACTTGTGCCCATATGAAAACAACCAGGAACAAAAGCTCATATTACATAAACAACGATGTATTAAACAGTTCCGGCCCTTGTTTAACCTTCATCCAGGCTGCCTTTCGGGGGCAGAAATAAATTTGTGCTTGGAGAACATCTTTTATAAACCTGTGATTCCAAAAAACTTAAAACTACTACAGCAAAAACATGCTCAACAACAGGCTGCATTAGCAGAAGCCAGGAGGCAGCAAGCTCAGGTACAAGCCTTAGCCGCCCAGAAAAATGCAGCAGCTCTTGCAGCTAAGAAGCAACAGCAGCAGCAACCAAGAATGCAGGCAGTAAATGGACCACAGCTCAACTTTCAAAATGCTGCTAGACCACCCTTAACCAAACTACCTGTGCAACAACCACCTGTTCGTTATAGTGCTGCTAATGTCAAAACACCACGACCAACTGTAGCCAACATATTAAATAATAGACAGGCTCAAGGAGTAGGTCAAGGAATTGCACCAGGTGGTTTTGAGGTTTGTGAAATTTGCAGTGGTTATGTCAAAGACAGAAAAGCACTGCGCATACATTTTTTTTATGCTCATCGTATCGATTTACCATTTAATTTGTTTGAGCGCAATCAGGCGCCATTATACTGTGCCACTTGTTACGTCAGATTCTGGACTGCTCAAGGCTTGCGCAAGCATATTGAAACACACAAAGGGGAAAGTCAAGCTCGGGGAGTAGTTGGTAAATGTATATCTTGTTTTGAGCATGTTACAAATTTACTGCTTCACATGCGAGTTGTTCACAACAGAGAACTACAACATTACATAAATGCACTTATGTGTATGTTCTGTGGGGGGCACTTTAGCACACGTCAGGAATGTGAACGTCATATAATAAGGGCACATGGTATTATAGACCCGTTAACAGGTGCAGTTAAAGTGAATGGCACTACTACTCAAGTGGCACAGTCAAAACCATCAGCAACTCAAAAAAAGACACCAGGAAGCAACACTTTAGTCAAGGGCAGTGTATGTGTTCTGTGTAACCTGAATTTTGGCCGCAACGTGGATCTCACAAGACATTGCATGCGTATGCATCATACCTGCATGAAGTGTGGCATGGTGGTTATTGATAAAGCATCACTTCTAAAGCACACATGTCTTTCTTCGCCAAGTGGAACCAGAGATTGCTGTATGTGCTCTGAAACTGGCTTTCATCCTGCTTACTATGTCAAACATCTGCGGGACAAACATTTAAAGAAGTTTTCTATTAAAGTTCATAAATTGTCAAAAGACGTTATTGAAAGGTGGACCAAAAGGCCATATTCAGCTGAAGATAGCAAAGAAATACTTGTTGAGATTTCAGATTCTGAGGATGATGTCAAGCAAATATCAAAACCCAATGTTTCTCCAATTAAACGTCCCAGAATGGGACCTGCTTGCAAAGTTAGGAAACCTCTTGAAAGTCAGCCAAAGGTTGAATCTGAAGTAGTAAGAATTGAAGATGATAGTAACGATGATGATGTCGTTGTTGAGAAAGTAGAACTGGGCAAAAGAGGCAAGCTATTATCTGACAAAGACACTATTGTAAATGATTCTGCTGAAAAGGCAAAGCCCAAAGTAATTTGTGATGAGAATGTTGATAAAAGTATTGTTATAAATGATAGTGCATCTGAAATCACTGATGACAGTAATATTACAAAAAACACTGACTCAAAGGGAACTAATGAAGCTCAAAATAATGGAAAGGATTCACAAGAAAACAATGATGGTCAGGAAAGTAAATTGCCAGATGATGATAATTCAAAATTGAGTCATAAAAGAAAATTGTCTGAAGATCCTGAAGAAAATAGTGTAACTGAACTGAGTCCTAAAAGAAGATTATCAGAAGATCAAGAGGATAGGGATATAAAAGCGAGTCTCAAAAGAAGATTATCTGTAGATGATGATGCTGATAGAGTGTCACCAAAACAATTGAAAGAAACAATCTGACTGCCTTACATTAGTAATCACAATGACATATAACTGTACATAGTTCTTTTGTAACTTCAGACTCATTCCGAAATTTGTAATCATCATTTTACTGTGCTCATGTACCATAAATTTCATTTTCAGCTGCTTAGCTGTTTACAGTTGTCGTTGTTAAAAATAATGATTCATAATAGTTTGAGACTTGACACTTGACTGTTCAAGATTTTAATGATTTAAGTGCAAAAATTAACATACTGTAATATGAATAATTTAATAATGATAAATTCAGTAAGGTCCAATATGATTTGAAGAGACAAGGCACCCATTATGTCCCTACATTTTTTTCCTAGGTTAATGGCTCAGAAGTGTAAGTCTCAAACCTGTCTTTCACCTATTTATTGCTTGCTTGTACTGAAGTGTATCTTTTAAATAATATAATAATAAAAAAAGCTGCCAAATTTTTAAAACTTTGCTGATATTCTATTTAAGTACCAGTATAGTACAGTATTTTGTTGATTTGTAGCCATTTTGATTACTCTAAGCACAGATATTACCTTTTGTAAAAAGTTTATTTTATGATAGCGAATTAGCAGAACTGTTTTGTTTTTTTTGGTCAATACTTTTTTAAGATACATACTGTAAAAGTCTTATATTATTATTTTTTTAAGAGGTCATTATTCTGCACAAGTTTTTGGATTGAATCATTTATTTTGTGGTATAGATTGAAAAGAGTGTTTTAAGACAGTTAAACTGATGATATACATGTCCTAAGTCGTAAATATGTTCTTGATTTGACAGATGTTTTCAAGTTCAGATATTTTCTTATTCTATTGTAAGTAATGTGTTTTTGTGTTCATTTAGAAACACATGTGAATATCCCGTTATAAAAAGATCAGCTGTCCTTTATTAAACCCATCTCAATAAAGATTTTTTTTTTGGACAAATTATATAAAATACACTTTGTATTATTTTAACATGAATAATTTTTTAAAGAATAAAAAGGGCAGATGACATATTTAGTGTAAGTTGTGCATTAATCCCCAGGAGGTCTACTGTGATAGTTGTTGTTTGTTTTCTTTTGTTAGAGATATAAATTTCAGAACTCTTAGAATAAATTAAATAAAATATTTGGAATAATGTTCACACATAGTTATAACATTGCAGAATAGCTTACACTATCTACTGAAATATCTCAAAAATGATTTTTAATACTAATTAGAAAAGTAATTTTTTTTTTTTCTTTTTACTTCTTGTATACAATTAAATAATTTTACATTCTGCTCTTTTTTTTTTTTTTTTTTTTTTTTTCATCACAGTTATGTTACCCTTTTTTTTTTTTTTTTACATCATTACTGTACTTCCAACTGTGGCTTAACAATTCTTTATATTTGTCAAAAAGAAAACTAAAGCATAGAGCATATCAGAATTTAATATCACTTTTTTGAGTGTCCTGTATGAATGTGTCTTGATGTGTGATAAATTTCCATTTTTATATATTCAAACATAAATTTAACTTTTACAAGAGTTCTACCAAAACATGGAGCTCTTTTGCCGCTATTGACCTTCTAATAATGAAGTAGGTGGTAGTGCATAAAATCTGCATCATCTCCTAATTATTAAAGGCTAGATGAAGTTTACATAGATAGATACACAGTTCTGTATGATACTGTAGCAGTAAAACAAAAAAGTATTACTAGTGTGTCAGCTGATAGTGGTTTTCAAATGAAATGACACTTTAAAATATATATCTAGATACCCGGTTGCGTACATTCAAATATTTACTTTGTTACATTTTCAGTCTGGCATTATAATGTATAAAATGTAGCTAACATACATGTAGATTCTCACTTTTTTTTTTTATTGTAACAGCCATAATTATTTCATTAGATGGGAAATATTGTCACCAGCCTTTCAGTCTAGTCGCAGCCAAAATTATAGCAGTTTAATATAAATGATTTGTTAATCTTTTTTTTAACTGCATTTCTGTGAGCCAACAGAATGAATAAAAAGAAGTTTTAATTATATTTTTGTCTAAAAGTTTGTAAACTGTTAATAAAAGTTGATCAATAATTACTTACCTTTTTGTTTTCTGTTGAAATAGTTGTAAGTATAATAATTGAATGTTTGTATTCAAGAATGTCTCTCTATTAGATTTGGTCAGTATGTCCAATGCTACATCTGTTGTGTTTAATAAGATTGTGTCATGCTAATGCAATAATGCCACTGGCTACTATTTCCCCATTCATTATAACCAGACACTGCTTGTAATACTGTGGAGGTATGTTTGATTTGTTGAAGTGCAAAATTTTATTTTATTTTGTATTTTATCTTTCAAATGAGTTTTTACTTCTTTTTTTTTCAGACTGCCAATATTTGTTTCAAATCAACATCATATTTCCTCATGGAACATAGGGCCTCAGTAAAAACATGCCACTCTCCATGGTCTCTTGTTAGTTTTTTTAATGGCTTCCCAGCTCTTTCCTGTCCTCTCAGCTTCATCTAGTATACTAGATGTTCTTTTTGGTCTTCCTTTACCTCAATATTTGTTTCAAACACCTGTACAGAAATGGTTAACTATCATTTTTATTTTATAGTTTTCAACAAGCATGTATTATTTGTGCTTTGGACTGTCTTCTTGATGGTCTTGAGTTCAAATCCACCACCATCCAGCTAGAAGTTTGGGCTAGGATGTTATCTTCAATTCTGCTGGAACATCTAAAACAAACAAAATAATGCTGTTAAATTTATAATAATGACAGCCAGGTATTTCTCAGTCATCCATTCTTCTTGTGATATATTTTATTGAAGTAGTAATGTTCACATTTTTTTTGAAAGGCTTAAATGTTGTTGTTTTTTTCCTTTAGTTTAGTTAGAGCTAATGAATACTGGAACTGGGCATCAAATATGGAAAGTAAAGGTAACTGGTTGTTATTCTGTCCACATAATTATTGTTGTTTGTTAGCCACAGAAACAGATGCTTTTCACCTGATCTGCACTTGATGCCTGTTCTTAAAGGAAAACTATTTAAAGAATAACCACACCAGAAGGCAATGATAGACTGGCTTATTAGTCAAAAAATGTCTTTGGGGGAGGGGGGGATAAATTAGTTCTGTTGACAAGCAATAGAGAAATCTTTTCTAGATGCCATATTTGAATAATGTGATGCTTCTAAAAGTGTTATATTAAGAAGACTGTACACTTGTCTGTAACGATAATTTAACCCATTAGCTGAGGGACAATCGTAAGCCAGTGGCACTGCATTTTGGTGAGCTGAAAATACTATAAAGACCAGCTAACTTCCACCGGCAGACCACGGTTGTGTCTGTGCTGGATGTGGCAAAATATGTAGATCGCAGCTATGACTAATGCAAGCCTTATATATATATATATATATAATATATACAGATTTGGCAGAAAAGGTTTGACCATTAACAAATTATATATACCGGTAGATCATATTTTTAGGGTAGCATTACCCTGTGGTTAATTTAATTCATTTTTGTATGATAGACACAAATTCTGTTTGTCTGTAATTAAAGAAGAAAATAAAAGACCCAAAATCAAGAAGACTTAGTAAAGTTGCATTGGAAAACTGCATCCCTAGATCACAGTCTGACACATGAAAAAAAAAACACTGCTTGTGATAGCCCTGGAAAAGATGTTTGATGTAAAAATCTTGATTAGAGCACACACAAAAATAACTGGTACAAAAAATGTCAATAACTTTTAACAAAGATCAAGCTGAGTGATGATTTAAAAAAAAAAAAAAAAAGAATATAACTATAGTCAATTAAACCTCTACTTTAATCCAACACTCACAAATTAAAATCAGACCAAAATGTGACAGCAAATAATCATTTATAATGGAATTGTAAAAGCTAAAGAATAACAAAGAAACAGAAGAAATCACAATCGGAACAGGTGTTGATTGTCATATTTGTCAATTTTAATCCCAGTAAAGAATAAAATGTCATACATGAGACTATGCAGTCCTAGTAAAATGGAAGGCTGGGAAAAAAAATCAAGTGAAAGCAATGTATTAAGAAGAAAATCTGTTCATCAAGCCTTTATTCTAGCTATAGACTGCAGTATTTTTTTTTTTCTAACAGGTCTCAGTAGAAGGAAAAGGATAATGATGTACAAATGCTTAGTATGTATTTTTAATGGTTACAGTTACTACTTAGTGAAAGAGTGGCTCAGCATGTATTCAATGAAAGGAATGACAAAGAGATTTCAAATTTTTATTTAACCTGCAATACTGTTTTCTAATTGAATAATGAATGCAAATTAACACAAGATGCTTGCTCTTATGGTGAAAGAAAATGGTTCATCAATTCTGAGATTACTTTAGTATTTTTATACTAATTAAATACAAAAAATGATCATCAAGATCCAGTGTTGGTGATAATACATCACACTTTAAAGTCAACATACTGGCACAATATATATTCCAAAATGTTTGTTTTATTGAGCTATTTATACAGTAGAACAGTGATATGACAAACTCGCATCATTCTAGAATCAGTGTTTCTCAAATTACATTATCTTGAAATATACACAAGGGGAAGAACCAAGAATTATTGTTTTGTTGGTAATATGTTTAACATGTTTCCAATGTTCTTTCAGAATTGAAGATAATCTACATCTTAGCACAAACCTTTTGCAGGATGATGGGAGATAGCAGCAGGCACGGTAAGAACCAGGGATTGTTAAGACAACCAAACGACAGTTCAGCGTGCATACTACACAACCATGCAGCCATCCATAAACTTTTTACAGAAGAATTTAGAACAGCAGAATGCAGTATTCAATGGAGAAATAATAACCAGATAGAAACTAGAAACTGCCAGCCTATGTACACAATATCACTGTTCTACTGCAAGGAAAACATTTACATTTTTTACTTGTAATCTACTATGCATAAATATATTGACATCACTACACCACTAACATGTAATGTTTAGGTTGCTGATTGGTAACAATATCATTTACAATAAAACCATTTAACATGAATACAACAAATGACGCTAACAAAAAACAGAAGGCTAATGCTCCTATAAAATTATTCTATACAGTGAACTTTGCTAACAAATCTACCTTTGAAACAAATTACATAAGAGTTTTAAAATTAATTATAGCAAGTGCTTATGCCAGATCCTAGAAAAGCAATGCTTCAACAATGTTTATCAAAAGCAGAACATCTGCAGAGCATCTTTCAAAAAAATTTCCTTGGAAGAAATGGCTGAGGCAAAGTAAGCGATACAAATAAAGGTTTAAAATGTATTTTTTTAAAAGGCTGTGTTACTCAGTAAATTGTATTTAACCATGCTTTCTTCCTGCTAGTGAAGTTCCTCTGTATTAGGTATTGAAAGAATCATGCTTTTAGCACTCCTTCAGGAAGACCATTGCGTCTGTAGAACTCTGATTTAACATGACCAATGCGTACATGTTTCCTATCAGGATGATCAACATGCAGACTCAGTTTCTGACCATAAATAGTTGATGAAAGTGTTGGAACATCTTTCTGAAGCTCCTACAGTAATAGAATTTATAAAAATATAATTGAAGCATAATAATTAATTATCAATGATTACATTTTTAAAAACAATCTTGTCATATTTTTCCTTACATTGACTTTAAATTTCAGATCTTCCTTTCAGAAGTAAAGATTACTACAACCTAGCAAAAACATTCAAGAGAAGGTTTAGAATCAGGCTCATATAGACCTTTTCCTTCTCAATGCTCCTAAAGAAATGCCTGTTGCAGTATAGTACTCATAAGTGTATGCTGGAGATGCTTTTGAACTACATGAAAATCCCAGTTCCTATGAGTTTTATGACTACCCGTACTTAAATAAAATTATCAGATGCTTCAAAAATGAATTGATAATCACAAATAACTTACATGTTTCAAGCTTAAAAAAAAAAGAAAAAAGTGGTGACTCGTGGGTTTAGCTAATTAAAAGTGTACAAAACCAGCATAAGAGTGTAAACAAGAAAATGCACAGGGGGAAATAAAATTAAAGTGGAATCTTCTTTATTGGATGGCTGCTTGCTCATGTAGTATGCACTCTGGATTGCATCTTGATGGTCCCAGGTTCGAACCATGCCTGCCATCATCTTCCAATGTCCTGTATGAGGTTTGGGCTAGGACTGAATGATCTTCAATTTTAAAGAAACGTAAAACAGCAACAAAACAATTGTAAATGGAAAAGAACTTCAGCAAGGGAAATAAATGAGCAATATGTATATCATACAAAGTTACTTCCCTTGTTAATGAAGTTAAAAACATGAGGCAATTCCATGACTCATGTTTGAGATTTGTATTTTCTTCTCAGAGGATTTAGATTTTATTATGCAGTTCAGTTTAGACTGTTGAGTAATATAGCAAAAAAAAATTGGGTAAGCACTGTATGAGAAGTGAAGAAAGAAATATTATTAGTGGCCTTATTTAGTCAATTCAGAGATTGCTATACAACACAATGCATATGTTTAGTCATAATGAAGGAGAGGGGATAGGCACAAAGTATGTTGTACAAACCTTAGGAGCATAGTGTCTGGTGTGTTGTGGGTGTGGAGAGGCAGCCGTCTGTCAGTCTTATTTACTAGGCCATTTGATACCAATATATCTTATCTTATCTTATATAATACAGACGTTACTTCAAAAAAGAAGATGATTACGTCCTACGCGTCATGCATTTAGTCATGCATATTAACCAATGACTTAAATTCTGCCAAGTCACTGGTTTTTCTGGCTAGCTCAGGCAACCCATTCCATGCTCTAATAGCACTAGGGAAGAAGGAGTATTTGTACAAATTTGTCCTAGCATATGGGACGAGGAATGTGCCTTTATTTTTGTGTCTTTCAGAGTATTTTATTAAATTTTGTTTTTGTATTTGAAGATTATGGTTCAGTGTTTTATGTATAATTGCTACTTTACTTTTGAGTCTTCTGTCCTGAAGGCTTTCTAAATTTAGTGATTTTACTAATGGTGTTACCCTAGTCAAATGTGAATATTCGTTTGTTATGAATCTCACTGCTCTATTTTGTGTTTGTTCCAGTTTCTTAATGTTTTCTTGAGTTGAGGGGTCCCACACGGTGGATGCATATTCTATTATTATATGTTGTAACATACTCTTTGCCACACACACACACAATGGAATGTTAAAAATGTATCACTTGTAGCATGTTAAAGAATTGGTGAACATAACAGGTGACTACTGACCTATTATGTGAAAAAGGCATGCAAGGAACCGAAAAATTTATTTCAACCAGACGTAAATGACTTTAAAACATCCACTTTTTATAAATAAGGAGAAAATAAAAACACAATTTTAAGCAGAACTTCTGTTAGTAAGAGTTATTATTATATTGGTTCAACCGTATTTGAAATATAAGAAAAGATAACTTCCGCCTCACTCCTTTCTTTTTTTTCAATGATATATATGTTCATACATCTAACAGTCTGTACTTTAAATTGTAGCAAATAACAATAAAACATCCTTTTTAATATTAATAATATTTATTATCATATAAATTTTTATAAAAACTGTACTCCTAATTATAATCATAAATTTAATGCAAAAGCTAAAATTTAGATCTAAATATGATACCTCATCATTAACATGCAGTCCTCTTAGCTTGGCATGCTCCCTGTCATCTCTATGAATCTTATTGCAGTAGCCATCAGGTATGGAAAACTGCCTATCATATCGTGAACCAGACAAGCAATTCTATAAGTACCCGAAATAAAAAATATAAATTCTTTTTTTTTTTTGTTTATTCTAATTACTATCATAGATAGGAGTACATTCTTAAAAATACAATTTAAAGAGCCATGTATATATATATATATATACTTAGTGAACTTAATCTAGAAGATTGTGATTTTAATCCAAAGGATTTTTGTTATCTTATTTTTTTAATACACTTTTCAGCATTTCAGGGACAAGAATATCACAGTTTATGATCCTCACCATAGATTTACAAAGATAAGACCTACCCAGTACTTATATTAGAAATTGATGGTAATTATAAAATAGTTATTTGTAGAATCCATCTGTTTTTATGACTAGGTGGCAAAATAGTCCTAAACTTTTGTTTGCACAAAAGAATCCAGCTAATCTGATGGTCCGCTGATCCAATTAACTGCATTCGACTGCATAAAAAGATTTGTTTTGGTCTGAATAATAAGATGGTCCTATATTAAACCAGTGGTTTGATTAACCAGAATAAAAATGTATCAATGTTTAAATTGGAAAAGCAAAAAGAGCTTGAAATAAAAGTGGCCTCTCTTACATATGAACAGATGAATTACCCTACTAGGCTAACAGACAAATTACCCAGTAAGAGTAGTTTTGCCTATCGTATAATCCAATGAGAATGCTGTGTTGGACTTATTTTTTCCAAAGCATTTAGAAATTCATGTAGTTTGAAAATTTTGAATTATCCCTACTGATCTATATCTGTCTATACAGCCACTAGGTTATTTAAGTAAAATTTAGCAATCCAATGTCTATATCTATATCATATTCATTGTAATAGTTTAGAGGCATAGCTAGTAATGTGCAGGTGGTGTGGGGCCACACTGGGTATCAAGTGGTGAGGGGCATCAAACATTCCCCCTGGAGTATGCAATAAGCTCCTATTCTTTAACACTTTTCAGTAAAAACTACACATTGAATATACAGGAACAAACAAAAACTATTGTATTTCAAATGTAAACTAAAAATGTATTTATTTTGCTACTTTGTTAATCTCCTACATTCTTTCTTAAATTAAATGTAAGCTATAGACCAGCTTGAATCAAATCACCTAAATTTGTTTAAATCTCTGAAGGAATGCACTTTCTTCTGAGGCTCATGTGACATGTTGTTACTTCATTGTTCAATGCAGTGGTTTTATTTGAATTACACTGTTATGAGCATAAATTTTTTTACTTCATTGTTCAGTACACATTTACCTAGATCTAGATTTTATAAATATACCTTAAGATTCTCTAAATAATTGTTGTAGTTTATTTTTTTCATTTCATTATGATTCTTTTTAGTTTTAGTCACTTTAGAAAGAATTCACTGACTCTAGCCTAAACGCTTGTTTGAAACTTGCTAGAGCGCAAGAGGAGAAACCATCAAGATATTTAGAAATACATTTTAAAAAATATGACTAAAGTAACATACTACAAATTTACGACTCACTAATTTGGCGATTTGTCACATGAGCAAAGCTGGAAGAAAAACGTTGATTGATTTCAATAAAATTATTGATAGTTTTGTAAGCAAGAAAGCACATAGGATTTATCTGTATTATCTTTGTGGGAAAGTGATTTGGGGGGAAAAGGGGGGGGGGGGGTAATTATAGTAATACTTTAACAATGAATACACTTAAATTGGGGAGAAAAAAAAACATTTTTTTGCTGTTTTATTTAATTTTTTTTTTTGGAGGCCAAAATGAGGATAGTTTTAAGTAAAATAATTATGATTAAACTAATGTTAAGCTTTGAAAGTCACACAAAACAAAACATGTGCTAGTGGTATGGTAAATGGTTAAATCAAACTTTATTCTTTCTTTCTAAACTAATTGATAGTTCATTAGGTGCCAGTTGCTCTCCTGAGGAGAAATTAGGAGCTGGTGACCCTTATTCAGAATGTGGCACACAGCGCTACAACCTGGAAGAACCTGCATTGCTGCTAATCCCAAAATGTATCTGATATTTCTGTTCCTTTGGACACATCAGCTGTGTGGAGAAGAGGGAACTGCTGTGTGGGCAACATCATTCCAACCATAAATAATGCCCAGGCTTTCCTGTTAGTAAATATTCCTTTATATTTTATCTTTTCTCTCTTCCTCTCTCTTGCACTTCAGGCGAAGTAAAATTTCACAAGCTCTAATATTTAGAAACAAATTTCACAAACAATATACCCTAATTGTTTTAATAGGCATGTAGGTCTTTTCTATTAAACAATCAAGAAAGCAAGGTATTCTGAATATATATATTCAAATTTTATTATATATATTTTCTAAAGCGCTGTTAACAAACAAAATGTATGCTCATTGCGCTGTTATAACATTACAAACACAAACATAAGAGCTGAAATAACAAACTAATCTAAAAAAGTTTTAAACAGGTAGGTCTTGATTTACTTCTTGAAAGTAGTGTAACATGTTGTCTGTCTGAGATTGATACATCATATATATATAATGAAAAAACAGTTTGATGGATCAGTAGAATAAAAAAATGCATCTATTTTAATAACAGAGACTATATATCCAACATCCAGATTAGCCTCTTTAATGTAAACTCAATATACTAGTAGTAATACTTTGTGTAGTCATAGTTTAGGACGTAATCATCCTCTTTTTTTATATTGAAGTAACATGATCTGTATTTGATACGATACTTAGATAGGGGATAAGATAGTCTGACTCTAGCAGACTGTGTGATATATTAATTATATACGGCTACATCAAGATCTACTTACTTTAGAATAAGAATTAAAGTAGTTTCTCTCCTTAGGAACATTGTGACGATTTGCTGGAATATGTGAAAAAGCAGAAAGTTCGCAAGGTCTTCCCTTCAGATGAAAAACATCAGTATCGGTCACAACTGTTATACTTTTTGTATCGTCCTCCATTTTGATGCTAATAATGGTTGCTATAGACCTACTCTCAGCTTTTCCGTTGCTATGTTTAATAAATGTAAAATAAATTAAGTTTGATATAATACATTTATAATTTAATATATCAATAATTTGATGAGCTTTGATACTATTTTATTTAATCTAATTTATGTAATTTAGTTTTTAATTTTACAATGATTGTGAGGACGAAAAATTCAAGATGGCAGCCTTCATGTTTGTTATAGGGCTAGATCTAGATTTGGAATACTAGACTCTAGATCTAGATATAAGTTAAATGTGTAAAAAGCATGCTTGTAAAATTATCTGGTGCCATTGTGCTTATCAATAAATCCCTTGCTTCGTGGTATTGAAATTTCTAAATCGATCTATCGTGATCATTATAATTAATAATAGTATTAATTATTAATAGTATTTTTCTAGAGTAAGAAAAGAGTGGAGTGTAGTGACCAGTAGTGTAGTTCTAGACTAGTGACTAGACTACTAGTTAACTTAGTACTAGATTTACTAGATCTAGTAGTGACTTAAGTACTTAAAGTGACAAGTTTTAGTGATAGATTAGATACTAGAGTCTAGATAGATCTACAATCTACATCATCTACTCTAGTAATAGTGTCTTAGACTTAGTCTGACAAGTGTCCAAGACAAGTCCAAGTGATTTTAGTTTTTTAGTGATTTAAAAATTTAATTTTTAGTTTGTTAATTTTTTTAGTTCTATTTTAATCTAGATCTAGGACTAGAATAATCTTATCTACTAGATGATAGATCTATTATTAGTTACCCAATTAGTACTATCTAGAATAATCTAGATCCTAGCTAGACTCTAGACTCTCTATCTAGAATTTAGATTTAATCTAGAATAATCTAGATTTAGATCTCTATTTATTTGAATTTGTTGTTAACTTGTTACAATCATACAAATTCTAACAGATTGACAATTATTTATTGAATCATTGCGAAAAAGTGTTCACTGACAATTATTTATTGAATCATTGCGAAATAGTGTTCACTGAAAGTGTTAACAGTAATAGATCTAGTAACTATTTTAAACTATTGAATCTGTTCTCTATCACTTGACTTTATCCTAGACTATATTTAATAAAGAGTCTAGATCTAATGTACATATATATATATATATATCTCTATCAGTCAATGATCAATGTGAATCTTCAATCTCAGTATTGTATTATGATGTATTATCAATCTCACTCAACACTCAGCACAACTCACTGACTGTCACTGTTCTGCTGATGTTGACTTGTTCACAATGAAAGTGTCAGTGTTTTTAACTACAACTTCTATAATGTAGTACTGACTTGTTGTCCAAATAAGTGCGCAGCCTTTGGAAAATGTTCCCTGCCTTTCCTATTTGGCACACTATCATGGTAGGCTTCCCCATCATTTGTTATAATGCTGCTAGGTATGTGAACTTGTCGAACTCTTCAAGCTCTGAGTCACCAAGTCTGAAGGGTCATTTGTAGACCAGAGTAGTGCAACATCGTTGGTGAAGTCCAAGTCTGTCATTCAATTCTGTTCACGCCATGGAATACTGAAGGCAGTCTGATTCATTGCTCTTCTTATTTTGTAGTCAATGGTTAGGAGGAAGAGGAAGGGAGACAAGATGCACCCCTGTCTTACACCTGTCTTGATGCTAAAGAACTTGGTTGTTCCTTCTTCTGTTTTAATACAGCAGCTAGATTGACTGTATAGGTTTGTAGAAACTGGACTAATTTTTCTGGGATGCCATATTCTCTAACTACTGTGAAAAATGTTTTCTTAAAGTCTACAAAAGTGATCATTAGCCATTGTTAGTATTAGAGACTTTGTTTTATGATATTTCATAGAACGAAGGTCTGCTCTGCACATGATCTACCTCTTGGGAAGCCTGCTTTCTCTTCGCTGAGCCTTCCTCTAAAGACTGTTGAAGCCATTTCAACAGAACAATGCTGAAAACTTCGTTCGGGACAGAGAGAAGGCTAATGCTCCTCTAGTTGTTGCAATCTGTCAAGTTGCCCTTTTTTAGGAAGCTTTACATTCAATATCAATAAGTAGATTATATCAGACATGCCTACCATCCCGCATTATGTGGAACCGTCCTGCAAAATCATCAAAAAAGCTCACATTCCGCCATTCGTTTCAGCGATGTTTTGTTCTCGCAAGTCTAAATTCCGCAAAAAAAAACAACACATAAATACCCTGCTATGGTTTCTTTGATTAATATAAGATTAATTAAGCTAAAGCAAAGCATAAGTTAACAAAAAATTGATGGCTCTTTGGATGAACATTGATTTTTACCATTCCAGGTGTTAAATAATTTTAAAATTTTTGCTCTACAGATTTTCCTAAGTAGACCAGTTTTATTGTAAACTTAATTTGACCTAAATATATAATTCTTCAATATCTCAAAATTGGCATGAAAAAAAATTAAAATCCACACTTCTTTATTGTGAGGTGATTAAATTGGCAAGGGTTAAGAGCTTGAGCACCAAATCCGAAAGTTCATATTTAGAGCCTTTAGTGGTAATAATATCTCATGTAATATACACCTGTACCTCCCATGCGGCGTCCCTCCCTGGTTACACAACCAACTTAATAAATGATGTAAAAATAAATACATGAAAAACTACATTCATTAGTGCACTTTAAAAAAATATTACACTCACAGAAATTTGACAGTCATAATGATATTCAAGTTTGTGAGTAACTATCTGTGCTATTGCTGCTTTGGAAAATAGGCTTCTTTAATGTTGGCATGTGTTTAAAAAATGTACTCATCTCTTACAATACAAGTTAATAAATAGTTAAAAACTAAACATTTTTTAAAGAGCCGCATGCGGCTCCAGAGCTGGAGTTTGTGACCACTGATCTAGAATGCTAAGAATAATTGATTAGATCTAGATCTCTAGACCTACCTAAAACTAGAACTGCCACAAAATAGAGCCATGAGATCTATAACAAATGAATATTCACATTTGACTTGAGTTAAACAGCATTATCATTAGTAAAATCATGTATTTAGAGACACTTCAAGACAGAAGACTAAAAGCTAAAGTTGTATTTAATGCACATGTAGCCAATCACGTCTTTAAAGTAGATTTACTAAGACTATCACTTTACAGGTGCACTTTTTATAAATGTATTTCCAAATCTAGTGACATCTAAAATATATATTAGATTATTTGTCTGGAAAATAAAGATTATCTTAGAAACATTTATTTTAATTAATAATAATATATCTTAACTAGATTTAGAATCTCTGTTATAGATTACTTTGGTTGTGATTCATTATTAAATATGTTTTTGATTTAAACCTCGAATGTTGTGCAGGTGTGCCTTTGGGGCTTACGGTGTAAATTAAGAATCTAAGTAGATCTTGATCTAATCACTAACCAGTGAACCATTTGACACACTGTAATGTATGATTGTATGCATTCGTTGTGTCATTAATTTATGTGTGCACTCCTCACAAATATTAGATCTTTTGTCTATAAACAGTAACAGTGTTATCAATGAAAATGTACAAGTATGAACTCCATTTTGTGGCTGGTCAATCTTAATGTGTTGAAGCTGAACAATTTTCACCTGATTTTCTATTATATAATAACATATATATATATATATATAGAGGGAGATTTTGTATGTCTCGTGAAAGACATTGATGACTGGCTGCCTGAATACACTGTGGCCTTTGTTAAAGAGATTTTATCAAATTTCTTGAAACTTCACTTATTAGTGTCTATTTGAATACCATTTCTGATTCTAGTGATTACAAATGGATATTTGATATTATGGTTAAATACAAAAGGAGCATCTGATTTTCCAGGTATGTCAAAGATTTATTTTTTTTAATCTTTGATCTGCTTTACTATTTTCTATCCATGTTTCTATAAATTTTGTTTTATGTACTGATTGTTGGAATTTTGCCCCCTTCTACGGAACTGATGTTATGTAAATTTAGTAATTTCAAACTTTATGTACCACATGTACTAAAAGAAAAAAAAGTTCGCAGATATCCTGACATTTGAGGTGGCGAAGAGTCATATTGTTTTTCAAAGATCACAAAAAAATATTAGTTTTTTTCGTTTTAACCATACAAAAAAATTTAAAAATATATATATATTAAGTAGCATTTTTTCATCTTCTAAGAAGAATCTTTTAAATATCATTTTTATGAGAGACAACTGCGAAATATTGACTTGCAAGTTTTCAGAAAGAAAAAAAGTTTCCATTAACACAATTCTTGTCTTCTTGCTTATGTTACCATTTGATTTGATACCTTAAATGTCCCTCATGTGATTGTATTGGCCAGTACTACCATCTTCTTTATTGGACTTTATATATTCATATTAGCCTGTCACATCCCCTATCACTATAACTCTTTTTTTCCTGCGCTCTTTTACTATATTAGAAAAAGTGCATCCTAGATTCCAGGAGAATGCATTTCTGAAGTTTATAATGCTGGAAAACACTTAAATCCTTGCTGGCTGGAATGGGAACCTGCTGCTTCTTCAATACTATTACCCGAAAAAAAAAATATGTTCTGGTGTTGAAAGCACTTTAAAGTTATTTAAAAAAACACTATTTCCAAAAAATAATTTTAAAAAAATGGACTAGTTCTAATGAATATTCATTACAAGAATTAGGACATCAAATATATGTAAAGAAAAAAAACAAAAAATATTGTTATAATTATGTCTTAATACCCTCCTGGACTTCACTATGGGAGCTAACAATACTACCCCAGACCCCCACCTTTCTAAACTGGTATATATATGTGCACTTTCATGTAGTTTTAATATTATATTACAGCGTAATGAATGTAACTAGATATTGCATATATATATATATATATATATATATATATATATATATATCTCATTCAATAATTGTAATATGGGGAAAAAATGATTACTTTTCTTGCATTTTAACGTTTAATATTAATTTATTAGTAGTTTTAAAAGTTAGGCAATCCATCACTGAGTACCTATTTTTTTTACTATATATATATATATATTCTATGTGTGCAATTTCAGCATTCCTCTTTCAGTAAGAATCATGCACCTCTTTATATTTAGAATAATTTCTGAGCTATTCTGCTTGTGTTATAGACTTAATAAATGCTATCTAAATAAAACTTGTTACTCCTTTTTGTTCTTTTTTTTTTCATTAGATACTGGACTCAGTGTCAGTACCTTTTAACAACTCAATATTATGGGGGCTTGTGTATGCAAGGATAAAAATCAAGACCCTCCAATAACGCAAGCAGAAGAAAGTGACAGCAGTTCTCATGCCAGCACCAATCGACAGCGGGACCAAAATAATTTCGGTAGCTCCTCAACAACTAGTTTTGACACTTCAGATAACAGACGACACAGACATCACCACCGCTCTCACAATAATCAAGTTAGTATGAAATTTTATGTTAGCTGTTTGTATAATTTTTATCATCTTAGATATGTGTTGTTGTTTTTAAATTGTTTTTGTTTTTCATTTCAACCATTTTTTAAATATGGAATGCTATCTAAACTATGAAACAAATGTTTTAAAAAAATTTGTTCAACTTTTATTAAACTGGATTTATACTAAAAGAAAACAGATTTTTCAAAGCATCATACTCTTTCTTTTTCTTAAAATAATTCAGAAACAAAAAAATATATGTACATCTATGAACATAGAAATATAAAAGATCTTTGAATGCTTATTAATATTAAACATACGATCTTTGTTAACCCAAACTTTATTGCTATTTAAAGATGTTTGCTTTTCAACTCTTTCCCACTGGAGTTATTGTTCACGTTGCACTGGAACTATTTACTTGGCCCATTCATACACTACCATGTTATGGTTAAACTTAAATACTTTTTTATTGTTCTTGGAAAATGTATACAATTAAATAGAAATGCATGCCCTTTTTGTATACAATAAACTCATGTTTATAGGACCAAAAGTGATTTTAATTTTGAATTATAAAATTGAGAAAGAAAAATAACCCACTGTGGACAAGTCACCTAGATCTAGTTCTTGAGGCAACATTTAGGAAATAGTTTGTATCCAGATAGGATAAAATTATTTTTGACAATTTTTATAAATATTTACACAAAGCTTTATAATTAAAACGTTAAACACTTTAAATGGTAGCTCATCGGAAAAGCCACAATTTTAAAAAGAAGAAAATTGAAGCAAACAAATGGTACTTCTTTAAAAAAAAAAATACTGAAAGGAAAGGGAAACTATTCAAGATTACATTTTAAGCACTTTTGAACATATACATTAGAAAAACAGGAAAAGATGAGTTTTAAAGCAGAAAATGAACCTTCTACATATTATCAAAACACAAAAGAGAGATATAGTGAAAAGTGATTGCACATTACTTATCCATTTATTGCTGAAAACATAATGTATAAAACAAAATTTAAAAAAATTAAATATGTACTTACAGTAGAATATGAATTGTCTTTCATTCATTACATAAACATTCAGTCTGTCCATAAAAATGAAACTTGAAATCGTTTTACAAAAAATTGTAAAAAAATTGTGTTGTTGTTTTTTTTTTCATAGCATGCATAACTGCAAACATACTGAATGTAAGACAAATACTCTCCACCTTTTTTTTGGAGCTGGGCATTGATAATAAGTTGACTCAAAAGACAACCCTTTTTTTTTCCACTATTCTACTGTTAACTGATCTGTATCTACCCTTAACTTGCAAATCCTTTATATAAATTCATTAGCATACCTTTTAAATAAAACATCTTTCTTTATTTGGGAAGTTAAAATTAAAAATAAAAAAAAAGCCACTTCTTGTCTATTATCTTCAGAATTAAAAACAACCCAGTTTTTTGTTTATTTATGAGTTGTTGGGTTGTTGTTTTTTTTTGTTTTTTTTTCCTTTTTGTTAAATTTATCTTTACAAATCAAGCTATTTAAAAAACTTGTTAGATTTCTGATTCACTTTAAAACTGCAAGATTATAACTATCTTGTAATCAAAGTCTTTATTTTGGAATTGTTTCCTGGATTTTTCCCCAGAGAGGCACTTGTTGGGTAGAAACCAGGGTGTGGATAGGTTATACGGCTTTCATGGTACTGTTTCCACTTATGACCTAGTTTCATTGACATTAGTTATGTGAACTAATGTTTATATTTGCTAACATGTGGCTTCTAACATAAATAACACTTTAATGGGATACAAAAATAAGCAATACATTTTATGAGAATTATGTTTGTAGAAACAATATTAAGCTGTGTGTATTTTAGTGATCTTTTCAATTATTATGACCTTTATGGTTGCATACAACTATCCTGAGCAGTAGAACATTAATGTAATGTTAGTTTTAGAACCGTCATCATCACACTATCTACCATTGCCACCAAATTTTATTTACAATTAAATTGGATGGCTGTCTGGTCATGTGGTATGCCCTCTGGACTCCACCTGATGCCATCCACTGTTGTTTTGCAGGAGTTTTGGACTAGGTTGTAATAAACTTTAAATCTTAAGGAGCATTGGAACCACATTGTACATTGCTTTAAATAAGTATTGATAGGAAGCTGCGCTGATCTTAGCTCAATAATTTAAAACAGTTTAAAAAACATTCAGCTATTACAAAAATATTTGATAATCACACAATAATTATGCTAAAGAAACGAAAAAACGAAAGCTTATTTCAGGCTCTCTGCTATACATCTCAAGTAGGTTTGGATGTCTGACTGGTCATATGGTATATTCTCTTGACTCCTGAGTTCAAACCCTGGTCGCCGCCAACCTCTAATGTTCTGCAGGATGTTTGGGCTAGAAGGAACTATAAAAGAAACAAAACAATTCTCACTATGATTCATTGTAGAATTAATTATTGGTTTTGATGACCAGTGGCAGACAGTTGGTTCTGAAAAAATGTTACCTTTACTTTTTGGAGTTCACTAAATTGTGAATCACTAAAGCTTATCATCTAGTGGCCATTGTACCAGCTAAGCACAAAACTCCATAATTGATGGTGCAAATCAAACTTTACACTTTCATCTTTGTAATTGTTTGCAGTTTGTATAGGCTAAAAATAAGAAGCTTAGGGTTGTGTCTGGCTTATAGTTAAATTTACTTGCTTGATTTATTTTTATACAATGAAATCTTACTATACAGATATCTGGGTTATGATCATTTTACATTTAATTAGAAATATTCATTCAAAATGCTAGCTGTTCTGAACTTAGAGCAGCTGGGCTGCATACTGCTTCACAATTGTTATCACTGTATCTTGTAAATACATTATAAACACTATTATTTTTGTAATTATTAATTTATCATACATCATATGTTGTTGTTTTTTTTAATTTTGCCATTTTGGTATGAATATTTTTTTTTTCGCACCTGCAGTTAAAACACTGCATGAGAAAGATTGTATAGCATTGGTCAGGAAGAAGTCATTCTCTAACTATATGTTCTCTTAGTATTGACAAAATCTCCAAAAAGATTCCAAAACACACACACAAAATTTGTGTAACGATCTTTTTTTAAATGTCATTCTAATATTTTGTTGACAATGCATCTCATTTTTGGTAATATAGCATTTTTCCACTTTTCACTGTAAAAAATAATATATGTGCAAACTTCGTTTTTGCAAACATCTAAGTAGTTAGTCAAATATTTGGCATTATTTTCAGCATTAACTATAAGTATCTTATATTCCTTTTTAAAATAACCTTTTTTTACTTTTATTTTTGTTCATAGAAAAAAAAATCTTTTTTATATGTGGTATGAAAGAAAATAGCTGGACCTCGAAATGTATTTTTAAAATACAGTTTTACTTAGATAACATATTCATTATATTAATGTTCTACTGTAGTAAATTATTTTTTTTTAAATTGATATATTCTGCAATTTGATGCATTCAGTTACTAATATGAATCTTTTCAATGAAGTTTCATTGTATTTCTTTTAATGGTAAACATATTGCTAAAGAGTTCTAAAGTATAATGACATGTATAGGTTTTGAATTGATATTAACATCTAACTGTTTTTAATTAAAATTAATGATTTTTTTTAAATTTTGAAATATAAGAAGCTCATTAAATCTTCATAAATATAAAAAAAAATAATAAAAATAAATTGCAAGAAAAAATCAAAATGAAAGTTAAAAAAAATAATTTTATTTTTATTTTTAACAACACAAAAGTTATTGTTTCATTTAGCCTGTAGTGTTTTTATTTTGTGTGCACCTCTTCAACACAAAATTGTGTTTTCACTTTAGCAGTTTTATTTTATGTATCTGTCAATATGTAATATTTGTTTCTATTTATTACAATTTTAGTAGACATACAGTCAAACTTTGGTTTGTAAGCCCTACTCATAAGTTTCTCTTGGACTGTGCTTATAATCTAAAAGGCTTGCATAGAAAGGCAAAAAAATATGGAAATAAATAGAAACTGATTAGTTTTGAATATCAAACACCCACTCCAAAAAAAAATAGAAGTAGAACTAGATATTCATTTTACAATTTTCTTATTTTTAAAACGTGTTTAGCTGTTTATATAAAGTAATTGCAGTTAATGCATCTGTTTATTTGTGAAGTGTGATCCCTCTAGCTGTAATGGTTCCCTGATTGAAACAAAAATTCAATTAATTTCGCCCAATGTACATATAAAGCATAAATAACGTGACTTTCACTAACTAAGAATGATGTTTTTGAACAAAGCAAAAACATTTCATTCATCTTTACCAAGAACCTACCCATGATCTATTAACTAGATTTCATTTTGAAATTTTCCCAGACAGTAACTCAATAGTTTTTTCACCCTCTGCAATGGTACAACCTCACTCATATTGTGTTTTTAACAGTTCAACTGTAAATACTTGTGGTCATATCATAAGCTTACCTGTGTGGTGTTTGAATTGGCCAAATGTTGATACTAATAATAATTTGAATAACATGACATGTAACATATAACAAAGCACTCTCTTTTTTTTCAGCACTAAAAGTCTTAAAATTCTATTAATGAGAGATAGGTGCAATTTAGGGTCCAACTGTCTTTGGAAGAAGTTTCTGGCTCCAATATGTGTTGACCCTAAAAATAGAATTATTTTTGAGGAAAATTTTTTTTTTTGGAAGGAGTGGCATGTAATTACATGATCCTTGGTTGTGATGAGGAAGACAGGTAACACTACTAACTTAAAAGGTTTTTTGAGGGGACTTGGATGGTCAAGGTAGATGTAAGGCTTGTACTTCCCGCTACTTGGCAATGGGGCCAGTTCAGAGGTCCCTGGTTCAAGACCTCATTTGATCTTATCCCTGTTTCACCAAATTTTCTTGACCTTCTTCTCTCAGTAACCTTGGTACCATAGAGCTACCATTATATGTTACATGTCATAGTCATAATTTGTTTCAGCACTAAAAGTTTCAAACTCCATTTATGTTTTCATAATAATTTATGACAGATAATTAGGAAGTATCTTGATGTTTAATATAAATCTACCTTATCCTTAAACTTACAATCTGCATTGAGAAAAAAGAAGCATGGTTAGCACACTTGTAATTTTGGGATCTAATGTTCAGATCTGAAAATATTTTTTGTGTGATTACTTTGAAAGTAGGGTTGCTCATCAGGAATATTGAATGAGTTTAAACCTTGCCCACTGTCAAATCCTAACATTTTATAGGAGGTTTTAGGTGAAGGAACATCTGATACTGATTTTCTACTTTTTATTAATCACCTTTTTCATTGAAGTATATAGATGTTCCTTTGTTGATTCCTAAATCTTCACTTTTACCTGCAAACATTGCTCTTCCTGGGTTTTTTTTCTATCTGTTCCATATTTTTGTTTCTCAGAGACAACATCATAGTTCAAGTAGGAGGAGTCGAGACGCAGAGAAAGAAGATGTAGATCGTCTTGTATTGGAGACACTATCAGTTATTCGCACTTTAGTTGATAAGTAAGATATATTATTAGTCTGTCTGCTATTTAATAAAATTAATATTAGTTTCACTTTTATCTCATTAAAATAACAGTAAAGTTTTAAAATGTTAATTATTTTTGTAATCATTCTATTCATTTTAAAAAAAAAAAAACATCATTTGAATATATTATTAAGATGAAAGTATTGCTATCTAAAAATAATATCCTGTGTCAGAACGGAAATCTAAAAATTCAGAATTGAATGTTCATTTCTTTTTTTAAACAGATGATGTTTGTGATAACAATAATTATATTAATTTCAAAATATTAATATTTGTCGAAGAACTAATTAGAAAATATTAAAATTCATATTGTAATAGAAATCCTTGAGTTTATAATAGTCTATGCTAATCAACGTAACTAAATTTATAGTTGTAGTAATTTGTTTGTTATATATCAAACTAAAACTTGTATATGTCTTGTTCATAAAATGTACATTTTGATTTATTATTTTTTACTACAGCTATATTCAGTTGTTTTTTCTTCTTTTTAGTGCCCAAGAACCTCCGCTTGCAATGTTAATACTTCATAAAATAGCTGACTGTGATCAAGGATGGTTGAATGTAGTCAAATCACTTATACGAGTCATACCTATGGAAGACCCATTAGGTCCAGCTGTCATCGCTCTCTTACTGGATGAGTGTCCTTTACCAACAAAGGTAAACATTACTTCCTTTACTCACCCTAGAGGTCAGCCCTGAGCCACTGTTAGGTGTCCAAACAAAGTAGTGAGAGGGACTTTCTTTTTTTAATTATTAGTAGAATCAGCACATATTCAGTGGTTCAGATTTTGAGCAGAACATTTCTGTAAATATTTTTGTTGGTTTTAGTATTTACTTGACATGGTTCAAATCTAAAGGCTAGATTGCAGAAAAAATAATGAATTAAATGATTTATATTTGGTTTAATAAACTATATCTGAACAATCTATTTTTGTTTAATCTGTGGTTTAATCTCTAATCATCCTCAACTGTTGACAAAATATATATAAAGGTGAAATGTTTCCCCTGAGGCAAAGTCAGTCTTATCTATGTCATCCTAGCATAATGACTGGCTGTAGTTTAGTTTTTGTTAAGATGATTCAGCAAAATTTATTGTTTCTATTTTTTGTGTCAATCAGATTTTCAAATCTAAAGCAGTGTAGCTATAATTTGAACATTTCATTTTATAGTTTTTCTATGATTTTTTGTGAACATTAACATTAGTTATGTCTTTCTTGATTGTTTCAGCAGTAGATCGTAGATTTTAGTGGATTGATTGTCCTTCCATTGACACAAGACTCAGAAATGAAAAAAAGCACTGAACAATTCTAAGAATAGTCATTCTGAGTACTTAATAACTCCTTCAAGAATATTCATATCCAATTGAATCAGTATATTAAATCACAAATAAATTTGTTGACCCTTTATTTTTTAACCTACTAAAAAAATGCTGAAATGATGAGTATATGTGAACCACTTTCATGCTAAAAGAAATAAAAATATTTTTAAAATGTATCACAAATATGATGTTTCTGTTAGTGGGCAGAGCTAATGCAGCCATAAATTACATCATAGAAAAAACTAATACAAATGAAAATATTGTCCTGTGCTGATGGTGAATCTTTATTTTTTAAATATCAATTATTTAGCAACAAACTAAGTAGTCTCTCAATTAGTTAAAATGTATTGACCTTGTTAACGTTTGATCAGTGGTGATTTTAAAGACATGAATTACTTTTTAGTAAGCAATGTTAAATATGTTAATGTTTTGACGGAACTGTTGATTCATAGGATGGTCTGTAATGATGGGTTATGCTACATACTGTAAAAGCTTAGATAACTATGTCAAGAGCATTTTGCAAGATGAATAAAATGTGTTAAAAAGGATTGACTCCCCTTTAGAGCAAAAGCTTTAGAGCAGTTTGGCCATATTAAATCATTTTATCAAAACTGAACAACAAAGTTGTTAAAGCCTTGATCACTTTCATTGTGTGGAGTTTTGGGCTACCTTCCTGCACTGCATTTAGTAATGTTGTAAATTTCTATTTCAAATCATCAAAATGGAATTATTTATTGAATTGAAGTATTATTATTCATGGTTTCATTTATTATTATTATAATTTGCTGTATTTTTTTGTCAGTCATATATTATAGTATATATAGTATATATATATATCATATAGTATATTTGATGTTTCTGAATAAATTACTTAAATATAATTCTCTTCATGTCTCAACAGTTTGGACACCAAGAAGTAAAGGAAAGATCACTCTTTTATTTCTGCAAGTTGGACTAGAGTTACCCGATGGAATAAAAAGAGGGGGGGGGGGAGTAGTATTCACCAGTCACTAAATAGAGGGGCGGGCTCAACCCTTGTGGGGCCCTATGCAAAACAGATTTTGCGGGCCAAGTTTTGGCCTTGCGTGTAGCGAATTCATACAGTATATCATAAAAATTCTATTTCCTACATAGATCATGCTCAATAGCAAGAATTACCAAATGTTTCAATTTATCTATGAGAATTGTTGACCTCAAGTAATTTTTCATTAGTTTGAGGCGCAAGAAGCTTCTTTCACCAGATTCCACAATTACGGGTATTGCATAATGCTTTTTTTTTTTTTTTCGCGCCTAGTATTGGCATTTTCCATATTGAATGACACCCCAAAATGACAATTTTTTCTTTGGCCTAAAGCCGGCCCTGCAAAATAGCAGCCTTTGCTACGCCGTGGGTCGATTAGTTACTTAAATTTCTCCAAATTCTTATGTTAAATTGTCTTTCAATGAAATTTAGTGTTTGGAAACTAACTGGGACTAATCTTATGCAACTGAAATATTATGATGATTGTCTCCCTTATATAGGTTTGTGATGTGTATTTAGGATAAGTCAACAATTTGGCTGGCAAAAAGGAAGAACTCAATACTGTGAAGAGATAAAAGCTGAGCTGGTTTTGTTATATTGTAAGACATGGTTCACTACCAAAAGCAATTCTTCAAGTTACAGTGGAGGGAGCATAAAGAAAGGGTCATCCAAAGAAAAGCTGGCTAGATAATGTAGTAGAATGGACCAGCCTCTCTTGATATCCTTCTAAGAACAGCTGCTGACCAGGAAAAGTGGAGGAAATTGGTTATGCGTACTGTCACAGCACCCCTATGACAAATGTCAATGGATTGATGATGATGATTTTGATTTTTATTGAAATACGTTGTAATAAGTGCGCTAAAAAAGTGTTAAGCATAATTGATAACTGCTTCCTATTTAACATAGTCATGTGCTAGTTGATAGCTTTTACATAGGTTTGTCAATGCTTTTTTTTCCTTGGCAATAATTAATAGTCTTTATTTACTTTCTAATACATGCATTGTTTTAGAAATGTTCTTTTATTTCTTTACTTATAGGATGCTCTATTAGAATTGAAAAGCCATCTAAACCTTGCTGAGATGGAATTAGCTCAAACATATTGCAAACCCTGTCAGAAAAGGAACATTTGTGTCTTATTGGGGTGTTTAGCTGAAAAATTAGCAGGTCACTACGATATTTCTTTCATTTATATAATGCTTAGAAATTAAATAATCATTCTAAAATGTCAGTATTACTTTTTAAAAATTGAAACATTTATTTACCTTTGATTTTGCTGCAGTTTTTTCATTTTTTGTTTGATGTTTATCAAATGTAGGTCCACACAGCATATCACTTTTAACATCGGACATATTGACTTTCTTGATACAACATTTGGTAAGTTAAAGATTATTTGTTCATTGTTTTGATGCTAAGCTTGCTAGTGCTTAAATTACAGCAAGTTTTACTCAGTTTAAAAATAGAAGTAAAAGTTGCCATTCATAATTTTGCAGAGCATGGAGCAGATAATTTGGAATGTAACTCTTTGATCAAATTCTTATGTTCAATACAACTTCTGATATGTATTAGTCTTGATATAAATCACTAAGGGGGCATGATGGCTGACTGGTAAAGTGCTGGGCTGGCTACTAAATCAAAGAGTCTCTTGGTGAAGACTAAGATTTTGTATTTCATTTGTATTTTTAGGATGCCCCTACCCAACTCTAATGAGTACCTGACATTAGTAGGGGAAAGATAAGGGGATTAGTAATTATGCTGGCCACATGACACCTTAGTTGACCATCAGCTATAGAAACAGAGAACCTTTCACCATCAGCCCTATAGGTCACTAGGTCTAAAGGGATATTTTACTTTACTTTAATAAATCACTTGTTATTGAGGTATAAGAATAAAGTATGTTTTTACAAAGCTGATATCAACTCGCTCTGTCTGGGTGGAATCTTGTACATAATTTCTCCCACTTCCCAATCTCATATCAAATTAAAACTTTGCACAATTATTCATTGTTAATCACAACACATGAATCAATCAAAAAGTTAGCCAATTAGTCAATCAATTTTCATTATTTGATGCTTATAAATAGTTGCAGTGCAAAAGCTAGGGTTGGCAAATTGTTTTTTGTTCAACAGCTTTTCCTTTTCTCAAATCATGTTTGTTTTATTTATCAGAAGCCAGAAAATCATCCAGTAGTAATTCTTCATTCAATGGTTGCTCTAGAAAAGTTTGCTCAAACTAGTAAGTATATATACCATATACTTTAACTTTCAAATATATATATATATTTCTCACACATGCAATTATTATATACAGGCATCAAGTAATATATATATAAATTTTTATACACAATTATTCTATATGTATATGAGCCCTGACTTACTTATCATAATATTCCTAATTAAACTTTCCTTTTTAACCCAGTTCATCCTGATGTAAGTTGCCTTGTGGTCATATGGTATGCATCACATCAGTTTAAACCCTGCCCTTTGCCATCCTGCAGGAGATTTAGGCTTGGATATAATAACCCTGAAACTTATCAAATAAATAGCTAACTAAGCAATCTTCGTGGTTCATTGATTCAGTACTGCTGACAAAAATTTATTTTTTTTTAAATCCATTTTCTTGTGTTTTTCTTCTCATTTTCTTATTTGTTGGTTGTTTGTGTGTTTAAATAAATAAACTTACACAGCAGAAAAGAAACACTTTTTCTTTGGGGGGGGGGGGGGTGAGAAATACTGTGGGTTTGTATTTTGTTATAAGGGATATGTTGCTAAAAAGAAGAAAAGGTATAAGTCATTATTTTATCTTAAGGGGATATATTGACATAATAAAGAAATATATGGCTGATCGCAGCTCTAGTTATGGGCTGAAGCCTAAGTCTAAATGTGTGCAGTATCCCCTCAGAAATTAGTATAGAAAAAAGCAAAGCATAGGAGGTTGAAAGAAGAAGTTTCTGATCAAAGTAAGCAACATTTAAATTTAAAAGCCAGTGCAATTTCTTTTCCACTATCTTGACCTAAAGTCATCATACCAACTTTTTCAACCCATCAAAAGTTGAGTATCAGCTGGTGTGTGTATTAGTATAAACATATTCATCACTGAATTTTGTATTGACCCATGTCTTTGTGTTTTATTAGGTGAAAACAAACTAAGAATTACACAAGCATTGCAGCATTGTGATGTGCACCCAATGACATTACTAGAGGGCTGGTATACACGTGACAACGATAATACTCCACTCAGTTATAGCCGGAGAGAAGTGGGTTTCTGTGCAGGATGGTGCCTTGATAATTTGTGTGAGTTGGTATTACCCATTTATGTAGTTGTTTTTTTTTACTATAAAATTTAAGTCTGCATTTGCAAAGCTTCCAAAACGCTTGTTATACAAGAAGTCAATTTTGTGAAAGGCAATGAAGGTAATATAAATTTACAGTTGGAAGGAATTTTTAACCAAGTAAAAATATAGAGGACATAGATAAATGTTACTGGAAAAAAAGAGCAACCAATTATGAACAAATTTATGTCAATTTACACTTCTGACATTTCACATTCTTTCCAAAAGACAGTAGTTTCATAGTCATTTTTTTTTAAATTCCAGCATATATTGTAGGGATTTGGTAGACTACTAAACATCTTTGAGTTTTCTCCTTACCATTGTGTCCTTTACAACAATTAAAACCAACAAGATATGGAAATATACCAAAAAAAATTAAGGCACTACAATAATAATGTACTTATTTGAGATCCTATTTTCACCAGAAAAGTGTCAGGAATTAGAGTAACCAAAATTAAGCAAAAACGTTATAATAAATGAAATTCCAAAACAGAATTGTCATGTAGAGATAAATAATTTTAACATTAGCAGTCAGGTTGGGGCTTATTAAAAGAATGTTAAATTATATAATAAGAATTGAAATTAAATTGCTATTTAGCTTTAGTTAAAGCAATACTAGAATATGCATTCTGATTTTGAATATATATATATATTTATATATATATATATTTATATATATATATATATATGAATATATATATATATATATATGAATATATATATGAATATATATATATATATATATATATATATATATATATATATATATATATATATATATATATATATATATATATATACACATAGTTCGTCCATCATCAATGATGATTACTTTTGTCATCCAGGGGGCTGAGGGCTTTGAACTGGGGTTTTGTGCCCCCCCATGTGGCTGGTGAGACCTATGTTAGCCCGGAATGTTCAACTGCACACTGAGCAGGTTATTCCAGCAGGAGCTAGTGTCATTGGCCTTGCTTTTCTTCTCTGGTGCTTTTCTTCTACCGGCGCTATTCTCATTTTGAATACCTCAACTTTAGTATACATAGAATGAGACTAGAAGAAATACAACAAAGACTGAAAACATATTTTTAAAAAAAATTTCTTAATGTTAAAGAGTAAATCCATTAGTAATATCATTACAGAACAGAAGATTTAACTCATGTAGCAAAGGTACATAGGACACAACACCAAAAGTTAAACACACAAAAGAATGTTAAGACACAAAGATGAAAATTTTTACTGGTTCCATACACATAGAATGAACTCTAATAATTACTTTCATTAAAGCTTGATTTATTACCTTTATTGGCAAAGAAAACCCGTGACTTAGAACATTTGATAAGAAGTCCCTGTAAGATAAGATAATAAAAGACTTTTATAAAGAAAATGACCTTTTTTTTATATTTTGTGTTAAAGCACATAAAATTATGTGTTAAAGTACACAAAATTTTTAATTTTTTAAGGAATTAGATATTACAATTTTGAAGTTTAAAAATTCATATTTTTTAACTGGTTTTTGTATTTTTAATTTTCAGTTATCAAAGAGGTAAGAACATTTTCATTATGACATATGTTTGATCAACACTTGAAAATGTTGTAACATATTTAAGATAAGAAAAATCCCATTTGATGGTATCTTTTATTACATGCATTAAAGATTTTCATAAACGTTGAAACGGGTAATGCAGGAGTCTAATCTACAGCCGCAGAAGATACTTTTGCCTACCAGGTATCATTCAACTTTCCATAATCACAGTTTTAGATCAATGGGCTTACTGTACATCAATATTATTTTTAAAATGCATGCAAGAACCAAATGTGATGGACAAAGTAAAGAATCAGGTTAGTTTTGCCCAGTTTATGACAGTGTTCACATATGCTTTGAACCACAAAGACATGAAAGTTTTTTCCCCTGATGATACAATTTTTTGTGCCACTGTTGGGCATGAGGGTTAATGTATTGGAAATAGAATCACATCAAGGACAAACTACTGAAACTTGTTTGACAATTTATTGCTAATGGTTTTCAAAATATGAACAGAGAAAGTTGTAGTTTATTTTTACAGAAGGTGCTAATGCTTTTTTTTCGGAGAATTGAAATGGCAAGAACAAAAACTTGCAAGATTCAGTCGGTGTTGTCAAAAAACTATTAGGCAATGGCTGCGATGCAAAATATGCTACAATTTAATAATTATTTAAAGTGTTTAAGTAGTTTGCCCAGGTGACATATATTTGAATAATTCAAAATGGCATCAAACAAGATCTGTTGACTGTCTTTCTCCATTCCTCTCTGTCTTTTGCCTTGGACAGAATCTCTTTCAATGATTTGCCTGTCCATTCTTCCGATTGCTTTCTCTTTCTGCTTCTTTTTCTGGTACTGTTTATTGAAGGAAAGTCTTTGCCGTGGCAGTAGTTAGGTCATTATGCTGAATTAATCCTGTTTCTGATCTCTTCATTTGTGATGCAGTCTTTGTAAGTGATGTCTAGGATTTTTCTGTAACATCTCAGTTCCATTGCTAGGATTCTCCTCTATAGATCTGCAGTAAGCATCCAAGATTCTCAAGCATAAAAGAATGTGACTGTGACTATCAGTCTGATTTTTAGTGTTGAAGGCTATGCCTTTGTCTTTCTGATTGTTGCTGCTGTGGACTGTGCAATCTAGCTAGTAGTTCAGGCTTAGTTCCCTATTACAGCATGTCAGATGCAATGAAAAATCGACAAAGCTTTTTTTTTTTCTTTTTTTGTGGTCGTAACAGCAAATAATACTGAATAGCACATTTAAGTCAAAACATTTTTTTTAATCTGGTTAAAAAAACAGTACATCGATCTTCAATTTTCTATACTTTTGACCTGTCACTATTTTGAATTAGTAATTTAAGTTTGCATTTTTTCTTTTTTTAAACAAAAGATTCTACTACTAACTTTGAATGTTATAAAAAGTGTCAGCTATGTATGAATGAGAATGAGTCATAATTTCATTTCTCAGCAAATAACAATTTATTATTTAATCTGTTACTGGCTAATCAACATTTAAAAATTGTGTTTGTTTTGTTGTCCAGGGCCGTCCATTCTCATATGAGCAGCTAGACAGGTCACATTTGAATGTTATGCTCAATAGCAATGATGTCAGTGAATATTTAAAGATATCAGCTGATGGCCTGGAGGCATGTACACTTGTATTGTTTGACTTTTATATTTCCAGTTTATGCCTCTTAGTTAAAAGTTAATAAGTTGTGTATTTGTCCTAGATATACATAGATAACTCATTTGTATACACATTGCAAAAAACTCATAAATGTATCTATGTTCACTTTAGGCTCGGTGTGATGCATCATCCTTTGAAAGTGTGCGATGCACATTCCAAGTGGATTCAGGTGTATGGTACTATGAAGTGACTATCGTTACAGATGGAGTCATGCAGATTGGTTGGGCCACAAAAGACAGTAAATTTCTTAACCATGTAAGAACTTTTTTATCGTCATGTTTACTGAAATGTTTATTATTTCTTGCCTTCTGTTGTACAAGCTTTTTTTTTCTTTCTTTCTTTTAAATTTTGTTTTGTTTTCATTAAAGTTTTCATCAATATATTGATTTTTTTTCTTTGCTTAACTCTTTTTACCCTAAATTTTTAAAAACTCTTTTGCTTCTTTGCAATATTTGGACTAAGCATGGTGAGCACAGACAAGCATGTCACACAATTTAATTTGGTTAGGATGGCCTCTGACATTGCTAGAGGGGTGCAAGCCACTCCAGGTTATATATCCATCAGAGGTGACCCCAAAGTGGAAATTTTGACAGTATTGCTACATTGCTAGATATCAGTTTCTAGCAAAATAGAGTTTGGCTTATTATAGATGAATGGTCTATTATAGATGAATAGTCATTAAATACAAGGAATTGTCTTGACATGGTGGAATGCTTTCCAAATTTTATAAGATTGAAAGGTGACAATGCACCAAAAGCATCTCAGTTCCCAACCATGCATCAGCTCAGAATTAGTTTATACATTTTTTAGCTTTACCTGTCTAGTGACAAATTAACTTGTCAGGGAAATGAAAGCTTGCAAGGTACTTTAGTATCTTGTTTGAAAGGACAGTCACATATTACACACTGTTTGAAATGATAAAATATATTAATCAGCAATGGTAACACTGATGTTAAAGACATCTTCTCAGAAATGTTTTCTTTAAAAAGGAAAAAAAGTTGTAGGATCGATTATGTTATCTGTAAAAGTCTGGACAGTGGTGGACTTGGCATGATGTTTCGAGCCTAGTTCACAAAAGTATTAAACCAGTAAAGGTTTTAAGTGTTAACAAAGTGTTGGTCATGTTTGAGACTGTTGAAGTTTATCATTAGCAACAAAATGTTATTGAGAATCAAACCATTACATTTGAAAAGCATCTTTATTGACATTTAAGTCTGTTTTTAAGTTTTAACTAAAATTAGCACACATTTTAGAGTTGTATAACAATCAAGGAATGTAGGTTATTAGCGAAACAAACCTGCTATAAATTTTTTATTTTGTTTTTGGAGGGGAGAGAGTGGCTATTTCAATTTGTACCAAGTGACACCACCCTTAGCAACACCTCTGAAATAGGCCTGTCATGCTTATAAAGAAAGCATAAAATATACCAGTACTAATAATCTATTCACTTTTTTAGTTTCAGTAATAAGAGCTTTATTTCTTTAATGTATTTTATTTTCTTGCCTTTAATTTCAAGTCTAAATGAGGTTCTAGAAGAAATGTTTTGGCTCTGTAATCTGTATCACCATAGAATGCATAGTTTATACTCTAGATGCATACCGAGGCATGGTTGATGAGAAAACCTGTGGTGTTACTCTGCTTTGTGTTGACTTGCCACCATTTTTTCCCTTTTGTTTCATCTGCTTTTCTAATTAGTGTGAGGGATTTTTTTTCCCTTACAAAAGATAGTTGGCAGATTTGTATGGCTTGACAAATGGAGCTTTAGTTGCTAGCTTGTCGGGGCATTTAGGAGTCCAGTCTAACTGACATTTTTCATTTCTTTAGATATAATTTGTGTTGCTTTTTTTTTTTTTACTTTAAAATAAAGCCACGTAGCAGAAAAAATATGTGAAAAAAAAAGTTTTTTTGTGTTTTTTAAATTATTCTATCAGAAAAAAAATAATTTTATCTACAAATCTAAAGCAAAGAACAATGGAACTTTTATTGCTGTTATTCTATGTTCTTTACTTATGATGCTTTATAGATGTTTCAATGTCTACCCATTACTTAATTCACGAATACTTTTAACAATGTGGAAAAGTCTTTATGAAAAGAAAGGATAATGACACTTATACTAAAATGAACATATTTGACAACAAAAGCATGTGCAGTTGTACAGACTGTATCATAATACTACTCTGTTAATTAATAATATTTAATTATGTGTGTTTTGTTTACTGCCATCACAATTGTTATTTAGCAGTCTTCTGTTTACAAACAGAATTGATGTAATGTGATAGAAAATATCAATTTCAATAAGTAGAATTAAACAAATTTTTGAAATCAATAAATCTGTTGTTTTTTTAAATACTATTAATTAATCTAGATCTCATCAGAAAAAAAATATATATAAAAAATAATGATATAACTAAATTTCTAAATTTACTATAATTCAAGTTATTAACAGTTATGTACTGTAAACTATGCATTACTTCCCTTTGCATTGTTTCTTTTAGTTTCTTTTAATTAGTTAGTTCATTTTTTATTTAATTAATACAAAAATGTATCATCCCCCAAAATAGATGTCCCTCCCATTCATTATCTTTTATTTTGTATCTTTCCACACCTTCTAGTTATTTTACAACTTAGTAGCATCTAAGCTCAGATCCAATCTGTTCATCCACAACTAACCCAACTTTGGCTTTAAGTCATTTGCACTAAATGTAGTGACTAGAGTCACTAGAAGAATTTTTTTGTAAGACATTTGTATATAGCATAGTAACTATAGTTACTCACTAAACCTAATATGTGATTATAATGTATTAACATTTATTTTAAGGATGGCTGTGGTATCGGGGATGATGAATTCTCCATGGCTTATGATGGATGCCGACAGTTAATCTGGTACCATGCGCAAAGTGAGCTACACACACACCCGTGTTGGAAACCTGGTGAGTATTGCCTTCTCATCCCATGAGCACATCAGTTTGTCAACACCTTCTCTAAGTGCTCTCTGTCCTCCCTGTGTGTTGTCTGATGTTTTCTTTCCCTACCCCATTTCCTCCTGGACAATTACTGTTACACTAGTGTTCTAATTAATCCTGGAGCTCTATCACTTTTTCTTTTCTTACTTTCTGTAAGATCTGTTTTGTCTGTTTGATAATATGCATCCTTTTAGCTCTCAAGAAAGTAAATATTTGCCTACAAGCTTTAAAAATGTTGACATTTTTTTTTCAAATGTGATGTTGGATAGAAATTTTTAAAAAAAACAAGATGGTTGCCTGATTGTGAGTTATGCATATTTGACTTTCGCCTCGATGGCCCCAGATTCGAACCCAGCCCAACATAATCTCTATCATCTTGCAGGAGGTTTGGGTAGAATTTAATTATGAACGAACATCTGAAAAATGTCAACATATATTTTAAAAAGTCATTTCCACAAAGACATCCTTTTTTTTTAACTTGCTTGTAATTTATATATTTTAGGAATTATGAAACTCTGTAACAAAAATTATTTTTGGTATTAAATAAAATTTGCATCTTAGTATTCTAACATACTTGGCCAATAAAATCTGAAATAATCTTTTTAACACTTGGCTCATTGAATGGTAATATAAATGTATTGGAAGTGTTGCTAAGCTTTCGATAAAAATGTTTAGAAAATTAAAATGTTTTCAATAAAATTCAATACAATCCCATTGAAGTTATATGAAAAGGATTGAATTGTTGGAATAAGTATAATTAGGGAGCCATCTGCTGTACCACATAAAAACAATAAGGAAAAAAAAGCTTTTTTTTAAAAAAAAACATTAAACTTATAAGCCTTGTAGTTGTATCAATTACTTTGGATCAGTCAGGTAATTATAACTATTTTGACCTATTGTTTTTGTTAGTGCTATTTCATGCTTAGCTTCCTCACTACACTTATGCATAGAAGATTCAATAGTTATCTATTGTTTGTTTCAAACTTACATTAAAGTGGCGACCTACCTGTCCCTTACAATTTCTTTCTTTGTTTGAGATACTTAACAAAATAATTAATTACCAATAATTAATTAACAGGTTAATTTTTTAAATTGATTCTTGTGTTGTCAGGTAAAAGAAATAATTGTGCAAAATTTCATTTTGATCAGAGATTGGGTGTCGGAGAAATAACGTGTACAAACTTTTTACCAGACAAAGAGTTGATAAAAATAAATTATCTTAGGTGACACCATTTTCTGGTGGATTAGCGTGCGTTGAGATTTCATGAATTAAATTAGATCTATGCCTTTTTTTTCGAGGATGATGTGAACCATTCTACTTAGAAATAGAACTGCACCATAAGTAGACACTATTGAGTCTAGAACAATCAATCTGCTTCAATTTACAGGTATCCAAATCAGTGGCTGTAGTGCTATGGACATTTTTTTACTGATTTACAATGAGTTAACAACAAAGAACATAAACGCTTGGGAATGTTAAGGGCGTTACATAACAGTTTGTATAGTTTGTGGTCCGGTCACTTTCTCGGAGCACAACAGACATAAAGGTTTCGGGAGTCGCATTCCTTACTAGGTCACGTGATAGCGCTCCTTTCAAACACCCATCCCTCACGTTTTTTTTTTTCCCCTTCAGTCCTTGCTTCACCTCGCCGTTGCCTAGTCTAATTTTATTTTTTTTTTTAGCGCCACAGGAAGTTCTGCGATTTTTCGCGGGCTACATTCTTGGGTCCTGAAACGTATCCCAATTTGAATGAATGTGTGTATGTAGGTCATGACTGAGAGGGAAATGAAACTGAAGCCTAACCCTTTCGAACAACACACGAGTTTTTAAAAAATGTGTTGAGTCTGCATCTTCGTCTTTAGGATCACCCCATTATTTTTTTTTTTAAGGGCTGCCTATCTAGATTTAACAGTCGTCTTATCAAGTTGTAAGGAAACAACAGGGACGATATCAAATCAATTAATGTATAACTTGGGAGACCAAAACAAAAAATTATATAGTTTAGTTCTAAAAACAATCTTTCTAGATTTAATTAATAGGTCTATCAAAGTTTAAGGAAACAATTTTTTTTTATAACCATTAACACACAAATCAGATCTAGATCTAGTTCGAAATTTCGAATCAGATCTTTATTTAGTTTTGGTGATCCCAACTAAAAATATATATATTGTTTCGGTAGATCTATGAATACAATTAAAGATCGTGTGCTCGTTTTTTTTATTTATATATAACACATAATCTGACCTAAGTCTTAGATTATCAAACAAACAAAAAGTATGGTTCTTTAAACATTACAAACTATTAGCAACTTCTGTGTGCCCATGGAGGAAATACGCGGGACTATTTTTCCCGCCTCTTTTCCATTGATAAAATTTTTTTGAAGGACAAAGGGGAAATGGGATCGGCTGGCATTATGTGCTGTATCAGCAGTAACAATTCACGCGCCCGCACACACATACACACAGAACCACTAGTTAATATCCTGGACAGGGGTGCATACGGAGATGCTTACAACTCATGCTTGTTTCTTGAACTTTTTTTTTTCTAGAACGTTTCCGACACCTGTACTATCGCACTTTAGCAGGACGCCACACAACTTGCCCACAGCCCCCTCCTTCCCATTGCTTTTTTTTTTTTTTTTTTTTTTTGTAAACCGTCAAATATTTGATGAATGAAATACATTCATAGTAGATCTAATCTAGTTCTTCGATATTCCAGGATTGGCGTATCTTTGGCATGTTGGAATTTTTTTTCTAGGTTGTCCTTGACGTTTAATAATCTGAGAACCACTGTGTTCAACACACGCCTGCACGTTGGAACGACACGCATAAGACAGGCTCTGTAGGGGCCTCGGTACTGATGGGGGTCAGGAAAAGTTCAGCCTTTTATCGCAATTATGGAAGGCGGGACCGGGAGGGCGGTACTATTTTAAAATACAGTGTACTGTGACCTTTTGCTTGAACATGGCGACCAGTCAAGGCAGTGTCCAGCATGGGACTACTTGACATTATAGAGGGGAATGTGTGCATAGATCTAGACACACTTTGGAAGACCCAAAGATTAGATCTTTTTTTTTTTTAAATCTATTTAACATGTCCAAGTTGCACCCATTTATTTTTTATTCATCGAATTTGTTCTGCTAATTTCAGTTCTGATTATCAACCTTAGCAGCTGCTGAGTTGAAAACATTCTCTTTGTATTGTGACGGTTTCAGCCAGTATCCATGTTTGTCTCAACTTCCCGCCTAAAATTTAAAAAAAATGGATGTCAATGAAACTTTTTTTTTAGTTCACATAAAAGGGTGGGGGGGGGGTAGAATTTCTAGATTGATTTTAAAAAATTGTCTATAGAGTATATTGATGTAGATCTAGCTCTATATCTCCGATTCACTCACTTTCAGTGGATTAAATTCGTTCAAACTTGGTCTTGTGGAATGACAATGTGTTATTGCTAGGTATTCAGTACCGGTATCTTGCTGACTAGATCTAGAACGCGTGCAATGCAAGTGCTTGATCTCAAAGTTGCCTTGCACTTTATGCAGTTACCTTTAAAAACAAACAACAAATTAAAAAAAAACTCCGTTCCTCGATAGACTACTCCTGTTTTTTTTTTGCAAATAGGTCAAACATAAGGGCGAGGTTTAAGGACGTGCATTTCTTACTGTATTAAAGATGTCTAGTTGTTGTTTTAAGTAAACCTTCAGTTACCTTATACGTGAATAAAATAGTATTAGTTTGTCTGCTAAACTTCTTATTTTACTGGCGAATAAAGAAACCCACACAAACGGTAATTCACCTATCCAATAAATTCACACAAATATTCTAATCCACACATAAGTACAATAGTATTATATATCCATACAAATATACTATAGCAATGCATTTGTTTGATGTTTGTTGTTTTGACGGTCTTCATTGTTAAAAAAACAGCGTATGGATCTACGAGGAAACTAAATGATGCAACTTAAAGACAAGGTCCCTTAGTTAGTTTTAGGTTTCGTTAAAAAAAAAACGAATATAGATTTGTAGGTAAATAAAAATGTACATTTTTAGTTTTATATAAACTAATATATGTCATAGATATATTGATATAATTTGCTTAAAGCATGCTATAAGATTATAATGTTTGTTATAGTTTTTACAAAATGACCAATAAAATAAACTTACTGATAAAAAAATAAAATTGATGACATAACATTACAAATATGCCATGGTCCAAAAAGTATGTCTAATGAATTTTGATAAATAGAAATGAATTATCCATATAAAAGGTATCAAGCTGTTCAAAGTGAAAGGAATAACTTGTATCTTTGTTCTTTTAAAGGGCATTAGCCAATACATACTTGGGTAACTAGTATAAGAATTCAGCCCTAAATTGTGGTTCTAGTTTGCTGATTTGCCTAAGATGACTCAGACTATATCATTTGTGTGTGTGTGCTATGGACTGGCTTAATTACTTAACTGACCTACTTTTAGAAATGACTAGTGACTTGTATTTGTTGCTGTGCCTAAAAATGAATGTCTAAATCATGGTGGTGTTGTTGTTTGTTTGTTTGTTTTGTCAACATTTGAAATTGTATCTCAGAAAAATGAATGTCTTCGTGATAGAACCTTTTGTAATCTTCTGTGTAGGAGTTAGGGTTATTACTACTGGAAATGGTCCATTGGTGATTAACAGTACCGGTATTATTGTGTTCTGTGAGTTCATTGTGCTATGTGGTACTAGGACTACTGGAAATCGTCCATTGAGTATTCAGTAAACAGTACTATGTTGGCGATACTGCTGGAACGTCCATTGGTGATGAGTTCAGGGTACTATGGTAATAAAGCGACATGTGCTTGCTTGGAACAAAGACCCCACGTTTCCGTGTATCACCCTGTCATTGTTCAGAGCAAGTCTCACCCCCCCCCCAACCGACACCCTCTTTTTTTTTTTTCTTTGTGTGTCAAGCATGGTCTTCTGGTTAATTGTCAGCTTTTATCCTCACCCCTCTCTCCCGCCCCCTCCTTTCCGCCCCTTTTTGTGTTGCTTTCTTGTTGTCTTTCTTATTCCTTGTCCACCTCCCCCTCTCTTACCCCAAGTCTTCCTTCTGTGTCGCACTGGAGTGGAGGTTGACGGGGCTGCTCAGCTTGTCTCCTTGGCGTCGCGTGGGTACAACCAAACAAAGTGGGGCACCTAAGAGACATGTTACTCATTTCTAACACATCGCAATCTACTAGATAATGTCCTCCTCCAACCGAACCCTGAATCCATATTTAATGTTTGCATTTTCATTCTCAGACTCATAATAGATCTACTGAGATATGAAAAGTCAGGAGTCTACAAATTATTTGTCTTGATCCTTATGTACTTTCCAGTGCAATCTCGGGGTAGGTCTACAGTTTTGCAGTGAACATTTTATGGTGAGCGCCTGTAAACTTGTCTTACCCAAACAAATCGAAGGACACCCTAGGACTCGCTAACTTGGACTTTCTATTGCAACTATTGTTTCCCCCGTCACCGCCAGAGTGTGAAGGGGCATACTCTTGAGAAACCACGAGTCTTGTTTGCCTGTGCAAAGTCAACCGATACTTCTCTTTTTGGTCCATCCTACTATTGTAAATGAAAAGCTAACTAGGCCTCGAATTTATATATGAAGCATCGTTGTTTTCCTGTGTTTAAATGTTGAATTGACTGTAGTGGGCAACTGATTGCAATCTTTATATTATTCTCTCAATGCCCCCGACTGTAATATAATAATATAATCAACCCTGGAAGATAATTAGGCACCGAGACGGGCTTTGTGTCATGGGGGGGGGGGCGGGGGGAGTCAAAGATTTTAAAAACTTTTGGCAGCCGTGGTCGCCAGTACCATCTGTCAAGAAATAACGTTGTCCTCTTCCTCTTTGAAAAGTTTGGAGCGACGACTTGGTCATTCGATGAGAAGAGAATCTTTCCACCCCACTCTTGGCTGTGACTAGGCTGTTCTGGTCTCAGACAAAGACTAAAATATCAGTTGGTGAACTGAAGAACGTTACACACCCATAATCGCGCTTTTATTGTCACGCCTGTGTTCTGTTGTGCTTTCATCAATACCAGCGCCTTTCAATCTGGGTAGTTTATGAAATTCAATCAAGCGAATTGGTTGCCAGACGACTGGAAATTGTTATAGCTATTTCACTTCTATTTGATTAGTTAGAAAAATATGCTCCTTATAATTAACCTATTTTAAAACAAACATATTTTCTACCATTTTAGGCTATTTTATGTCCTTATAATAGATAACAGAAGTAATTAGTTTCTCTAATTTGTTATGGCCCTGGGTATCAAAGCACCATTAGCTTACTCATATCAGATGTGTGGGGGACAAAGTGAATTGATCGAATTGTATTGAGTTTATCTATACCAGACTGTCGTGTGTACTTGTGATAAGAATTCCTCTTGTCTAGAGTTGAGTAAATAGCAGGAAAAGTTTTTGAACAGACTTGTACTATGTAGTGTCATGTGTTTGGTAACTGTCTCTATGGATCTTTTGTTCTGATAATGGTAAACGACGATGTCAAAGAGAACATTTAGTTACGTGTGTGTGTGTGCAGAGGTGGCTAGGGAGGGTCTAATTTAGAAAACAAAATGTATAATATGGAGAAAAAAAAAGTATCCACACACACTAATAAGATAACTTGGTACTATTTGGTTTTATTCATCAGACAAATATCAACACATCCTTGTCAACAAAGGCTTGCAATGTTGTTTGTATAGTCATGGGTGTTGGTGCTGTCCTCTCATTACTTTCAGCTCGTGAAGAGGATTCAGCAGTTAACATGCAGTCTCTAGATTGATCTCGCTTTGTGGGAAAGTGGTTTAACGTCGAGATGGTTTGGCCCCTATGCTATTAACTTGGGAAGAATCGATATCAGAGCACCAATGGAAGATAAGTCGAGATCATTTGGAAGCACTTCGCATAAACATTTAACCCATCGTGTCACCATCTGATGCAGCATTGTTCACGTGCACGATGCCCCACGTGTGCATATCGAGATAGTGTTACCCTCAGTTCGTGCCATTATCCAAGCAAAATGTTTTTGACCCGGCTCGTTATTCAAATGTGACCAACCAGCAGTTTTATGACTACGCCGCGCTGGACCGCCGAGCCACAACTAGCAACAGCTTGAGATCTATTCTCATTATGTTTTCTTTCAAGCTGAACATAAACTTGTAATAGTCATGACTTCACACTTACAATAAAGCGGAAATGTCATATCCAAGCCTCGAAGTTGATCCTAAACTCGAGTAATTCCAATTTGAAAGCAATACAAATGTACACCCATAGAATTGGATGTAAATGTTGTTTGGTCAGTACGCTGATCAACTCACACTCGTAGACTGTTGGTCACACAAACATCCTGTGCCTCACTAGTCAAAAGGAAGCTGAAGACCTACAAGACACTCATACAACTCGACAACATCCGTCGATTAGCAAACTTCATATTTATCCCCCTGGATGATTTGAAATATCCATATCGATGAGCTGGTTTATCTTACTATATTGAATGAGTGGTCAAGCGCTGGACTGCTAACTGAAAAGTTAAGTTCGAACAGGATGGAATTTTTATTCAAATTTTTAGACAGGAGTCACGTGATGTTTCACCATTTTGCTCCTGTCCTTCAAGTTTTTTCATTAGCGCTTTGAATTCTGAATTGTTTTTTCTTTTATATTTCTTGTTCAGTTAAAAACCGAGGTATATTTATTAACAGGAACACGGAGTCTGTGAGTCACACATGAGAAATCATGAAGTACTATTAAGTTTGGAAAAAAAAATATGTTCACTCCGTTTTAGCCTCTTCCATGGATTCCGCAACAGTCTCACCTTCCGCTGGTTGTGCTTCTTCTGCTACCATCTGCTTCTTCAGCTCTTCCACTTGAAGGCGCTCATACCTAGTCCTCTCCTGTATCAGCTTCTCCACTATCTTGTGCATCTTGAATGTGGAGGTGTGGCGCAGAGCCCTGGAGGCTGTGTGCAGGGGGACGTGGGTGTGCATGGAGTTGCTGATTGGGATACCAGTCAGCGCCTGTAGGACCAGCTCCTCTGTATTCTGGTCACTTTTCTCTCGCTCCCGCAGGTGTCCTCGAATGAACTGCCACGAGTATCTGGGAGTTTGGGCTGCCTTTGCAGGTTCGATCACCTCTTCGCGGCTAGTTAGTGAAGCGTCAGTGACTTCCGACGGAAGCAGTTGAGAGGTGAATTGATCTTCTGAACTGAGGGGTGGTACTGGGTCAGGTTTGCTTGATTTACCCGGTGTGCTTCTGAGGTTGCTGATTTCTTTGTGGTGACCCTGGAACGCGTTCGATGGAAATTTGATCAGTTTATTGCTGATGCTGTCCATGAAGCCGTCATCACTGTCCTCGTCACTGTTGGCCTTACCACGTGACTCCGACAGAGTTTTGATGAACGTGTTAATTTTCGAGTTGATCTGATCCATCTCCAACTGCAGCATGTCTGTGGTTAACTTTGGTGGAGACCCGGGAGTCCTTCTAGCTGATGTCGCTGCTGCATTGTTCACCGAGCGACTAGCAGACATGGGAAGTTGGACGCTGTTGTCTTGTCGCAGGGTGACGTTGCCGTGAAACAGTTCTCGGAGATCGATGTAATCAGGTATATCTGGATCTTCGTCGGGGTCGTCTTCTTCTGAGAAATCATTGTTCTGTGTAGTTTGAGGTAAGCTAATGCCGGAATTAAAAGTGTTGGCTCGCGTCATTTGTCTTGACATTAGCTGATCATCTGGTGGATTCTTCAAAGAAAATTTCACTTTTGTCTGCGGACGCTGCTCCTGCCTGCTGGTAAGGCTTCGATGTTGCTGGATATTGGGCAGTGCTGTCTGTAGTTGATCAGACGGGCGTGAAGTAGTTGGAGCAGATCTCGAGTTTCTTCTCTGGTACAAGGCACTGGGGATGGAAGTAGCTGTGCTCCTCGCTGTGTGTGATCTCTGTGGACTGGCCCGGAGTGTTGTCTCGATTGTCCTTTGAGTGACATGCTGCTGGAGACATTCTCTGGCCTTTTTGACCACCGGGGTGACTCTGATATCGTTTATTGATCTGTGGAAATAAGATGAATATATATACTAGCCGGATATGGCCTGCGGGTCTAAGTTTGGATATTGCTGATCTAGTGGATTGGATATAGATCTATGTCAAACATGGCGAATGTTTCCTTCAGATTTTTTAAATATAATTTTACAACAAAAATAATAGAAGAATGTGAAAATAGGTTTACTCGTTCAGCCGAAATATTCACATCAAATACGAAATACTGTGAAAACGGGTTTACCCGATTTGTTAAAAAGGTTTGTTCTTAAATGGAGATAAATTTAGGTATTTTTAAATTATTTGTACCCCACCCCAACCTGGTCCGGTTGTGGGAGTGACATAGAACGTACTCTACTGTCTCCGCCATGAACACCTATGCCACGTTTTAACACGATTGGTCAAACGATTTTGATTTGTATGCGGGACATAATTCATAAATACACCTTATATTCATATATATATACATGGCTTTTTTGTGACGGTAAGCACCGGTACGGCGTACAGGCAACTTTTGAAAAAAAAAATACTTTTTCTTGTATTTTAACATACATTATTAATTTTTAGTAGTTAAAAGTTAGGCAATCAACTACTGAGTGTCGGCACCTATTTATTTTTTTTTACAAAAAAAAAAACCACTGTATATATATATATATATATATTAGCTCAGCAAATGTTCTAATGACATATTTCAATTTCATTGAGAGATAGTAAGGAACAATAGACAAAGAGAAACGAGTCTGAGAATGACATTGAATATCTTAAAGCTTTAGAGATACAACCAGGTCAGGTGGTGTTTTTTTTTGTTTTGTTTTGTTTCACTGTTAGCTAGATCTGTATGTAATTTTACAACTTTAGTTGTTTGTTGTTTCTTCTTATCGAGTGCTCTGGTGAAGGGGACTAAGTAAAACACAACTGCTTTAATGATCTAGAGATCTAATTGTAACAGTGTTTTACCTTAGTCGGATAGGGTATTTGAGTTTCTTATCCAGGTAACCTGAAGCTATGTTAGCCCCGAGCCTTCGTTCCATATTGAGGACCACTGTGTCGTCATAGCTGTAATCCCTGTCAGGCTGTAACCGTTTCTTGACCTCCACGTGATGACGTTGTCTGTCCAAGTTGAACAGTTTCACCTACAACAGAGGAGATGGTAGTTAGTCGAGTGACATCTGTCTCACTTGATGTTATTGTTTGACACTGGCATTTTTTTGTTAGGCATAGGCAGTCAATCACTCAAACTGTCACATGTCATTTCTAACTATGCTCTCTCTCTCCCCCTCTCTCTCTCTTCCCTAATTTCACTTGTGAAAATGAACTCTCATCAAATCAATGAAACAGCAATAGTTTGGTGTCAATGACTAATCTAGTAATAACAAAACAAGAGAGCGCTCCTCTCGCAGTTTTGTGTCCAACACTTCAACAGTCATAACATGGATCACAAATTCTAACTCCAGACTAGACCCGAGGCTTGCTTGTCGCGGTATCCAGTGAAGTTTTGATCATCTCGAGGATGCTTTGAGTTCTAACAGTAATCGAAGTATGGGCAAGATCATTTTATCGACTGACTTACATTATAACAAATTACAACCAACACCTATGTTCAGAAGGAACAAAGATCTCCATTACAATAAAACTTTCTTTGGGCTACTACAACCTTTTCTTGCGTCGCACACTCTCCAACAAATACACCTCTTTGAAGACACATTCTTTGAAGCTGTACTTTTCATAAATCATTTCCAAATATTAATAAACAAGACGTCACTTAACATGTACTGGAAACGTCTCAATCATTGACGTGCATGAAAGAAACACAAAATAATTCTGTATAATCAGTCCACCAAAGTAACCTGGTTAAATCGCGCTTCTTAAACATGTACAACAAAGTCGCAATCGGCAATGTTGTTTTGGTACTGAGGATAGAAACTCAAGCCACAGAAATTGTGTTCTTTTGTTGCTGTTTTGTTTGTTTTATGTTACACTCGGATCCCAGTTCATTTGAGCTTCCATCCATTATCGAGTACCCGATGAGATTGACTTACACTCCTTTTGTTTTTTTTTAGACAACAAAAACAACATTGACTGCTTATGCGCATTGTAGAAAGCACATTTATTGGTGCCACTGTAGCTTATCTCCTACAGGCTGCTGTATCGGTATCACTTACCTCCTGACGAAGTTTGTTGGCGTTGTCATGCAGCTGTTTGAGTCTAGTCATCTTCTGTCTCTCCAACCTTCCCTTGGCCATCACGAAATGCTTCTCACAGATGTTGTTCTTCACTGTGGTCAGCTTCTCGGTCATGGAGCTCTTCTTGTGGGCATCGTTCACCGCCTCCAGCTGCAACTCTCGGAAAGGTTTGGAGACCAGCTGCTCAGAGTCCATGATGAAATAGTTCCCTGGACAAGAGTAAATACATTCACAATACAGAGTCAAAAACAGGGCCAGTCCTAACTATTGCGGGGCCCAGTTTGGGCGGTGAAAACTTTATTAGAAAATGCATTTGTCTTTGCAATAATTTTTTACTAAAGGAAAGCTGACAATATCGTGTTGTTATTGTTTTTTTTTAATCGCATGTGGGATTGGCACCTCAAAAAAACATTTTTTGTATTACTTTTTTCAGTAGATTTTTATGAGTTTTCATGAGATTTCCAGGACTTTCGTATATTTTGCAATTTCAGGAAATTTCCAGGAGGTCCTGTAAAATGAGGAGAACGCGGAAACCCTGTTTTTATATATAAGTTATGGTTTAATTTTATTATGTACAATTAGAAATAGCGCGGAGCCTAATGAAAGTGCAGGGCCCACTGCGGCTGCATAGGTTGCAGTGGCTTAAGGCCAGCCCTGGTCAAAAAGATGTGTACACATTTGCCCTCAAAATTATACAAGGGCAATCTGTACGATAAAGCAAACGAAAATACTAATTTTATATCAACTATTTATATTGTTTAGCTGGAACTAATTAAAATTCTTTTTTTTTTTAATATGGAATTGACCCAATCGGTCATTAAATGGCTTCCTGGTCTTGTGGTTTGCGCTATTGACTGTCATTCGGTGGTGACAATGGTTCTGGGTTCGTTATAGTTTCTTTATAATATGGTTTAGGTCACTGCATAAAACTAAGTTTCTGCCTTAGAATGTCGTTTTTGCATTTCATGTCAAACTCAAAGTAGGCAACTAGTTTTCAGTTTTGACAGAATGACAAAAATATTGAAAGTGTTAAGTTTCAACTCTATATTTGTGTTTGTTTTTGTTATTGTTGTTTTCTGGTCATAGTTCCATAAATAAATGGGGATATGATGATTAGTGGTATACAATGTAAATGATTAACAAAAAAATAAACAAAAGTTAGTCTTGCGTACCTTGTAACTGAATAAAAGAATCTGTTTTTTCCTCCATGTTCTGTTTGTCTAGCATATCCATAGAACAAGAAGAAAGGCGTTATTTTAGGAACATCTTTGAAATAAACATCTCACGTCTACATCAGACATTTGAGTTTTAACACGTCCATCTGTTGATCTCCTTCAGTACACAATCAGTGGAAACAGGCAATTTACACGCACAGATTTATTTCTTTGGAAAGTATCACCTCAGAACTACAAACATTAGAGACGGTCAGTTTGAAGTGACGAACTACTTGACTGTGATGAACTTGATTGCCTGCTCTGTTTTATCAGTGTAGAGTTTATAAATGACTAGCAGTGTATGTAGTCAACAATGGAATTGTCTTTTCAAGTTTACTACATTTGAGATTCCCATATAGTGGCGACGTATTGAACCTGGAGATCGATCGTGTCGTGCAGTTCTGTCAAATCGGTTTTGTCTGAAGAGGTTAATCACCAAGTTTCCGAGCGACCTCGCATGAATGCATTGGGTGGATACGTTAGACGAACCACAATACCATCTCTTGTTTCCGTCGCATTCTTAACTTGATAGCTCGAGATCCAATTTTCGATCGCTGCTTGTTCACAAATCGTTGACCAAACTGAAGTTGTATACCCCCTCCTCTGCTTTCCAAAATCCTTTTGTATTGTAAGTTTGAATGCAAAGAAATCTTTGTAAGCTAATGAAGCGTTCTTATTGAACGTGTACTGGGGTACAGTCAGGGGACTGCTGCTTAGTGAGTTGTTTTTGTTGAACAAGTTCATCATTAGGGCAGAATGTTGAGTTCAACGTTGGTTACTCTACTCAAGCGCGAAGTTTGGCACTGCCTTCCCGAAACATTGATTACATGACTTTTACAGTAACAATGTAAGAAAATATGTTGGAATATGTGTGCAATGAATGCACTGTGGAAAGTGTCATGCTTTTTTTTTCCTTTAGCTTAAAATAATCATTCTAATCAAAACATGACAAATTTTCGCTTTTATTTCTCGTGTTTCTATCGACGTGGGGCAAGAGGGGGGGGGGGGGGAGTCTTCGGTTTTCCAATGCAAGTGAACGAAGCTTGTGTATGTGACAGACTTATCTCTCTATCAGATGTTTTCTTCGGAAGTGATTGGGTCGACTTGTTTGTCTAAAGAGCCCCTAACCCTAAAGTACTATGACACTTGATGAGCAGTGTGTTTGTAACTTTCTTTCATCTGAACTTTCTTTGTCAAAGATAAACTGAGTGAAGGGCCTTTCCTAAAGTACCAACAGAGCTATTACTCTCACAACTTAAAACGAGATATAATGTCAACATTAATAAGGCAAAGGTTTGTCACAGTTTCAGTTTCTTCTTTGAAAAGTTGTGTTTTAACGGACACGTTATCTGCTGGCATACATTTTGGTTTCTAGTAATAGACGAAGTTTTCAAGCGTTGCTCACAACAGAGTCTTCTGTCTTTCCATTTCAATATCCCGCAAAGTTTCACTTCCACACTGAGACCAACACGGACACCATTATTCAAGTTGCTAACAAGAGACAGTAACGTTATAAATAGTTCATAGACTTTAACTAAATGGCTTTTTTACTACTGATGTACCTTTACTTTCTTACTACTGATGTACCTTTACTTTCTTACTACTGGTGTACCGTTACTTTCTTACAACTGGTGTACCGTTACTTTCTTACTACTGGTGTACCATTACTTTCTTACTACTGGTGTACCTTTACTTTCTTACTACTGATGTACCTTTACTTTCTTACTACTGGTGTACCTTTACTTTCTTACTACTGATGTACCTTTACTTTCTTACTACTGGTGTACCATTACTTTCTTACTACTTGTGTACCGTTACTTTCTTACTACTGGTGTACCATTACTTTCTACCATGGAAAGAATGATTAACAGTAGGCTGGTCTGGTACCTGGAGAGGAACAAAGTGATCTTTAACTACCAGTGCGGATTCCGGCAAGGGCGGACAACAACTGACCACCTGGTAAGGCTGGAAGCTTGTATCAGAAATGCATTACTCAGAAGAGAACATCTAGTAGCTGTATTCTTCGATATAGAAAAGGCCTATGACACAACCTGGAAACATGGCATTCTACGTGACCTGGAGCTTATGGGGCTTAAGGGACATCTTCCCCGTTTTGTGGGGGAATTCCTGAAAGACCGAAAATTTCAGGTTCGAGTGGGCAACACCACTTCTGACACTCATGACCAGGAAATGGGTGTACCCCAGGGCAGCATTCTGTCAGTCACCCTGTTCAACATTAAAATAAATAGCATCATAAATGCTCTGTCCCCTGGCATAGAGTGCTCTTTGTATGTTGATGACTTTGTCATTTTTACTTATAAGAAAAACATAAACACCCTAGAAAGAAAATTACAGTTATGTTTAAACAAAATTCAAAATTGGGCAAACGATAATGGTTTTAAATTTTCGGACTCCAAAACAGTTAGTATGCATTTTTGTAATTTAAGGGGACTCCACCCAGACCCTGAACTATTTATACACAAAAAGAAGATCCCTGTCGTGAAAACTACAAAATTTTTAGGCCTCACTCTAGATTCCAAATTTAATTTTCTCCCCCACATTAAGGAACTTAAGAGAAAATGCCAAAAGTCATTAAACATACTTAGAGTGCTCAGCCATACGGACTGGGGAGCTGACAGAGATACTTTGCTGCTGCTATATCGGAGTCTAATTCGATAAAGGTAGACTACGGATCCATAATATATGGAGCAGCAAGGAAGTCGTACCTAAAAATACTGGAACCAATACAAAATGCTGCCCTGCGTCTCTGTCTCGGCGCGTTTCGTACATCACCTATCCCAAGCCTCCATGTGGAGGCTGGAGAACTCCCCATGGATATAAGAATGAAAAAGCTTGCAATGCAGTATATAGTCAAGCTAAAATCCAACCCTACGAACCCTGCTTTCGATTCCATATATTTAACCCCACAGAGGTAGAATTATACAATCGAAGGCCTAACGTCATACAGCCGTTAGGCCTTCGAATGAGAGAACCCATCCAAAATTTAACTCCACCCATTAACCAAATCTCTAAAATAGAAACCCCTCAGAATCCTCCTTGGCTAATGAATAAACCCAAATTAAATTTATCCCTCCTTAATTTCAAAAAAGAAAATACAGACCCAAGCATACTACAAGTCCTCTTTAGGGAACTGCAAGAGAGCTACGGAGATTGTGGCACCATCTACACAGACGGATCCAAAATGGATGGAAAGGTCGCGTGTGCCTGCTCCTTTCGGAACAAAACAATCTCCCGTAGACTCCCCGATGGCTGCTCCATCTTTACGGCCGAATTGCATGCAATATCGCTTGCACTTATGGCCGTCAAAGCATCAGAAAGGAGAAAATTTATAATCTGCTCCGACTCCAAATCTGCATTGCAAGCTTTGGGGCGGATGAAGACTGACATTCCACTGGTACATAAAAGCATGAAGCTGTTGGACCAAATAACAGCCGACCATACGGATGTCACCTTCATCTGGGTCCCCTCCCATGTGGGCATTGAGGGAAACGAAGCCGCAGACAGAGAAGCAAAGAGAGCCCTAAATCATGCGGTGTCAGGAACAAAGTATTGCCTCTGCCATCTACCAAGAGTGGCAGGACCGATGGGAGGCTGAGACTCACAATAAACTCAGGCAGATTGTGGCGGATGTCAGGTGGCGGTCCACATCTAAGGGTCTGACAAGGCGTGGTAGCACGACCATGTCCAGACTTAGGATTGGCCACACCTACATCACGCACTCTTTTGTGCTGAAGAAAGAAGAGCCCCCACTTTGTGAGTATTGTGACTCTCGCCTCACCGTGGAACATATCCTCATCGACTGCCCCAGATACCAGGATGTCAGGGGAAAATATTTTAGAGCCACTAATTTAAAAACACTATTCAATAATGTCGACCCTGGGAAGGTACTGGGCTTTATCCGGGAAGTGGGGTTGTCTACGAAGATCTGATTTATGAATTCTGTAGACATGCACTATTTACATTGGATTTTTACCAAATTATTAAATTTTTACTACCTCTACTATTTTAACTGTGAATAGACCTTGATTTTAATGATTTGACTGTATGGAATTTGGCCCTTGTTGTGTGGAGGGAGAGTGGCCCTTGAGGGACTGCAGGCACGACATGGCCTTAATTGTGCCGATGTGCCCAAAATCACAAATCCCATTACTTTCTTACTACTGATGTACCATTACTTTCTTACTACTGGTGTACCATTATTTTCTTACTACTGGTGTACCGTTACTTTCTTACTACTGGTGTACCATTACTTTCTTACTACTGGTGTACCGTTACTTTCTTACTACTGGTGTACCGTTACTTTCTTACTACTGGTGTACCATTACTTTCTTACTACTGGTGTACCGTTACTTTCTTACTACTGGTGTACCGTTAATTTCTTACTACTGGTGTACCGTTAATTTCTTACTACTGGTGTACCGTTACTTTCTTACTACTGGTGTACCGTTACTTTCTTACTACTGGTGTACCGTTACTTTCTTACTACTGGTGTACCATTACTTTCTTACTACTGGTGTACCATTACTTTCTTACTACTGGTGTACCGTTACTTTCTTACTACTGGTGTACCGTTACTTTCTTACTACTGGTGTACCATTACTTTCTTACTACTGGTGTACCATTACTTTCTTACTACTGGTGTACCTTTACTTTCCTACTACTGGTGTACCATTACTTTCTTACTACTGGTGTACCGTTACTTTCTTACTACTGGTGTACCATTACTTTTTACTACTGGTGTACCATTACTTTCTTACTACTGGTGTACCATTACTTTCTTACTACTGGTGTACCATTACTTTCTTAATACTTGTGTACCGTTACTTTCTTACTACTGGTGTACCATTACTTTCTTACTACTGGTGTACCATTACTTTCTTACTACTGGTGTACCGCTGCTTTCAATTCATGTCTATTGTACATCGAGTGTAAAATGTAATCAATGTTTTTTTATTGTTCTAAAACTTGTACTGGTTTTAATCTTTGTATCCTAAACTTAAAGCGTGTTATTCCATTAAGCAATCTGGATTGTGCAGCCCACATTTTTTAAGGCTCAAATATCTGTCAAAAAATATTTAAATTCATTCCCCTTTGAAATGTGGCTTGTAAAGTCCACTGTAAAAAAACAAAACGTTTCTTATAACCCATCTTGTATTGAATTCGCGTCCTCAATGAGCTGCAGACAAAGCTGTGAGTTTGCGTGCCACCATGATCTCTCAGTCATAACTATGGGCCCATCAGTTCTGGTTAGACAAGGTGATTCTCAACATGTGTAGCCCTGAGCCAGTAGAAAGAAATGGTGGCCATTACTTCTAAAGAAAGAGAAAATAGCGGTATGTTCCTTGGTAAACCACAAGAGCTGAGTTAATTGAAAAAGAAACATGTACTGAGAGGGTACTTGAGGGGTGAAATTTGAGAAATGCTGGAAGATTTATAAGATTCGGTTAAACATAAACCTGATAAGTGAAATTTCATATTTCTCAAAACTTTTATTTTTGGGTCAACTGATGTACTTACCTTTTTCTTCAATGTAATAATGTCCAAAATGTAACAGTTGAGACATGGCAACATTATCAGCCAGTCACACAACTGTATGGTATGTGAACAGAAACTAGCACTTGAGTTTTCAAATTGTAACCTAAATATCAGCTAGAACTTCTATGACAGAAATAAACAATTAGTTTGTTCTCAACACTTTTTGAATTGTTGCAGCGAAAACTTCTTGCGCCCCCCCCCCCCCCCCCCCCAGTCCTTTTCCTTTGTGTCAGTAACACGCAGGACTATTGAAATGTGATTCCTGAAATGGTTCCTTTAATGAAAGCAGTGGGTTCGATTATAATTTTTTTTTTCATTTTGCACCCTTTTTTTTTAAAATTCCTATCCAAGTGTAGAGCCCCCCTCCTCCCAAGAATGCGACAATGAATCACACAACACCTTTTCAATATCTTATAATTGAATGTATTAATGTCTATTAAGCTGTTGTGTGATCTCTCGGCCTAGTTTTCGCAGTTTAATTGGCATTCTAAGCGTCGTTAGGGTCCTTATCTGGCTCTGATATTGGATCCTCTGGGGGGAAGAACCGAGGAAATAGCCTCTTCAGTTTTATCAGTTGTGTCTGATCTGTACCTTGTAGTATTCGACTTGACTTGAGACATTGTACTATTAGAGTTGACTTTATGTCTTGTAGTGCTAGTGTAGCCCTGCCAATAACGTTAACCTTTTATGAGAAAATATATTCGTGTCACGCCAGGGGAAATAAAAGCCGGGATTGATCGATTTTGAACAGCTAGTGCATTCGGATGACCAACAAGAAAATGTTGAACAATGCACATAATCAGTTGAAACATTTTGTTGTTTATTGGATGTTTTGCTTGTTTTTACTCATTAGAACCTAGCAATTACATCAGAACCTAGCAATTACATTAGAACCTGATGCGGAGATGTCATTCTGTTTCCTACTTCTGGCCACAATTTTGAAGCCTCTATCAACCAAAGCTAAAATAAAACCGTAGCTAAACTTTTACTTTCTGAAAAAGCACGCTAAACTCAAATCTGTTGTATGAACTCTTGAACCTTTACATTTATAATCGTCTTGCGACTTACAGATTATGTAAGAACCAAATGCTTTAATCAAGTAATCAAGATATGAACTTACCAGTTTGTATAATAGGCGCAATGACCGAGTTATATTCAGCTGCCTCGGGAATAAATGAGGTATCTATTTGAGCCATGGCTGGACTTTGTGTCTCAGCTACTCCAGAAGACGTGGAAACTGTTAAAAGTTTGTCTCTGCAACTGTCAGCCCCTAATATTAGTGTGAATATGACTATCAGATCTTCACACATTTGTATTCCTTACCAGGGCTGTAAACAAGCTCTAGGCTCCCAGGGGCCTATTGTTCTCTTTTAGAGTCATTTAATCGACTCTTTAGAGCATTTCAAGTTTGGATCAGTGGACACGCAATCAATGACTTGGGAAAAGGGCGGGATGGGGGGGGGGTGTGCACAAGCCCACAGTAAGATATTATTTTAGTGGGTTTTAGCATGACTACAAACCGGGAAGTTGTTTTTAAGATTTTTGAGAAAGTATGTATAATCTAGTTTCTCAACGAATGCGTGAGATAAATGGTATCAAGAATTTTCAAACATAGACCATTGTCCCAAAATATGTCAATTTTTATCTCATGGCTATTAGCTTGACCTGCATACTGTACTCCCAGACTACACCCACGCCAATCGGCACCTTCGACATGGAGGTCACGCGCCAATTTCTCCCTCGTCTGGGCTAAAAGGTCACCTGGCTTCGGGTCATAGGAAGGACAAGACCTAGAGATACTGTTAGATCAGCTCCATCTGACCGTTGGGTCAGCGAGATTTGCACGTTAAAGCTAGATCAAGCCAAGCGTGTTGGATAACTCTCTGACCTGTCAGAGAAGAGAACCCTTTGATCTTTTTTTTTTACTTCAATCTATAAAGATAAAACAACTTGTCAATCTTTCAACGAAAAAAAACAACAACTCCTTATTAAAAGCAATTTTGTGGGTCTAACAAGTAAAGGTTGTGGGTCTAACAAGTAAAGGTTGTGGGTCTAACAAGTAAAGGTTGTGGGTCTAACAAGTAAAGGTTGTGGGTCTAACAAGTAAAGGTTGTGGGTCTAACAAGTAAAGGTTGTGGGTCTAACAAGTAAAGGTTGTGGGTCTAACAAGTAAAGGTTGTGGGTCTAACAAGTAAAGGTTGTGGGTCTAACAAGTAAAGGTTGTGGGTCTAACAAGTAAAGGTTGTGGGTCTAACAAGTAAAGGTTGTGGGTCTAACAAGTAAAGGTTGGGGAACTTTACAACCACGTGTCTACAATGTTATTGGTGAAGATAATTCGTTCACTGTTGATAAATAATTATGATTATTAAATAACCTCAAGTACTGATGACCCTCGATAAAGGTATTCGGCTCAATCTATAACCTGGCGTAAAACACTAAAAACAAAAGTTCGTGTATCTGCATGTCATTGTTTGTTTGTTTGTTTGACATGTTTCGGGTGTTCTTTCAGAGTTGAACATAATCCACTTCTTAGTCCAAACGGGCATGAGACAGCCATCCTGGTAAACGCAGTCCCCTATTATTACACATAGTTAAGAATCAGCCCTATAGATTGTTGGTCCACTGTATGCTTTTCTTTGATAATAGGTTATTACCATATGTGTGCATTGCTGCTGAGTGAAACAAACGTTACTAGTAACTAGATCTAAGTTGTAACATAACTATGGGACAAGCTGAATAGTTAGATTTATTGTCAGACTTTTACCCAGCAACTTGGTTCAGTTCCACCTGTACAAAACATCTCGTCCTTGTGAATTCTCCGTCCAATGTTCACGCTGACCAAATTTATTTCATTGTCTCTAGACGCCAGTCTTGGCAAGCAATATCTAACACATTTGACGGAGAAATAGTTTGTCGGAATAATTGACAACACCAACTGAATTTCTCATACTCCTATTCTGTACACACAGTCTGCTTTGTACAGAATGGTTGTTAATATGAGGAGCGTGTGTAGAATTGTGTGCTGCCAGCTGCCTAATGGCCACCAGCTCTTGATTTGTCCTCAAGATTGACTCCCATGATAGTTCCCATGTTAGGGTATAACTGTAAGGCAGCAGATGTTTGAATTCTGAGTTTTCCTTCTCCAAGGCTAACGAGCCCCGCCTGCCCGAAGCTTACTGGTTTGGGCGCCAGTTACTCTCCTTTGCTCCTTCTCTTGTTAGTAAAAACAGTTCCGCCGGATCCACTAAGCCAGGCTGGCCAAGAGTTGGACTAGTTGTCACAGGCTATTTGAGCCATTGGAAGCATTTTATAGTTAATATAGTTTTAATGTTACCACTCCTGGCAATAAACAATTGGGGGGGGGGGGCATTTTACGTCACGATAAACGATCTTTTCCGTTTGCAACTTGTCATGTGACTAAAGAGGCAATCCTTGATGCATTACTGTGGTTACAGGTAGGGCATGTTCAGACACTGTAGCACTTCCATCTTTCTACTTCTTGTCTGTACGCCATATATGCAATCCAGGACACCTCATTTATGCTTGCTTTCCATCCATCCAGTGTCTCTTTTTCCCAACTGTTGGTGTCAATTTTTAAGAGCTTCATGTCGTATTTGCATATATCAGTATACTTTTAAAGTGGGCGACCTGCGACTCTCTTGCCTTCTATTAGATCACCAAACAGAAAGTCTTATGGAAGTTGACCTTGTGGCATTCTGTGAACAGGTCGAAGCCAGCCAAGGCGATAACAGCGCGGATGTTTTGGCACCCAGCATTTCCTCATTGGTTAGTTTGTTTGCCACCTTATTTTAAAGATCCGCCATAGGCATCGGATTCGGAAGATAGTCAGGTTTTTTTTTTCCTGCCAAGAGTTGAAGGACCATGCTTCACTATAGCGAAGTGCTCATCACACAGGCTTTGATGTGCTTGTGTATAATGCATCCCCTACCCAAGGTATTTTGTGTTCGCCCTCCTCACTCATTGTTCCTCTGAAAGACACATCGAAAAATCTGTTTTGACGGCTGCCTCGAGCTAACATGACAATGCCAGTAGATGACTGAGATGGCAGAAATAAAATTGGTCCATCGATGTAGGTAGCTAGTCATTCTAGAGATACACTCTCTTCTTGTGACTGTAGCACTGCACGCGAGCCGCAACTATGTATTTGTTCTATTCACACGTGGTAACTTCATGATGAAGTCGATGCAGCTCTGCACCACCGATCTGTCGAATCAAATTACTCAGAACTTTGATCAAGTCAAACTTGCACGTACTTTGTAGTTAGTGTAAAAATAAAGTTCCACTTTCAGACCTTGTGGTCTATAAGGCAGATGATGTAAAGGTCACCTGTTTCTGTGTCCTACGGTTAACGAGCACGTCATGTGGCCAGCACAACGACCAATCGCCTATACTTTTTCCCAACTAATGTCAGGTAACCATTAGAGCTGGGTGGACTCAGAGGCGCCCTAAGATCCCGAAATTAAAAATCCCAGTCTTCACCAGGATTGGAACATGGGACTCTCGGATTAGAATTTAAGCGCTTTACTGCTCAGCCCCCACGCTTCCTTGTAGTTATTGTTAACTGTTATTTGGTTTGAGTTTTGTTTTGTTGAATGTTCTGGGGTAATAGTACAAGATCTTGAACTAATATTTTCCTCTTTGGCCACGTTTTAATGTGTGGGTCTATTGCTCTATTGATCAATTCATTGTTTTGTTAATTAATAGAGGCACGCTTCTAAAACTGAGTTTTGTTGAATGAGTTTACAGTCACTGAGTGTCTCCTGGTCTTAACAACGTCTGCTGGTAGATCTACAGCTCAGATTAGCGTGTGAGCGAGACTAGCCCAGAGAACGGTTTTTCTCTTTCCCACTGTGGACATGTGTGAGAAATGGGTCATGAGCACTGTGGCCATGTGTGAGAAATGGGTCATGAGCACTGTGGCCATGTGTGAGAAATGGGTCATGAGCACTGTGGCCATGTGTGAGAAATGGGTCATGAGCACTGTGGCCATGTGTGAGAAATGGGTCATGAGCACTGTGGCCATGTGTGAGAAATGGGTCATGAGCACTGTGGCCATGTGTGAGAAATGGGTCATGAGCACTGTGGCCATGTGTGAGAAATGGGTCATGAGCACTGTGGCCATGTATCTCCCTCTCCTCCCCCGTCTACTTGACATTGTGTTGGTCAGTGACATATGATCAATGAGGTGTGACTTTCTTGCCCGCTTCTTACTGGCTGCATGTCAACATCTGTCCGTCTCTCTCTCTCTCTCTCTCTCTCTCTCTCTCTCTCTCTCTCTGTAATTCTTAGCTAATCTTGCTGGTCCTGCTCACGTAACAGACAAAACTAAAACCAACCCCCCCCCCTTTCCCAATCCGAATGTTTCTTACCGTCCTCTGTCTGTAATGTTCACGTCTTATGAAATACCTTCCTCTCTCGTCTCGCTGCACACCTCCAGTGACTTGCATGTTGATATGTGCCATAGAGGGCAGGTCTTATACTGTTCCTCAATGTAGCGATGGAGCGAGTGCCGTTACACAATCTTACCAGTTGGGACGTAATGACTGATACCCGAATGATGTCCCTTTGTGCATCGCTCATGAGCTAGTCCACAAGGTAGACAAGAAAACGTGTCTCTCGTGTATGTCATTAGTACGGTGATAAAAGTGGCTTGAATTAAAAAGGAAAAAAAAAACAGAAGTGAGCCAGATGTGGCGACACTTTTACAGTCAGTGCCAGGATCCTTTGTCTGAGAAGCTTATCTCTTGACTTGATGATCGACATGCTGGTACAACATGGCGTGTGGATAAAGAGGGGGTTGGGGGTGATTATTATTAATTTGTTCCTAAGTCGACATGTAAATTGGATTGTTTATCTGGCGGCTGTGTACGCGTGTGTTCCTATCTCTGTGGAGTCAACACCAGTGATGTGAATCTTGTTTTGATCTTGTTCTCAGGTGATATATTGGGTTTATTGCTGGATCTTGAGAATCAATACCTGATATTTTATTTGAATGGAGAGCCGCTGCCTAGTTACAAGCAGCTGTTTACACATGCCAGGTATGTTGTCAATTTGTAAATTTAACTCAATTGCCTTGAATATCTGTATATGTGTTTGTTTGTTTGTTATATGATGTAGATAGAAAGAGATGTGCGGCTAATGGATAAACAATAGGCTACATTGGATTCATGTTGTGTGTGTGTGAGAGACTTCATTGCACACTTTTCACCATTTGCTTTCCAGAACTGGATTCTTCGCAGCTGCCAGTTTTATGTCTTTCCAACAGTGTGAGTTTAACTTTGGTGAGAAACAGTTTCGTTATCCCCCTCCACGAGCCTTCAAGACATTCAACCAATATGGTAGACTCTTACCTGAAGAGAAGATTGTATTGCCCAGGTCTGTATTGAAGCAAGTCTCTGTGTGCTATTCAGTAGTCTCTAAGATGACAGTTGATACTTTTTATTTACTAATATGTTCACTTCAGAATATTGCTACTCTCCAATTTTGAATAGCGGATCAAAATATTTTTTTAACCATTGTACACAAATGTTAGAGTTAGATCCTTTCAAGCATGCCCATTATGTTTTGTTTGTTGTTTTGTTTTGGGTTTTTTTTTTTTGGGGGGGGGGGGGGGCAACCATGTTTTACATTTGTATTAATTATAATTGAAACAAAAAGCTATAAAGTAAAAACAAAATCTTCTGTGTTAGTGGGAGGCAAAAACCGCTTGACTGCCTATCAAGCGTGTCTCAAGTTTGGAACCCACTCAAGCTGTGTTTGCTTAACAGCTAAAGGCAGCACTGAAACCTTCTCAAAAATACCCTCTCCCCTCCAGTGGTCCACACAAGATATTGGACCATAGCACACTAAGCATGCAATGCATACTATAAGCATGAAAGATTCCGTACCTGGTATTCAAAAGCAATTGAAAAGTAAAAAATGTGATAATTTACAAGTTGAAAGTTAGGTATTTAAACCTATATTTGAGTTGAAGTCTAACAAAGTCATTCTGTTTATGCTCTATATTTGTGACAGACATCAGAAAATGGCCTTGATGAATCAGTTTGTGGTCAGTGAAGATGCCTGTACTCTGTGTTTTGACAATATTGCTGATACACAGCTTCTGGACTGTGGCCACAGGTGGGTAACAACTAAGTCTGTAGAGTTGTTTTTTTTCTATATCCTTATTTTTAATATTTCCAACTATGCAAAATTTAGAGCTCTGTCTGTCTAGTTTGTCTGTCTAGTTTTTTTTTTTAGTTTTCTCCATCTGGTTTTAGTTTTGTCTGTCTAGTTTTGTTAGTTCATGGTTAGTTTTGTAGGTCTTGTCTGTTTGTTTATTTTTGTTTGTTCAGTAAATGTTTATTAGAATTGAAATGTGCTCCTCCCTCCCCATCTCTCAACCTTCCATTCTGACCAACACACACAGAAACATTCAACCTATGCTGACATGGGAACACCTTATTGATGAGTGCACTCAAAGGGTTATACTGGAACTAAATGTTGCTCTTGCTTCTCAGACTTAAACATTGATATAACTCCTTGCAAAGATGTATCCATTGGTGTCATTATTAACTTGAATGTAAATTGTAAAAAACAATTGTATTAATGCACTTCTTGTTTCTATTCAGAGGCTTCTGTGAAGTTTGTGCCATTCAGTTAGAGAAATGTCCCATTTGCCGCAAAGAGATTTTGGAAAGAGTCCGGTGTCACAGTGACACTCGTTCACCTACCCCAGGCCTGGTGCTCTTGCAAACACCTGTTGTATAGAGTGCTTGATGTTCATCTTATACATAGCCACACACATTATATATTTATACATTGTACATTTCATACACCTGTATAGATAGAAACTATCAGTCACTTGGGTTTTAGTTGATTTTATTTATTTATTTGTAATTTGATCATGACCCTTTATCCTCATCTTCATTGAGAAATGTGACAAATTATGGTCACATATACACTGAGTTCACTCTATTTCTTTGTGAACTTTGAACTGTACATTTCAATATCTTATTGAAATATATATTTAACAAAAAACAAAACAAAAATAATTTTTGGTATCAAACGATTTTGCAACAGTGTTTTTCCATTATTATGTATAATGGTATAACATTTGTCAAAAAGTGACTCTGTTCTTATTAGTAAGTCTTCAAGTTGTGTCAGAATTTTTGGAAGCACTTACTCTAGAAATATATTATTAAATGACTTTGAAAGTTGACATAACATTGACTCCAGCATTAACTGTAGACTGACTTCAGAATTCATTTATAATATGACTTTTACTGTCACTTGAGTTTGTCAAAAAATAAACTTTTTATGTATAATGAGACTAGTTTGTTCAAGATATGAACTTGTACAAATTTTAGTTTTGATTGTTTTGTTCAAGATATGAACTTGTACACATTTTAAATTTCTCTTAAGTGGTCCATCAGTCAGTGTTCCATGATTTTGACAACTATGTGGTTAAAGTCATGCTCAAGTCCCCACAGTGTTTTATGAAAGTTTTTTTTTTCTTTCCAATATTGGCCTAATGTATTTTCCCCATTGGCCATTGGCCTGCTATATTTCCCAACATGATAAAGAACCTTCTGTATTTTCCATTGTGTTTGCCAACCTAACCTATATTCCATTGTGGTCTATGACATTTTTCAGATGGCTGTGAATTCAAGACACTAATTGTATATTTTGAGACATAGAAAATGGATTGCATCTTACTCGCAGTTAGGGTATTGTTTTTAACTAATGAACGAATCCTAATTAGTTTTGAATGGTCATAGAGAAATGGTAAAAGTATGTTTATGATAGTTTAAGTCCCTATAACTTTTGGTAATCTGGACTTCTAATAATCTGTTTGAGGACATGCCTAACCTCTGAAGGTCTAAATAACACTGTATCAGAAATGTCCCTATTGCTTTGTACCACTGGAATCCTGGAGATAGAAACCTCATGACAAAATCTACTGAATCCCTGTACTGTATTTTTTAAATCCACCAAGCCAAAGTTAACCTTATAAAGATATAAATCACTGTGCATCCCCCAGCTTTAGTTTGTCCAGCTTGAAAAGGGGGTTGCATATGGGATTAGAACTTCAAATCTGTACTTTCATTCAAACTAATGTTGTCTGTTCTGTAATAAGTCTTATTTTAACTAGGTCAATATTATTGTTTGGGGGGGGGGGGGTGATGAATGGCCCTAATTATCTGATTTTGAATTTGTCTTTTAAATGTGAATCTCTTCTAAATTGAGAAGAGCTTCTCATTTAGTTAGCTCTGTTAAAGTCACTTCGGTCAAAAAAAATAATTGAAGAGGGTATTAAATATGCTGTGGCCAGATTTAGCAGCCAATTTGAACCAGATATCATGTGATACCAGATGTTATGCTTTGCTATTTATTTGTCCACCATAACTTTTTTTTTTTGTTGGTTCACTTGATGCTGGCTGTTGTATGAACTGGTGTAATGGGTTGTGTCCCAATTACTCAGTCAGTGCTCTGTAATATTAATGTGAATACATTTGTCACTACTTAGTTGATATCATTTTTTAGTCTTTTGTGTTGGTTTCATGTTAAAAATCATTTTGTCGATTAAATCATTGGCAAATTGAATGTGTCAAAAAAAAAAAAACGTGATCTATTTTGTTTCAGAAAAGTCAAGGCTACACCAGTATTATCAAATATCAAACTGTTTCTGTCACATCAAACAATTTGTAGAGTTTGGTGTTTTTTTTTTGGAGGCTATTTTTTTTTTGTTTTGTTGCTTTCTCTTTGTCTAAATGGAATTCAACTTTTTGCATAACCTTTTTCTTGATTTCATGTGTGTGTTTCTTGTTGTTTTTTAGTTTCTGTCTTCCACAAGATTCAAAGTCAAGAAAAATAGTTTAGGATGAGCCTCAGCTTTTTTTTTGGAAGGGTGGGGGTGGATGACAACATCCACTGACAACCAAAACATATGTACTAAAAAGCCCTAGATCTATCTTGTGAGTGCTTTTAAAGTTAGCCATGAACCCCCTTCCCTAGTTCTGGAGCATCTGCTTCTTTGGACATTGAGTTTTTAATCACTGCATTCATTCATTTAAATGTCTCTTTGACCTGACCTATGTATACTAGCTGTAACTTATGACTTTGTTCATTTGATTTTCTCGACAATTTTTTTTTTTTGAGCTATTTTTTGTTTCTGTATGAACTCAGAAAATATATGAGGAGAAACTGAAGCATTGACTTGGGATGGTTTTAATACTCTATGTCTTGTAGAACTGTCACTGTACTGGTAAGACTTTGTGGCTTGATCAATGTTTTAGTCTAGTGCTTGTAGACATTTTTGATACATAATAAAAAAAAGTACCATGCGGTATATAGGGCAGATGATGTTAAGGTCACATGTTTCTTTGGCCAACGATTATGAGCAGGGTGTTATGTGGCCCCTACAAATCCCGAAGCTCGAAATCCCAATCTCCATTGAGATTTGAACCCAGGACTCCAGGGTCGGAAGCCAAGCGCTTAACCACTAAGCCACCGACGTTTAGCCACCTTGCCATATAATACCTACAGGGAAATTCCATTGGATATTACACACACAAACACACACACACAGTATCTCCATGGAAGTCCAGTTGATTGATATACATAACACAATAGCGTCGGGATAGTTCAATTACTAGAAACAGATCACACAAACCTTTTAGATATTTTGGCTGATTGATACAGGTCATGCCTAGTAGGCATAACATGATTAACCCTAGCCGTGAATTTCTCAGATATATTGAACAATGTATGTATGATAGATCGGTAAAATATCTGAAAGGTTTCTAATCACGCACTATATTACCAATTGCCCCAGGCAGACATTTCAAATATCGGTATTACAAACATTCCTAAAGAATGATGAGCGGGCCCATCTGAATTTTTGTTTTGTCAGCACGGGGGCCGGGAGGGGGGGGGGTAATTCGTAAAAAAAAAAATTCAGATCATGCAGTCTGTAGGGCAGATGATGTTAGTCATCTGTTTCTTTGTCCAGCGGTTAACAAGTAGGGTGTCATGTGGCCAGCACAACGACCGACCTCCTTTACTTTCCCCAACTTAGGTTGGGTACCAGTGGAGTTGGGTGGACTTAAGGGCGCCCTTAAAATCCCGAAATACAAAATCCAAGTCTTCATCTAGATTCGAACTCAGGACCGCATGTTCAGAACACAAGCGCTTTACCATAAGGAGGAACAAAAAGAAATGTTTTTATACCTTTTTTTAATGCGGAAATCGAAATAATATATCTGTAGATCTAACTAACGCATTGAGTTTCATTATTAGCCTCATACCATGAAAATATTTTTTAAAAATAAACTTAACGTCCCAGGGGTAAAGATGTATGGTGAAAGTGTAGAGGATCCGTTTCTCTGTCCTGCCAAGATGAAGTGGGGCCAGTACAAAGATATACCACCCTTCGAATTGCCCCGAGGTCAGACACTAGCATCCTTGTTATCCAACACTAGCTTTGGTCGAGGGCTTAGGGCATAATACATTTTCATATAAATTTTCTATCTAGATTTAGATCTATGGCTAGATTCTATACTATAAAAAGGCTATTGATCTTTGTAGCATTTGATTCGAGCCATGCCATTATGAATGCTTGAGAGCAGTTTTGAATCATTTTCCTAATTGAGATTTTCATATATGGCGAAAAAAAAATTAATATAGCTACTTTTTTGGTATATCTGGTGTACAAAATAAAGGAAGTGATTTTTTTTAAAGGTAAATGTTAATTTTAGTGCACTTTTGGCACTGTAGAATTAAAGCTTTTCCGTTTATAGCGCCAAATAATTTAAAAAAATAAATCACAAGGACGCCTAAATTGAATTCCACTTGTCAACTAAATAAAATAAAATATGAGCTATACTTTATAACGATATCTGAATTCGTGGTAGTTTTATCTTCGTATCGACACGCTTGTATTGCCGCTAGTTATTTGGGAAGCAACTTCCGGCATTGCAAGTGACAGATCTTTGTGGAATCAGCTTGCCGCCCGATGCGCCAAACGGCGCGGGAGGTTCTAAGTAAGTTATTTAACCATTTGCTTTCAATGTTTTTGAGTGTAAGTCTATTTTCTTTCTACACATTGAACATATTTTGATCTACTAACAGAAGAGCTTAGAAAATTGATTCTCCTGAACTAAAAATAGGCAGTCTTCCTTTATTTTGTACACCGGATACACCTAAATGCTCGCTATTTATAGTTTTTTTTCCCCCACCATGTATGAACATCTCCAAAGCTCTAACAATCAGAAGCGACTTTTGAAGTTTTGGTGCAGGCTATCCATATTTCAATGGCTTATCAATAAGAAACGCGTGATTTCAAAAGATCAATAAAAACGCGAAATGTGAACTCACTTTTATGTTTTCTTCTTTTACACAACTGAGCCATTACTTTAAAAACAAGTTTCCTTCCAGACTCATGGGCTTTGTTTTTGTACTCCAATGAGAAATTTTAGGATGTTGTGTTTTGTCATGTTTGAATGTTGTTGTTGTTGTTTTTTTTTGAAGATGTACCTTCATAAATGTATTTTTAAAATCAATTTTGAATAGCGAATTTCCCATGCTATAACATGCTGAGATCGCTCTAGTCCAATCACTTTTGTGGGCCAGTGAAGGGGAGGTGGTATCTGGGAAACTGTTTCCTTGTTGCCTTCAGGCGCTCAGCCAACACAACTAGGTCTATACACAAAGAATCAGTTCCAGGCTCCTGATCGCAGACATCTAGAAGAGATATGTTGCAACTAATAATTTACAGTTGGCTTATTTAAGAGGGCAAAAAACTTCGACCCACCGTGACTCAACAGTGTTAGTCTGAACAAGTCTAAGCAATGCTACATCGGGGCTGCTTTGAATAGACTTGTTTTGTCTGACACGCTCGGCTGAATAAAACACACCATTACATTTTAAACATGGTACACATTATTAAAAAATTGTATGTTAGCTGACAACGGAAAGCGCTTCGAATTTCGGTAACGATGTTTCCAGCTCAGTAATCATGCCTATCTTATAAATAAAATCATAATGGAACCCCAGCTCAATTTTTAAAAAATTCGAACAAATAGATTGGAAATGAGTGTAACAAGTAATCAGACAGAAACACCATTACGCTGGTTGTGCGGTTTGCGCGCTGGACTGTCGTTCGGATTTATCGATGGTCCCTGGTTCAATCCCTCTCTGACCGCTCCCATCCCCGTCGTCCTGTGGGAGGTTTGTACTAGAAAGTAAATATCTTCACCCCTGAAGGAACATCTGAAACGTAAAACATTGTACATCCAGAAGAAAATTTGTAAAAATGTAAATTTTAATGAAAAATAACATTGATTTACTCAACTAAATCAAAACCGAAGCCTTTACAAACTATCCTGCAGGCACAGCCACAGGGCACAGTAGAAGAAAAAAAAAGGCAAAGTAGGCTTCAGAAGATGAAAATCAGAGCTAGTCAAATGTTCTCTTGCAATGGAACCGGAATGGGCCAAGCATGTTCTTTACACCTGAATGTTTACTAGCAGGAACGGTAAACAAACGGGACACTGAAAGCAGAGAAAAGTGAAGAGCTTGCTAAAATGTTGACTACTTGGCAGAGCATCACGTCATCACGTTACAGAGTTTTAGAATCTACAACTTTTTTAAGAACCAAGGAAATAAAAGGTGACAGAGACAAGTTAGAAACAACTAATTGTAGACACCAGCTAAGCTGTAGAGCACTGCGATGTACAATAGGCCTACATTATAGTTCAGTAGTAATTATCTCTTATTTTAAAGGAAAGTCTATAGTTTATAAGATAAGACCCTCTCTAGTACTTTAGACATAAACTTTTGATCCAGATTTTAGATGTTTAGTGTACTGTGGAAAATAATCGAGAAATATTTGCTTCTTATACTTTTTTTTTTCGTGAGCACTTATATTACAAGAAATTTGTTTTTATTTTGTTGGGGCATGTACGTATTCGGTCTCTCAGGAATGGATCGTACTTGGATAGTAATTACACTCCAGGATAGTTCTATGATTATGTACTGCCAATTCTTCAACTCGTTCGCGATGCCCACGGAGTGCCAGATTCTGCTTTAAGAGAAAACGCATGATGTCCAAGATTCCATAGAGATAATCTCTCCACATTTTGCCCTCTTGCTTATTTAAATCTTTAGTCTTGCTGTCATTATTGTTACCTAGTCACAGACGAACTTCAAGTTTCGTCCAAGCAAGGGATGTGCGGCCGAGAGGCTAAAACTGCTTGGTTTCGGCTTGGCCACCTTACAAGGGGGCTTGAGTTCGAATTCAGACTCTAGCAAGGTTGTGTTTGCTTAGTGGTTGGAAAACTTTCTCCCAGATACTCCCTCCCCCCACTGGTCCACAAAAGAGATTGGACCATTACTAATTAGTAATTATAAAAAACAACATTATAAACGTGTCCATAACCAGTGCATTGAACAATGAAGTAACATCATGTAAGGTTAAAAAAAAAAGTGTTAAAAGTTGACGAGATTTAAATAAATCTGAAAAAAAATGATTCAAGGTGGTCTATAGCTTACATTTAATTTAAGAAAGAATATCGGACATAAGAAATTAACAAAACAATAAATGTTGTTGTTTTTTTTATTTATGTAATTACAATGTGTAGTTTTACTGAGAAAGTTTGTCCTCAATTTGATACCCGCACCACTTGATGCCCCGTGCGGCCCGCCACTGCTGTATTCCCCATTTATATCTTACCTTTGCTGCTGTTGACATAAAGTCAAACGATCTTCAGTTTTTTTTCCATGTCTATTTCTTGTAGCTATTTTTTTCTTAAATATCACCATGGGCTGGCCTAGAAATAGTTGGCCACTGTTTATTGTTTGGTACTTATTATTGATTGAACAAAACCGACAGGCCATTAGTCCGCGGAGAAAAGCCAAAATCAATATCAGACATGATTGTGAGATTACTTCTGTTTGACCATGTCGTTCTGCTTGGTACCTGGCCAAATTTTCTTTCTATTATGAATTTCAACAATGGTATTTTCTGAACATGTTACTTACATTTATACATTTACATTAATGGTTGTGTGTAGGCAAGTTTCTAATTATTCACACTGCATTAGATATTATATATACATCCTATTTTAACTGCACAAATAATGATAATTAATAATATAGCTGTTACTATAGCTAATTTTAGCATCTGAAGGATGAATGGAGCAAGCCAAGCAAGTTGTCTGTTAAGCTCACTCAAGAAAATGAAACACACTGAATATAATTTGTTTTTAGACCAATAATACTCTGAACTTTTTGGAGATGATTCCAAAAAAAATTATTTTTTTTTTTTTTTTTTGTAAACTAGAAATACCTAAGAACTAAGAAGCACTATGACACGTGTACCTATGTGATTAGTCTGTCACTAGTCTGCTATATATAGCATCTCCATGAAACTGTATCCATGATTTGTTCTCTCACCAACTCTCACCCTTTACTCTTGTCTTTTCTCTTTTGAAATTGAATGGATATGGAAATTATTCACTGATCTATTGTAAAGAAAATGTCGAACATAACCCTTCATCCTTATACAGTTTATTTAGTTAAGGAAAGAACTGGTATTGGAAACTCATCAAAGTCACAATTGCTGATTTATAACCTAAAACCAAAGGAAATGTAGAATTGCCACACGGAACTACTCATGATTGTTGTTACGCAACTTTAGATAATTAGCAAATAAACAATTACAGTAGGAAATTAAATTTTGGATACAAATATTTGTACCCAATAGATTAGGGTTAGGCCATTGCTTGCTTGGAAGAGGCTGTCACTTTCTATTGCAACATTGCAGTCTCAAGTCTGACTTGTGATGTCCTAACATTTCCAGACGATTCACTCATTTTAATTTTTTTATTTATTTTTAGAATATCCGATCAATACAGACAGACTATAATGTGATGGGAAATTACAAATCAAATTTACAGTTAATGTTGAATTTACAAATATCAAATCGAAATTTAGAATTAAACAGGACACGTTTCCAAACCAGGGGGGTATTTCTACTGCAGCACAAGACAGTCGTCCAGAGTGTGTCTTGTGTTTGTGGCTTAGTTCAACCTCCTTCGTGAAGTGTACTCTCATTTCTACGTTCTGTTTGTTGGTGTGAGCCTCCTTATTACGTCCCCTTTTTTCTAGTTCTCTCCCTTCCCCCTCGTGTTTATTGTGTCGTACTTTCCTAATTGCCTAGGCGCTGTATAGAACATCGAAACATCTTATACAATGACTAATACTTCTTCAAGCCAGATAGTTATTATAAATTACAAGTATTCTTCGGGATCATCTTTGTTCTCGCTAGTGTACTGAACAATTTTGTTTTGTTCTTAAAAGTGTACACGTCGTTTGTAATCACCAGTAAATGTATGTTTGCTGAGTTGCAGCTATATTTACCTTCACCTGTCCCTTAGTCTTTTAGACCGTTTGGGAATCACATATGATCTGCTGACTATCTCCCTCCATTCCTCTCCGAGTTTTGCCAGGATTAGAGTATGTTTCATTAACATTTAGATTCCTTTATGTTTTCTCTTTTTGTTTTTTTCGTGTCCGACTTTTCACTGGAGTTGTTCCCTACAGAAAGTATTTGTGAGCTATAACTTGATTCTTTTGACCACCACTGGGGCATAGTTAGGGCCGTAACAGTGCTTAGACATTAGACTCTGTTCTGGGCAATTCCACTTTTCTTTGGTCTCCCACCCTTTTTCTACTACTAGTCTATAGCCTGTCTTGCAATGCTGTCTGTAGCTCTACGCATTGTGTGCCCAACTCAGCCTTTTGCGTGGATGGATTTCTTGTTATAGTCGAGCGATATTATTCTGGATAAATTGTTGCTACAGAAAATGTTGCCTATTGTGCTGCAAGAAAGATGGAAAAAAAGAAAATGCAGCGTAAGATTATGTATCAGAGAATTTTACCATGCAAACTGGTTTTAAAAAACCAAAAAGCATGTTTCGAAACAACGCGGCTAAAAGTGTGTTTTTTTTCTAACAGAATCTGCTAACTAATCAGTAAGTACTACTACTAAACTGAAAGCACGTGATTATATCTCAATTTACATGCATAAACGTTTCAATGTGATAACAGTGAAACTCCGAGAGTCAGACAATGTATCATGTTTATTTCGAGGCTTTGGTGCTATCCATCTTTATGTCTGAAATATTTCTCACTTCTCGACGCTTGGTTAACATGCATGACTAGAGGCATGACGCGTAGGACGTAATCATCTTCTTTTTTTAAATAACGTCTGTATTATATAAGATAAGATTACGTCATCAGCTATTTTGCTATCACGAGAGATTTGAAGAATATTGCCATGTTGAAGGAGGACATTTTGATCATCTGAGAGATTCACTTGTTTTATGTTCATGTTAACAGGTAGAACGAATTTCTTGCTGTTCTAGTGATAAGTGAAAACCTAGATTGCTACATTTGTAGATTGAACAAGTGTTAACGACTGGATGCAAAAAAAAAAAAAGACCACTTTAAAATTATGTGAACACTTTACGAAAATCTCTTTGGCTGTAAATTGTTAAAATGGGTCTCAAAACGTTGTATCAACCGGGTTATCCCCCAAAATTATTTTACAATGGGCAGAGACTGAGAAAGAGCTGGAATTTTTTTTTAAATCACACAAGAACAACATTAGATACCGTAGTAGAGTTGTATTTTGTATTCACACTTCAAGGTATAAATTATGCCACTGATTTAGGAAACAGATGCCACGGAGATGAGCAAGACATTGGGGACTGTTGACTCGCCTAGAACTGAGAAGCCTGGAGAGTGCTGCTTGGTGGTCCATGCCCCAGACGGGACCACAGTTAATAAAGATGATTTAATAATCTATATTTTGGTTTCTATATTTTATTTGTATTGTCCTTAGAAGAAACTAATGAAAACATTTTAAAATAATGATTACTTCCCCATATATGTCTACATATCTGTCTGACCCTCTAAAAATGTAGAATGTTTGTGGACTGGTTAGAATAAACAACACAAGAATTTTTAAGGTAATGTATATTACTATTTTAAATTAATTATTCGTATATTTAAATAATGTATTTGCATAGACATAAATAAATATAGACTGGCCGATTAAAGAGTTTTATGAAAGGAAAATTTGTGACTCGCAAATTTGTGTACTTTATTAAACAGCATTTATGAGCAGTATAAAAGTTAAGTGCTTTTTAATTTAAACTTTCTTTTTAACATACACAATGATACACACATAGACACACACCTATATATATTGTAAATAAGGAGGCAGTGTAGATTTGTTTAATCTCTAAGAATGAAGATCATGCAATGTTTCATAATTCGGAAATCCGAATGTAATAGATATACATAACAAAATTTGGTAGCCTAATTGAACGGTTATGGATGTATGAACGAAATAGAAGATAAAACTTGATTTTTTAAAACCATATTTTCTTTTTGACGCCTCCTAATTACGTTCAAGTGATTGTTTTTATGTAGTGTAAGAGATTTGGGTGTCAAGAAATATTTTACTTTTTACTTAGAGAATTTTATTTCATCATCTGATTTAATTTGTAGTTATTCAGCTGAAGCTAGTTTTATGTGTCTGGCTGGTCCTTTTGTTGACATTCTTAGGATAGAATTTATATTGTAACTACTTTCAAAGTCTTTCTCTCTCTCTCTCTCTCACTCTCTCTCCGTCTGACCCACACACCACGTCACACACGATAATTCTCTTTCTCTAGCTCTCACGCCTAGTTCTCTATCTCTCTCTCTCGGTTCTGCCAGCTTAGAAACAACTGTCTACGAATTGTTTTATGTTTCCAACTTTATAGATCTATCTTCATCGTGGCTGTTACAATGTCCATAAATAATAATAGTCTAAGGTCAGTTAGGCCACTGTCTGGTTTCATGTACAGATGTTCCATTTGATGACACTAATGAGAAACTTTGGGATCAATTAGAGAACTGAGAAGTTTACCGACAGTTTGAAACATTCACGGACTAGCGAACAAATTAAGAAATGAATATTTTTGACGACCTACTTAGCAAAGCCATAAAGCTAAGAGTCTATGAACATCTTATGAAATTTTGAAAACAAAAAAAACGCTTTTCAAATAAAATCATGCAAGGGAAGTGGGGCACAGGATTGAGGGGGGACACCACCCCCATGGAGCTCGGACTGTAGCTCAAGTGTCTTAGGATTTTAGGACCTCGAAGAATACAGACGTAACGAATCACGAATGTTCATCTGCTTATCTGCTTAGAACCTTTTCGGGCAAAAAGATTGCTTTCAATTCAAGCCAGTGGGAAAAAAAAAGGTGGGGGGGACTTCTATCTCTTAAGAGTTTCGTGGGTGAAGAAACAGAGCAGCTTATACTTCACAGCTTCATTGAAAACAGCAAAAGAGAGAGAGAGAGGTAGTCTAAAATCTAAGTCAAGAGTGATGCCACAACATACGGCAGAGAGGTAGTCTAAAATCTAAGTCAAGAGTGATGCCACAACATACCGCAGAGAGATAGTCTAAACTTTAAGTCAATAGTGATGCCACAATATACCGCAGAGAGATAGTCTAATCTCTAAGTCAAGAGTGTTGCCACAACATACCGCAGAGAGATAGTCTTAACTCTAAGTCAAGAGTGATGCCACAACATACCACAGAGAGATAGTCTAAACTCTAAGTCAAGAGTGATGCCACACATACCGCAGAGAGATAGTCTTAACTCTAAGTCAAGAGTGTTGCCACAACATACCACAGAGAGATAGTCTAAACTCTAAGTCAAGAGTGATGCCACAACATACCACAGAGAGATAGTCTAAACTCTAAGTCAAGAGTGATGCCACACATACCACAGAGAGATAGTCTAAACTCTAAGTCAAGAGTGATGCCACACATACCGCAGAGAGATAGTCTTAACTCTAAGTCAAGAGTGTTGCCACAACATACCACAGAGAGATAGTCTAAACTCTAAGTCAAGAGTGATGCCACAACATACCACAGAGAGATAGTCTAAACTCTAAGTCAAGAGTGATGCCACAACATACCGCAGAGAGATAGTCTTAACTCTAAGTCAAGAGTGTTGCCACAACATACCGCAGAGAGATAGTCTAAACTCTAAGTCAAGAGTGTTGCCACAACATACCGCAGAGAGATAGTCTAAACTCTAAGGCAAGAGTGTTGCCACAACATGCCGCAGTTCCCCCTCCCTCCTTTTTCTTTGTCATTCTCAAATTCAAGATTGATTGTAAATGACCAATTGGCGTGACATCATTCGATGACGGGACAAACAAACAAAAAGTAGGTTAAATAACTGTGATAGAATTGTAGTATTATTGATCCCCCGCTGGTAGATGTGCATCACCTGCCACCATCATTGAGCTGTTTTATTGATTCTAGATTTTGTAGCGTTCATTAGCAAGTGGAAACTGTCGAAGTCTGAGTAGACATGTGATGACCACAACTCACTCGCCCTTCCTCACACACGCTCTGTCATTGCTGGAAAGTGACGTCTGCCTGCTGTTTCAGCGGTGACGCACCTGTGCCACGCGACACAATTTTGGTTTGTAAATCTGACAATGACGTAGTTCTCTTAACCCTCAGCGCAGTATGTTTCAGGGATGGTCTAGTACTCTAGTATGAATAGGCTTAGTATTGGTTGCAAATCTGCCAGAATAACAGAAGAGTTATAGATGTCTAGAATAAAACGATAATTTTTAGTTCTCTTGACATTATTGAATCTATTCTATATTCTACTAATGTGTATTAATTTTTCTAGAATTCAATATTTACGACAATTAAAAATGTAATTTATCAATTGTCAGTTCAATGTGTAAGCTATGTAATTGAAATGGATTCTTTTGTCATTGTTATTTTTTTGGGTAATATTTTGTGTGTGTTTTGTTGACGCCTGTGGATCCATTTTATTTTGTGTACGGAGTAGTGGGCCTTAATTAAAAGTTCACTGACCTCACCCCAAGCCATAAAATAGCACAGTAGCGTACTTAGTTGATCGATCATTATGACTGTACCTTATCAACAAGGACTGTCAGTCAGTGACATCATGTCATAGACCTAGACCACTGACACGTTTTTTTTTTCATAGCTTCATTTGAATTCTTGTAATTGTTGAAGGCCTGGCCATACGCACCCCACCCCCTTTTGTTTTTCGCTCATATTTTTTTTTTCTCGTATTTTCCGAAATGTTTTGTTTTGTCAATGATGTTAACATCAGATACAGAATAGTGTCTTTAAAAACAAGTGGAAGCTATTACTAGTGACTTGGCAGAATTTAAGTCATTGGTTAATATGCATGACTGAATGCATGACGTGTAGGACGTAATCATCTTCTTTTTTGAAGTAACGTCTGTATTATATAAGATAAGATCAGAATTAGGTTCTGATGAATAAAAAATGTATGACATTTGTTATTAATGTGTAGACATCATTAGTTCCTAATAGAACACACTTCCCAGATACCTGTTCGGTTTTCTTGGCTCGACTTGTTGTTCGGCGTATGACGTACCGGTATTTTTTTTTTTTTATTAAAAGAGGTGTACGTGTTGTTGTTGTTGTTTTTTCATACACAGCGTTAAATGTATTGTTTAGTTAACCATTTTTTTTTTTATCTTGGAAGAGTTTTTATTCTTTAGCGGCGATTAGCCTAAATACGTTCATTGACAATTGGATGCTATTTTTTGTGTTAATCATTTCTAATCTTGAAATGTCAGTTGACCGATTAAAACTTGATTTATAATAGCACTCCCCTCGCCTACCAAGTCTTGATTCACATCTCGTAAAAGTTCTAGATCTAGAATCTAGTCTAGTATGTCTGTCAAACTCGTCAGTTTCTAGTCTTTGTTGACTGTCAAAACTAGGTCAGGTTTCCTCTCACACACGCCTGTGTACATTGAGTTTCTGTCAAGTCTAGCCCAGTGTAGTTCTTGAACATTGCTGCTACTGCGACACGCCAGTTCAATCTGTGTGTGTGTGTGGCTTGTAAAGGTTTATATTTCACCGTCTGTTAGACATAATTTTGTTGGTTTGCAAATGCTGTGCTGAATGGTCTGATAATGAGTGTGTCTGTTATTGAACAGCCCTAGTGGAAGGAACTATGGGTGTGATCTAATTGTTATTACGTAACACCCCAACACACACACACAGACTTTCACTGGTATCACTTCTACGTTAACGTTTCTTAACTTTAAGACCGGGGCCAAGTCCGATGTATTTACCATCTTTAAAAAAAAAAAAAAAAAAAGAATATTCCAGATTTCTGAGGTGACTCACTTCTCTCATGTAGCGTGTTTCCTTTCATCATTCTGGCACTACAACAGATTGGGACACATGGTGGCCTCGATGGTTCCTGGTTCAAACCCTGCCTGCTGACGCCGTCCTGCATGAGGTATCGGCAGGGCCGATCCTGGCGATTGCGGGGCCCTATGCGAAACTAATTGCGCAGGGCCTAGTCTGGGTGGGAATAAGGATAATAAGTGAAATTAAGATTTTGTAATAGAAATAAATTCGGCTTTGCATTTTATTCATTTTTTTCTAAGTACAAAATTGCGATCAAGTTAATTTTACTTTACCAATCTTGCAACTTATGGCATATTTATATGCCAGTGACAATAATAGTAAATACGTATTGGAACTTCCGGTTAAGGGGAAAATTCGTCCGATTATTACATTTTATTACATGAAAGCTGACAATGTCTTTTTTTTATCCCGCGTAGGAATGGCGTTTCCCATAATGAATGACACACACAAATGGTAATTTTGTCTATTTTTCATGAGATTTTTATGAGTTTTCAGGAAATTTTAATAAGTGCAGGTTATTTCCAGGAATTTTTCGTATATATTTTGCAATTAATAATTACACATAAAATTAGCGCGGGGCCTATGAACGCGCGGGGCCCATTGCGACCGCATAGGTTGCAGTGGCCTAAGACCGGCCCTGGGTCTGGGCCAGGATGTAATAATCTCCAATTCTGGGGGAACATCCGAAACATGTCAAACAAATATATTTGTTAACTTGGTGCAGTTTGGGATCAGGCTCAGCCACACATCTATCGTATATCTACAGATCAATTTTCTTAAAACAATGATTTCCAAACTAAGGACCGCGGGCCTTATTCAACCTGTGACGCGATGTCCCTCAAAATTTCTGCCCACAAAGATGCCATAGAGGTTCCATTGGACTAGACGACTTTTTTGACGTGGTGCGGGCCGTGACACGTGTATCGGAGATTTAAATGGCCCCCCAAGTCGAAAAGGGTTGTGCACCACTGGCTGAGGAGGAGATGGAGACAACAAAACAATCCCGCTAGGGAGAGTGACTGTCAACCGCAAGAATTTCACACGATCACGTGACTTAGCCTGCTCGTCGAGTCCGCCAGTACCTATGTAGGTTACATCGTCCAGTCATGGAAATGTATCGCGGTAGCTCTCACTTGCCTTTTTTTTTTTCGTTATAGTAGCAAAAGTATCAGCACTGAACTGAACCACTCACGCATGTCTATTTATAGCACGACCTAAAGACTAAAGAGAGATAATTCCAGCAATTGTTCTCTGAAAGATACAGTACGGGGGGGGGGGGGGGGTTGGAGCGTTTGACGCAGTAAACACTGTAACGGGTCTACGCCCGACAATTTCAGATAAACTGGCCTACATAACTGACAGAAATAGCTTCAACCTGACGTAATACCAAGTTTACACGACCCGCCCCCGTCTCATCACCTTAAAAAAAATGTGTGATAAGATGGTAGGCTGTGCTAAACATGTACCTTGGAACTCTAAACACTTTAATTCTTTGATATTATACGGCAAGTGTTCTATAATAGCGAAGGAGTACGCATCACGCTAGCAGTAGTCAGTCTACTATAATAACGAATCCATCTATGTAACAGCGAACGTTTTTGTTCAAATATAAGGAGGGGGGGGGTAGGAGAGGACAACTTTGTCATCCAATCCATAATTATACATTTCTGATTCATTGCATTTAAATTAGTCTCCCCTTATTTTGTTCTCCCTACCTCCCTCATTTCTCTCTCTTACTCTCTCTCTCTCTCTCTCTCTCTCTCTCTCTCTCTCAGCAGACATTTTAGCTACCACCTGCTAGCGATCTTGTTATTGTCTTGACGTCTATGAAAGTAGTGAGATTTCTAAAGAAATATGAATCAGTGGTCAATGCCTTCATCATTAGTGGTCAGGGTGTTTCATCAGTGGTCAGTGTTTCATCTACATTATCTGTGGCCTTTGCATTTGCATCAGCAGTGGACGGTTTCTTCATCTATATCAGTAGTGGTCATTGACGTCATCTACAACCAGCACTGGCCAGTGCCGTCTTCTGCATCAAAGGATTCAAAGTCGAGCAATCTATTTGGGTGGCAGTCTTCAATCTTGATCAATACGGTCTTGCTAGGTGGTCTTGTAACGTGATTTTCACGGCGCCTTGCTAGGTGGTCTTGTAACGTGATTTTCACGGCGCCTTGCTAGGTGGTCTTGTAACGTGTTCAGATACCTAAAATGTCCTTCCCATAAAACATTTTCCCAATAGCAATTGAAATAAGATTCCACACTAATTAAACTCGTTTTAATTTCAGTGTTTCCTTTCACTTCTTACCTCTTTAGTCATTGTTTTTTTTGTTATCTCACTAGTTATAGTCACTGACCCACTTCTCTTTTGCGAGATAACATAAATCTGACAATTTCTCTCGTTAAATAGGAACCGATGAGTTACACATGGACTAAAAGACACTAAAAACAGACTTAAAAAATAAAAAAAGAATCAAAAACAAACATTACAAATCAATCCATTGGATTAATAGATGTAACTCAGTAGGCCCTACAAGGCTGACAATAATGTTACAGAAATGTGAAATACAAGAGCGAACTCTCAACTTAATATGAGATGATAATTTCAGCTCTGACTAAGTCATTACAGTCAGAGCTACGGTCAAGTCTACCTTAACGTAGACACACCATCGCTACTTTCTTCTTCCTTGTAGTCTTTCAACTTAAAGATGGTATCAACAGTCTTTCATCGTACGCTCTCGCCTTCTCTAAACAGCTGCGATACGATGTTTTTTTTTTTAACAATGCGAGTTAATTTTCATTGCGCAAGGTTAAATCGCCTTGTTCAAGAATGTATTGATACATGTATTGAACAACTAGATTTTTTTTCCTTTTACTCTTTCTGTTGGACCATTCAGTCTATCCCCCCCCCCCCAACTATGTTCTAAGAGCAAGAAAACGCGGCGACACAACTGGAACTATTTCTTATACCTTCATCAAGAAGGGGACAGAAGAGTTGAGGTCGTAAGACTAATCAATGATCTTGGACTAAAGAGGGGGATCTTAGCAATGAAATTGAGATGCTATAGAAGGATACTAGGTATAGCCTACAAAGACTACATCACAAACGAAAACATTAAAAACAGAAATCACAGCGGCAATTTGGGCCCTATGATGACCTGCTAACCATAGTCTAAAACACAAACTGTAAGTTTATGGCCATATGACAGAGTCCTCAGGAATCGCAGAGACCTTCCTTCGGTAAACAGTGCCAGGAAAATAAGAGGCAGAGAAAGCGATGGGAAGACATAAAAGAGCCTGCAACAAAAGAGATTCTATCCAAGGCAAAAGACAGAGCGGAATGGAGAAAGACGATCGACAGATCATGTATGGTGCCCCCAACGGTTCAACAGGCTCTAAGGGATAGGTGAAGGTGAATCCATGATCATTTATTCTACCGAAAACTCCAAAACAGTAATAATCAGAAAAGAATAGGCTAATGGAAAAGAATGTGTGAGAGTTCATTGGGAAGTGAGTATATTGGCAACAATGGCACTACCTGTTCCCAGTTACTCTCTAAATACTTTTCATTTTCCAGTTCTACTTTTTATCTTAATTGAACAATAATATTGCATAGTGTGAATTTTTCTTCTTTAAATTTGTTGACAGTCATTATTCAAACGTATTCTCACCTAGGCCTGAGCCAGCAGAAGTACTGTCTACATAGCTCGGGTTGAGAAGCGCTGGTCTGGCCGAGAACTTCCCGTAACTTTGCTAATTGCTGGCTTTGACCGAAGACAAGACCATTTCGTGACCAAACTTTTTATTTGCACATTAATTGTTGAGCTCAAACTGGAAACAAAAATTGTGTGCACTCTGACTGGCCACAAGAACATAAAGATGAACACGGTTTGGCTTACTTCGCTTTGAAATTCCGCTTTATCTTTATAATTGCATAGAAATAAATAAATATTTATAATTCAAAATCCAAATCAGACATCTGATTGTGTTAATGTTGGACGAATATTTTAAAAAAGAAAAGAACAAAAATCGACTTTACACTGGACTAATGACGGTCAAATAACTAAATATTGGTTCTGTTTTACGTGACTCTGAATGGCAGTCTTGAAAGATTATCAAAGATCTAGACTGAGTTTCAACATATCAAATTTAGGCTTACTACGGAAGATATTTCCAACACTGTGTAATTTAAAGAGTGAAACACAATAATCGTATTGATTTTTCTTGAGCTACTTTAAATTTATTTTTTAAACCAAGGGACAGTGTGCCTTTCAATATCAATATTGCCATCATTTTTTTTTTACAATTGCCACTGTTAACTTACACTTTGTTCGTGGAATCAAAAAGTTGGAACGGAAGGGACATCAGAGAACAAAAAATAACTAAGAGATGGTGTTGATATGAAACATTTGTAAGTTTTATTGAAATATTTTGTAATAGCTACACAATACGTCAGAAGCTTGGGGGAAAAAACAAAAACTATGAGAGGTTTAAATTTAAAATAATATAAACATCTACATGATGTAATAAAAATGTATGTAAGAATACAAGGTATAATAAAATGTATGTAAGAATACAAGGTATAATAAAATGTATGTAAGAATACAAGGTAGAATAAAATGTATGTAAGAATACAAGGTATAATAAAATGTATGTAAGAATACAAGGTATAATAAAATGTATGTAAGAATACACGGTATAGTATGTTATCTTATATAATACAGACGTTACTTCAAAAAAGAAGATGATTACGTCATACGCGTCATGCATTTAGTCATGCACATTAACCAAAGACTTAAATTCTGCCAAGTCACTAGTTTTCCTGGCTAGCTCAGGTAAAATGTAAGAACACATGATATAAGAAAATGTATGTAAGAATACAAGGTATATTAAAATGTAAGAAGACGTGATATAAGACAATGCATGTAAGAATAAAATAGTAAATTCTATAATAAAAAGTATCTAAATCTAAGTGTTGTAAAAAAAACTGAATTATTCATTTTAAGCTAAAATTTTCACATATTAGTAAGGCTAATTAGCGAAGTTGATAGAATGTCGCGCATTCGAGTCTCATTTTTTTTCAATGAGAAATATAATAAATGTATATTTTGCTACATTATTTGAATATAAAGTAGAAATTAATTGTTTAAATTATATTGTTTGTTTCGAAATTAATTTATAAAAAAGCCAAAACAAAAACTTTGCATTAGTTCTGTACCGATAAAGTCGTTCATATTTTTTTTTTTTGTGTGTGTTTAAATCCCCAAATTCTGTGTATGTCTCTGAGAGCGAGTGTATCTTATCTTCTTATCTTATATAATACAGACGTTACTTCAAAAAAGAAGATGATTACGTCCTACGCGTCATGCATTTAGTCATGCATATTAACCAATGACTTAAATTCTGCCAAGTCACTGGTTTTTCTGGCTAGCTCAGGCAACCCATTCCATGCTCTAATAGCACTAGGGAAGAAGGAGTATTTGTACAAATTTGTCCTAGCATATGGGACGAGGAATGTGCCTTTATTTTTGTGTCTTTCAGAGTATTTTATTAAATTTTGTTTTTGTATTTGAAGATTATGGTTCAGTGTTTTATGTATAATTGCTACTTTACTTTTGAGTCTTCTGTCCTGAAGGCTTTCTAAATTTAGTGATTTTACTAATGGTGTTACCCTAGTCAAATGTGAATATTCGTTTGTTATGAATCTCACTGCTCTATTTTGTGTTTGTTCCAGTTTCTTAATGTTTTCTTGAGTTGAGGGGTCCCACACGGTGGATGCATATTCTATTATTGGCCTAACCAAGGTTAAATAACATTTTAGTTTTATGTTCTTATTTGATTTATAGAAATTTCTTTTAATAAACCCTAATGCTTTGTTGGATTTTTTTATAGTTTCATCAATATGTGGATTCCATGACAGTTTTTCATTTATTATAACACCTAGGTATTTTGAGTTTTTAGTCTGTGTTACTGGTTTGCCATGAATAAGATAAGTGGAATTAATTTGTTTAATTTTTTTTGTTACTCTTAACAACTGACATTTTTCTGGGTGGAAAGACATGCTCCAATTTGATTCCCATTTCTGTAATTCATCTAATTCTCTTTGTAAAATATCTGTGTCTTGTTTTGTTTTTATTGTTCTATATATTATGCAATCGTCTGCAAATAATCTGACTTTTGTTCCTGAACTAATGCAATTTGGTAAATCATTTATGTAAATTAAAAATAGTAGTGGACCCAAGACTGTTCCTTGAGGTACACCTGAGTTTACTGTTATTGGTGTTGATTTAGAGCCATTTATTATTACAGTTTGTTCTCTCCCTATCAGAAAATCTTTAATCCACTGATACAGTGGACCGTTAATGCCGAAATATTTTAATTTTTTTAAGCAAACTATGGTGGTGAACTTTGTCAAAAGCCTTGGAAAAATCTAGTAAGATAGCATCTATTTGTTCACTATTATCTAAACCTTTTGAGAAATCATCAATTAGTCCTATTAGTTGTGTTTCACATGATCTATATTTCCTAAAGCCATGTTGGTATGGGGTGAGGACATTATGTTTGTCTAAGTGGTTTATGATGTTGCTACATATTATGTGTTCTAGTATTTTACATGTGATGCTGGTAAGTGATACTGGTCTGTAGTTTCCTGGATCAGATTTTTCTCCTTTTTTAAATAGGGGGGTGACATTAGCTTCTTTCCAGTCCTTTGGTACTCTGCCCTGGTTAAGCGATGCCTGAAAGAGTATTTTGAACACTGGGGCTAGCTCATTGCTTAGTTCTTTGAGTAATCTAGCTGGAATACCATCAGGTCCAGACGCTTTATTTGGTTTGGTGTTGGCTAATAGTTTTTTAATTCCATTTTCTTGTACTACTAAATCTTCTATGTTGTCTACTTGGTTCAAATTAAGAAATATGTCTTTGTCTCCTGGGGCTGAGAATGCTGATGCAAAGTATTTGTTTAGGATGTTTGCTTTAGTTTCATTATCATTATGTATTATGTTATGTTCATCTTTTAATGGCGCTATGCCTGTTGTTTCCATTTTCTTAGACTTAATGTATGACCATAGGTTTTTGTTGTTATCTTTAGATATTACATTGTTTATGTATTCACTCTGCAGCTGTCTGCTTACTTTTTGGGTTAGGTGTTTAATTTTTATATACTTTTTGTAAACTCTTTCTGCCTTGGTTTCTTTAAATTTTCTATATAGGTTTTCCTTCTGTTTACAAAGCTTCTTTAGTCTATTATTAAACCAGCATTTATTTATTTTGTTTGATGTGTATTTAGTTGGTATATGATTTTCTATAATGCTTTTAAGATGGTTTTTAATGAAATTCCAGAGGTCATCGACTGGTTGGTTAATGTCTTTTTCTAATAAGAATGTTTGTTGAAAGTTTAATGCAGCTTGGTGTAGTTGTGTTAGGTTACATTTATTCCAGAGTAAGATTTTTCTTTTGGTTTTTGTATTGGCTACTGCTTTTATCTGACTGTGTATTTTTATGATCTCATGGTCTGATAGACCAGGGATAATATCATAATCAACTACTAATCCAGGTCTGTTGGTTAAGAAGAGATCTAATGTGTTGTTTAATCTAGTTGGCTTTTTAATGATTTGATCTAAACTTAGGTTGTGTAAAGTTTCTATGAAAAGCTCATTTATGTCCTTAAGGTTTTGGTGTTTATCTATGGTTAGTGTTTTCCAATTTATATCAGGTAGGTTGAAGTCACCCATAATCCAAAAAACTGCATTTTTATTTGTCTTTTTAAGTGTAGTAATCTGATTACATAGTTCCTGCATGTATTCTAAACTAGAATTTGGTGGTCTGTAAATGCTGCCTATTATAAGGCATGTTGAGGTGGTATTAATTTTACAAAATGTAGATTCTATGTTTTTTGAGTTAGGTAAGGTAATTTCTTCAGCTATAAGAGTGTTTTTTATTGCTAAAAGAACTCCTCCATGATTATCAGCCCTATCTTTTCTAAAAATTTCATAATTACTATTGAAAATTTCTGCATTATAAATTTCAGGATGTAGCCAAGTTTCTGTTCCTGCAATTATGTCTGGTTTCTCACATTCTAATAAAATTTCTAAGTCTGCTGTTTTGTTCCTAATACTTTGAGTGTATGCATTCATGCGTCTGTTTGTGTGTAGTCCCAAAACGTGCTGTTAACATGTCTAGACAAATACCAGACCTGTTGCCAACTCTAAATGGAATACGACGGGAGGCCTATTTATACACAAGGAACAAAGAATTGATATGGTGTATTTTAAGAAGGATAAGTAAATATAAGTGCAACTTAGATCTTTTTTGTAACTTCGCCATCTTTAATCTCATGTCGGGACATGAAACATTAAGCCTAAAATTTTAAATACTTTTTTTTGTTGAAAAAAAAAACGGTTGGGCAGCAGTCAATGAATCAATGAATAGCCGAGTGCATAAAGGAGTAACAGTCCTGGTAGATTATAGCGAACTAAGATCTACTGTCAGTGATACATCTTAATCACGGCTTATTCATAATTAGGCATACTAAACGTGCTTGTATATTAAAATCACTATTTGAATGTATAATAAAACTACTTATAAAGAAATGCGATAGCGAAATGGAGTCGAAAAAAAAAAAGACTCCTTACACTTCAATCGATGTCATTTTGCCACCATTACCGACTGCATAAAACAAAAAAAACTATCTTTACCTAATGACATGAAGCCAAATATTCACAACGTTTTGTGAGCCTTTGTAAGCAACAAAAAACACATTTTAAAGCATCATTTCTAGTCCTACAGAAATATTTTACCAGGGCCGGTCTTCTGCCACCTATGCGGTCGCAGTGGGCCCTGCGTTTTTGTAGCCCCGCGCTTATTTTATGTGTAATTATTAATTGCAAAATATATACGAAAAATTCCTGGAAATAACCTGCACTTATTAAAATTTCCCGAAAACTCATACAAATCTCATGAAAAATAGACAAAATTACCATTTTTGTGTGTCATTCATTTTGGGAAACGCCATTCCTACGCGGGATAAAAAAAAGACATTGTCAGCTTTCATGTAATAATCGGACGAATTTTCCCCTTAACCGGAAGTTCCAATACGTATTTACTTGTATTGTCACTGGCATATAAATTTGCCTTAGGTTGCAATATTGGTAAAGTAAAATTAACTTGATCGCAATTTTGTACTTAGAAAAGAATGAATAAAATGCAAAGCCGAATTTATTTTCTAATACAAAATCTTAATTTTCACTTATTATCCTTATTCCCACCCAGACTAGGCCCCGCGCAATTAGTTTCGCAAAGGGCCCCGCAATCGCTAGGACCGGCCCTGTATTTCACCACCATATTTCTTCTTCTTACTTGTCTTAAGAGTTGAATCTAAGACTCTTGGAACTCCAGACCTATGGAAGCTTACCTCCATCTTCCTATCTGAAGAAACTTATGTCTGGTAAAGATACAAGCGTATGTAAATGTGTACATCCTTATTACAGATGGCTCGTATCCTGAGAAGCTCGGGTTCGAAGCGAGACTGATGGCAAATAACACAAGGGAAAATCCCAACATATTCACTTCTCTGTACGACTTAAAAACCGCCCCTTAAAGAATAGTGTGTGGATATGGCTGTTGGCGCTTTCTTCTAACCGAGGGCAGTGGCGTAGCTAGGAATTAACCACCATATGGGGACCGGGAGGCTTGCATTTTGCGTAATATTTAATAATGTAAAAACAATAATTTGGGCTCCTTCCTCAAATTGGGGCCCAGGGGGATTTTCCAATTCTTCCTCACTCTAGCTACGCCTCTGCTCGATGCAGAGGTCCGTATAGGTACTCCAACGGGGGATTTTGCTTTGCTTTTAGTTCTGAACCGAGAAGGTTGGGTACAGCCCAAAGGAAACAAACATTTATGTAACAATTGTTCGTTACTTAATCATTTTATAAAAGACCTTACCAAAGAGACCGTTTTGTAGGATTAGAAATATGATGTGTTATTAATATCTATTTCTTGTAAAGAGTACCCGGTTTAAGTTGCTATTTCTGTTTAAAGCGTACATCTAGAACGATCTTATTTTGTATTGAATTATACTGGTTTTATTACATTCAAAATGAACGTTCTTTTTTTCACTCATCAAAAACAATAACGCTGTCTCTAAACAAAACAAACAATTAGATTATCTGATTGTTAGCCACTCCCACTTATTTGAATTATGAAAAACATTCAACACTGTAGTTCAGCGTTTCTTAAAGTGGGGTACGCGTACACCCAAGGGTACGGGAAGACCGGGAAGACTTTGAAGGGGGGTACGCGTTACACCTCATTAACTATGATGATTTTTTTTACAAATACCCATGTATTATGTTCTGTTAATAAATTAAAGTGGGGGGGGGGGCGAGGGGTACTCTATATTACGAAAACTATAAAAGGGGTACACATAGGTCAAAAGTTTGGGAAACAATTTCTTGTTTTACAACAAGAAGTCCATGATTTCTCTTTCTAAAAGGTCGAGTGTCCAGAGAGAATCTTTACATTCTTGAGACGTTGGGACAAAGAGAAGGAATCTTTTTAACGGCAACAATGGGGGGGGGGGATAGAGGGGAGCGATAGAATTGCAGGGGGTTGTTCTAATCTAAGAAGAAATCGATAATATCTGCATAACGGGAGGACTAACGGTGCCATTTATAGGGAGGGAAATCTTCGCCCCCCACCTCTCCCGTCGCCACCAGGGCCGTAATAGAAGGGCTTGCTTGTTGGACGATGTTCAGATGGCAAGGCAAAAAAGTTTTGAGAACTTAAAAATGATAGCGTGGCCAATGGTGTAGTGGGATGAATCTAAAGTAGCAGTTCTAGATGTAAAACCTAGTGACACATCATTCAAATGTAGTCACTGATTTCGGTAGATAGAATGGCATGTACACGGATTCATTGTAAAAATTGAATATCGCAAACTTGAATTTTAGAATTATCGCGATAATAATAATAAAGGCAATGCCTTCGATTCCGAATATAAAGGATGAATGCGATGTTTCACATGACAACGCAGACCCAGTTGCGACCTGCATATTTCGTCATGTCTAATGCAGACCAGGCCGTTGTCCACCGGAATCTAAATTTTCTTTTCGTCTTCCACGCCCGTCTTCGGCAATTGCTTTACTTTGGGCCTCAAATGTGAGTATCGCGGCCTTCGTGTGAGCTCTCCAGCTGTCTCTTTCAAGGGCAAAATGCTGCCAACTACTTAACTCTATGCCAGTGAGAGCAAATGGTGCATGAGTTAATCTTTATAGCGCTTACGGAGGGCAACTCGATTACGTGACCCTTTATTAAGCTCACCAAAAAAAAAAAAAAAAAGAAAGCCTTTGGCATGATGTCGTCGCCCCAAGCGGGATATAAGTTTCCCGATTCAGCGATTACTTTAGATATAAAGGCACAATAATAAATGAATTGAAGTATTGAATAGTATATGAAGTGAAAGTATTGAAATAAATCACAATAAACAACTGTCCTCGAATTTCCTCAAAATCGGCCCCCGAAGTGGTCTACCTAGGCAGGCTTCAATATTTTCAGAAAGAACATCCAAATAAAATTATATCAAAGACAAATGAGAGATAAGAAAGAAGGTTAACAGATCTTGTGTAGTGCCCCAACGGTCCCGCAGATCCCGCAGATCAAAGGATAGGTGAAAGTGAATGTAAAGTTAGATGTGATACTGGCCTAACTAGTTCCCCTTTTAGACCTTGTGGTCTATAGGGCAGATGATGTAAAGTTCATCTGTTTTTGTGGCCTACGGTTAACGAGGGTGTCATTTAGCCAGCACAACGACCAACCGCCTTTACTTTCCCCAACTAATGTCAAGTACCCATTAGAGCTGAGTGGACTCAGAGGCGCCCAAAGATTTCAAAGTTGAAAATCCCAGTATTCACCAGGATTCGAACCCGGGACCCCCGGTTCGGAAGCCAAGCGCTTTACCGCTCAGCCAACGCGCCTCCCCCTGCCTAACTGATGTCTTAGAATTGATCTAATTGTTTTGAAAAGGCTCAATCTCTTATTCGAATCCTCCAAAATAAAAAAAAAATAAAAAAAAAATGAAAATTTCCGCAATAATTTTTTTTTATGAAAATGAAGTTTACAAGATTACTATTCGTTTTAAATTAGGCCTCACTTATAATGCATACTAATTAGCTTTTTCTCTTTAAAAAACTGCTTGCATAACTGATTTTAAAAATTAGATTTTTCGCTTTCAGAAAACAAAAAAGTAGCCTTTGCATCAGAAATTTGAATGGTCTAAAATATTGTGATGTCGGATTTTCAATATCTTTTCTAGTTTACAAGATCTAAACGGAACGGACGGACAGACATTTCGCACAAAACCAATAGCGTCTTTTCCTCTTTCGGGGGCCGCTAAAAAACAAAAACAAGGTTATAAAGACAGTTTGTGTGGAAACACAAACTCAAAATCGGCCCCCGAAGTGGTCCACCCAGGCAGGTAAATTGGCAGGTTTCAATATTTTCAGAAAGAATATCAAAATGAAATTCTATCAAAGGCAAAGGACAGAAAATAATGAAGAAAGAAGGTTGACAGATGTTGTGTGATGCCCTAACGGTCCTGCAGACCAAGGGATAGGTGAAAGTGAATGTGAAGTTAGATGTGAGTCTGCCGTACTTGCTGTAATAGTAATAGCCGGGATGGCTGCCTGGACTGTCGTTCGGTGATTACGATGGTCCTTGGTTCAATCCATACCCGCTAAGTTTTGGGCTAAGATGTTGTTATCCTCAGATTTGAAGGAACATCCGAAAAATGTAAAACAAAACATATCCATTAATTATGTAATTTAAAAAAATCAACAATCATTTATATCGTGGAACACGATGGGCTACAAACACAAGCAAAGACGATTACTGATGCAATAAATCATATTCAGTACAATTTGATTTATGGTTGTAAAAAGTTGGCTAAATCACATGCAGCTAGAGAATGGATCAAGCATTTCTCATGATGTCGTCTGCTACGCCTCATTGGAATCTCTGGGAGATATAATAACAAGATTTGAAACATGCCAAAACAGTGTATGCAAGATGGAAGAATTCCAAGCGATACTCTCTAACAAGGCTTGTCAGGGTAACCAGACCTAAGGGACTCAAACCTACAGATATGTAGGCCTATATACTTATCCAGAACAACTTGCCATGGCTAAACCTAGCTCTAGCCATGAATGATAATCCCTAAAGAAACGTATTAAATAAATATTAATTTATTTTAATATACTAGTAGATTAATCATAAAGTCAAGAAAATCAATTTAAAAACCTAATCAATCAATCTTGATAAGTATGTTATGAAATATCAATCTTCGATACTTTATCATCCTCTCAGTAGCCAATGCAAGAAAAAAAATTTCATGATAATTAATTGAATTGGTTATTGAATTTAAATTACCCGGTTTCCTAACTCCTCTTTAACTTTTGATGCAGAAACTCCTCGCGCAAGAGAGCTTGCCTTATTCGGTTATCGTCGGGAACGACCGAACTGTTCGGCAGCAGTTGACATTTCATTATTCAATTAATGTTAATTAATATTATGCCTTTTTCGTATGCATTCAATTATTTCAGTTTACCATTTTCAATCACGCATTAATATTTTCAGTATTAAAATTATGTCCAACGTTTATTTCCTTTTTTTTTTTTTTTGTATCTCATTAAACAAAATAGATGAACATTTGACTTACAATTAAAGCTTACACGCACACAAAAATCTGGCAGACTGCCATTATACAGCGCGACAAGGAGACTATTTGCCAGAAAATGTTATTTCGCTAACCTGAACTCATTACGCGTTTTTATTCACTAGATTTACTAAAGAATGCAGTCTGTCCCGCGGAAGGCCTAGTCTCTCTCTCTCTCCGCGTACAGTTCATTCATTAATTCACAGCAGCCAGCAAAGAATTGACCCACTTAATAAGTGCACCGCCAATGATACGATATTTGTGCGTGCGTGTGATGGACCAATGGGTTTGAAGGTTTGGCCTAATGTGGGACACACAGCGATGGTGTGCAGCGGGTGCGTGTTTGTGAGGGTGTACGATTCGCAATGTATTTTTATCATGGGCATGGACCCGGGCTTTATTACACGTCTAGAGCAAGAGCTGTGTTCGTGACCCTTTAAAAAAATGTGATATAGATCTACATACCACCATTGTTGTCCAGCGGGAAAAGGAAAAAAAATTGTGTGGAGCGAGAATTCTGGGATGGTTTGAAAAGTAGTATCCTGTGGACAAGCAAGAGCGATGAATGAATTGATAAATGTATGTCTAGACAGAGCTGCCAGAGCAAAATGATAAACTTCATTTACATTTAATTAATTGTCATTTGTCCAATTCTTTTTTTTTCTGGGACATTTCTTCTCACATACAACCAACCATGTTTCAACTTCCACTAAAAAAAAACAAAACCATTAACTCATAGGCGGCTCCTATGGGCTCTCTGGTAAGCTGGTTTCAATTATTTTAGCACGACGCACACGAGGGTGAAAAAAGATAAAGGCGCTTCTTTTTTTTTTTTTGGGGGGGGGATCAATATGTAATTAGTGACTTATTTTAGTAGTAATTGATAATATAAAGACTTGTCTACAATTGGGTTTTAAAAAAACGGTCATTGGAAACCTTCACGCGTTAATATCAGAAACAATGAACTATAAACAATCAATAACTGCAATCTTATATACTTCAATCAAAGCAGGATCCAGTGCTGCGTGTCTGTATGGAGACGTCCTGAGTGGATATTGCATGATTTTTTACATGTAGACAAAGAAAGAAGCAGGCAACATTGGGTAATCACTTCACTTGTATAACAGCAACTTCCTGTTAACATTTTGTATTTTTTAAAATGTGAACCAATATGTCCATTCTTAGATACAAGTTTTGAAGTTGAGATTTTCGTACATGGCGGAAAAACTATAAATAGCAAGCTTTTTGTTGTATTCGGTGTATAAAATTAAAGAAGTTTTGATAGCACATATTTTTTAGAAAGTTATACAGTTGTCCATGTGATCCTGTTAACACTTGAGAATCATATATCATATAAGCTTTTACGTCGGAAAATACATAAATAAACACCCTAACGCATTTTTTTTCCTTAGACTAAATTTTTGAAATAATAAAAGTTAAAAAATTTTAAGTTTACAATTATATTTTACAAATATATGTACAGCGGTTTGTAGATTTAATTTAAAACAAAGCACAATGTAGAAGGTACGAAGATCGAATTCCACTTTCACCTGAGGCATTTTTTGTGTGTAAATATTTAAACTATTGTTACCATTACTTCAAGATTTAAACTATTGCTGTTTTTTTAACATGCTTAAATTCAAAGAAAAAAATGCATATATTTGTATTTTTATGATCAAAGAAGTTTGTGACATATGCTATTTAGTGGTAGGTCTCAAATTGGCATTTTGTTCTACGTTGTGCATGATAAACAGGTGTAATTCAACTAGAGTCTACACCAGTAGGTCTTTCGCCATATTGAGGGCTGCAGAATATTATACAATGGAAAGAGTTTTTGCTTGCAACACAGATGATTTAGATCACATAAATGATCTAAATTCTAGAACCTCTTTGTCTTGAAGACAAAACACGATATCCAACTCATGATTGTACTTTGGTTTAGAGTTTAGGATATTGTGGTCCAAAAGAAATTTTCAGTCCTGCTACTTAAGAATAAAATCGGCGAGTTTCCATCAAATCAGTAGCTCATGTTTCATGGTTACAGCATGCTCAGTGCGCTGTGTTCCAGTCTCTTTTAAGGACCAGTGGGGTGGTGGTATCTGGGACATTTTCGTGCTGCCTTTGGGCGCCCAGCAAACAAAAAAAAAAACAGCTCGAGTCCCCTTGAAAGATAGCCCAAAGGTTAATGTCTCTTAGCCACAGCACAAAAATAGTCAACGTAAAACTGACCAGGACACGAATCAAGAAAACATAACAAATACTTAAAAAAACAACAACTTATATTAAGTCTAATAGTATCACTTAGTTTGGATCAGTCATACAGTTTAATACGCGATCAATCTTAACATAATAAATCTGTGCGATTAGAAATATTTGTACCAATTATTTTTGTTAACCTTTTATATTTCTCAGTGCGCAATGATCCTATCACTTGTCTGGACCAGTAGTGAAGCGGGAGGAAAGAAGGGCGAATGTTGTGAATGTTAACAAGATCGTTTTTTAAATGTATACAAAATGTTCACTTAGGGCTTATACCACCACGTTTTTTCCCTTGTTCAAGATACCAAACAAAATAATTAATTGCCCATTGTTAATTCACTAATTGGTTCACTTTTAGCGGCCCCCGAAAAGCCGCTATTAGGTTTGTGCAAAATGTCCGTCTGTCACACTCAGATATCGAAAACTAGAAGAGAAATGAAAAATATTTTTTTCACCAAGCGATGCAGCTTGAAAGGTTTAGGTACAATGCTACTTTTGGGTTTCTAAAAGCAAACCGTTTAATTTATAAAATTAATTATGCAAGCGATTTTTTCATAAAAATACACCAACTCTAAAATTATTACATACATGTAAGGGAGGTAATATTACAATATGACAACATAGAAAGAATTTTTTGTGTGTACTTTCAGTATCACTAAGCCAAGTATATTTATAAAATGTACAAGAAATGTTAATAACAAATAAAAATATTATTTTTTTTTACAAATCATCGCCAAAATGTTCCGAATTTTATATGAAAAATCTACTAACGCCAAATAACTGTTTGAAATCCCTCTTCTTAATAAATAAAACAGATAATCTTCTTCTCATTTACAATGTTGCATTATTTCAGATTTTTAATGAAAAATATTATAACTCTATGTAAAATCGCACTCCTCTCTTACACTACATTTAATTTTCTAACTAAAACGTTAGAAAATCTAATTATCATTAATATTATGTTCCGATTTTTAAGGAAAACAATTTCCTAACACCAAAGTAGGTTTGAAAATCACTCAACAAGGCTATGGTACATCTAATTTTCATACGAGACCATCCCAAAAATTTAATTAACGGTATTTGATTTATCTGGAATTATTATTTTATCTCACTATATATACAAACATCCGGAACAATCTATTATAGAAACTTAAAACTATTGCGATGTTTTGGAAGGGAAATTAAATTTTAATCACATTTTCAATAACTTTTAGTCTTTTTTTAAATATTAATATGACAGACTGACAGACAAAACGCACAAAAAATGCGTCTTTAATCTATATACTATATCTATATACTATATATATAGTCTATATATACTAGCCCATTGTGACATAATGATTTTTTTTCCTTTGACGTAATATTTAGTTAATTCTTTAAATGAAATGCTAAAATAACTCGGTGCACCAATGTCTATGAACCCTCGAGAGCCTGCTGGTATTGATAAAGACATTTTAAGTCTCATTAGGCAGTGTGACGTAGTGGATTTTTTTCCTTTGACGTCATATGGAGTTAATTCTTTAAATAAAATGCTTAAACAACTCGGTATAGTAATGTTTATTAAACATCGTAATCTGACTCGTATTTAAAAGAGACATAATAGCTAGATTTAGATCTAATCTAGATTTTTTACACTAGATCTAGATTTTTTTACACTAGAGCTAGATTTTTTACACTAGGTCTAGATTTGTTTTTACACTAGAGCTACATTTTTAAATCTAGATTTAGATTTATATTCTAATTAAATTCATTGTAGATTCTAGATCTAGAATTTCTAGGTCTAGTTTAGAATGTTTGTAGTTTTACATGTTTCGGATGTTCCCTCAGAGTTGAAGATGTTTACTTCCTAGTCCAAACCTCCCGCAGGACGACGGGGGTTGGGAGCGGGCAGGGTTTGAACCTGGGACCATCGATAAATCTAAAACGACAGTAAAAATTGAAGCTCGTGTTAGAACCCGGAACCACCAAGACCAGTGAACGAACATCACACGACCAGATTATACGGTGATTCATGGAACTTAATAATAACACAGTACATTATTTCAAATAATAAAACACTTATTTCTGTCGTCACTACCCATTGATACCTGTACTAGCACTCCTCCAGCCCTAACTACAAAATATTGAGATAGGGAGGGGTAGAAAACGTGTGTAAAATCTCAATACCTCCACATGTCTAGAACACTTCTATCTTTACTATCAAAATACTATCTGGGAAGTTCTTCCTCAACTAGCCATTATTTTTTTAAATATATATAGGTCATCTTCCTGACCTAACCTTGACCTGCATATTCACTAACACACACATTTCAGGACAAGAGTCCGAGCAAGAAAAAAAAAAGAAGAAGAGTCGCTTTGGAGTGGAGAGTGCTGAATCGAAAAAAAAAAGAGTGAGAGAGGCTATGGGGGAGGTCAAGAGTAGATCTAAGTAGGAGGAGGCCTTCTGTCTGGAGTAACGCTATAAATCATTCGGACCCACGGGTCTGTGCGGCAGTTTCAAGCGGGCTCACCCTCTGCCACCAAACGCTGGGCGGTACAATTTGATCAGGCTGTATTTCGTTTGGTTGGGCCGTCCAGCCATTCCGCGCGCTGGACTCTACTCCTTCTACTCACTCATTTTCCATTCCTCACCACCCCCTCTCCTTTCTCGCCTCTTTCTGCACAAATCAATTTTTCTGCAGCATCTTCTGCTCGCCAAACGCGGGAGCCATTGTCCATCTACGTTTTACGTCTGCTAGTATGATGATTGGGAAACGTAAGTAAGTTTGAGGGGAAAAAATGCAGAAGACAAGCAAAAAAGGAAAAACAATGGAACGGAGGGAGAGAGTCCAAGAGAAGTCATTTAACCTTAGGATCAACCCTATTTATTAACACATTTATTTCTTTTGTAATTCAAGACACAGAAAAGTAAAAAAGTAAAGTTTCCCCTTTCAGACCTTGCGATCTATGGGGCAGATGATGTTATTTGGTTCCATGATTGTCTTATATATGGACAGTGCCGGATTTAGATTTGCAGAGGTCCTTAACATCTTTTGACGACTTTAGTCAAAATGTATTTAATTAATGCCTGATTAATGAAACATTAGATTACTTGTCCTTTTTATATCATTTTCCTTATTTTAGGATTTTGAGATTTTACCATCACAAAGGAGAAACAAAAGACCGATTACAGAAAGAGAGACACAAAAACTCCCTTGTTCCCCTGGCAATCAAATCATTAAATACTATTCAACTATCTGATAGAAACAGTTAACGTTTGAATGGTGTGAACGTAAATTAAGTTTTCCACTGTAATAATGTTTTGTTTTGTGTAATGCCCAAATTCTATGACAAATTTCCTAAGGGATAATTAAAAATTTTATAATAAAAATTATTCTTCTTCAACATGCATATTAAATATGTTAATTTCTTTTAGTTTGTGTAGACCATCCTCTTAGGCCCTCGACGAATGCACTGTCTACACAACCGTAAATCCGGCCCTGCATTTGAGTAGCGGGGGTCGTGTTGGCTAAAATTAATTTAGATTACGCATAAAGAAAATATGAATCAAATCTATATTTAAAATTTTTTTCTTTAAAAAATATGCAAATGCCTTTCAGTCTCACGTTCTGAGTCGTCTGTCCTAACTAAGACCAAGTGACGACATTGCCACCTATGTTGCATCATTCATAACCAATCGCTAACCTCTCCCCACCGTCCCCATATAAACACACACACACTCCATAACTATACACACAAACAGAAGCTGATTAATCAGTTTGTACAAAATTAATGAAAACCATTATAGTTTGGGCTAGGCTATTGATATGGCAACATTGACTCCAGATAAATGTGTAAAACAAGAAATTATAGAACAAATTATTGTGTCAGATCTTTACATACAATTTGATTCTGAATGTTTTTGTTAAAATCTGCTGTAGATTAATTCGCTTGGTTCCATTTAGTCCTAAAGATGTAGACTAATCATCCCTTACACGTGAATGCTGGGCAGAAAGCTACATTCATTTTTGATGCTGGTGACCTGGATTGGAGCTACGCTGTAAGAATCCACGTACATGGACTAATTTTTTAAGAAACTCCTCTATTCAGTTGAACATTCTTGGGCGGACATGGTTCTTAAAAAGGGCTCTAAAGATTTTCTTAGATTTTTGACAGTTAATCAGATTTGGGAAATCTATCTAAAAAAATCTATAATTTGAACACACAAACGACAGCGGGCATTCCGCATCAATTCATTAGAGAGTTAAATAAAATAATACATTTTGCGTACCGTCTTCAAGTCTAGGTGTAAAGGCGTATTATTAGAATTTCATTAACTATGAGTATATATATATATATATATATGTGTGTGTGTGTGTGTGTGTGTGTGCATGCTCTTTAACTGGGAGGGAGGGATTAGGGCGGAATGAGATTGTTTCATTTATTTTATCTATCATTCATTCGTTATCAAAAGCAAAGTAGACGCTCTTACCAAATTGTCTACATTTTTCTCGTTTTGAAAGTCTTCCCTGCTATTATTCATCGTTTATGCCAAATGTACAACACTAAATGCTAATGAAACACACAATATAAATATCTTTTATTTTGCTTCATACCCTAGACATTTTACAACTATAGAGAATTGCAGAAATGCAGCACAAGCTTTGACGTCGCCAAATTTGACCTACATAAAGAAGAAAAGATCCTCGGGTTGTGGCTCTTGACAATTTTTCTTTAAGTCTTGATTGCGACGCACGCTGGTCTAGGCCTTTGTGAAGATTCGGGGTGAGGAAAGGGGCGAGGAGTTAGATGTTAGAGGGTATCTTAGGTGATGATAGTTTTTGTTTGTTTTTTTCAGATGGAAGAAGAGCACAGTCACGTGACTTCCTGTGCCTTTTCTTTTTTAACAGATTGAAACGTAAAACTGGATGCAAGGTTGCTGGGATAGGAATGAAATCGAAAGATGTATTTTGTTGCGGAGATATAGGTCAACATAAAAAAAATGAAGCACCGTGATTCTTTTCGAAGCATTCTATTCCAATCCTAACTGTTAAAAAGTCCAGTTTCATGTAAGGATAATGTAGTTTTAAAATACAACTCATACTAAATGTTTTAGCTTAAAATTGTTTATAAAAGCCTGGCCCCACTGATTGTTTAAACCTTTACCCCCCCCCCCCCAATCTCTTGGTTTCAGTTGTGACGCAACTATCATCATTTCTGAAGGAACGTCTAAAACTTATATGTCAGTGTTCTCATGCTACTTGTTACAACTCACTGTCCCTCTCACTATATATAAATGTATGTATATATATGTGTGTGTGTGTGTGTGTGTGTAAACAGTGTTAGTGTGTGTTTAACTACATTGTACGGAGCGTGTGTCTATAAGGGCCTCCATAAAATGGTGATATCCAGGCCTCTACTTATAATCGAGCCGGGGAATCGAACTTCAAAACGTCAAAATGAAAATAATAAAAATTATAAACTACCTTAAATTATTCAACAAAATAAAATAATATTATTTTTAAACCCCCAAATGATGATCAGCAACCCGTTACGCGAAACAACCCTTAATTTAGCGCCCTACCAGATCGACTTGAAAGGCTGGGTTATCATTAACGTGGCATTTTTCACATAAATTTCAGAGATTTTAAAAGACTAATTTCCATTCATAAGCTATCAATGATAATAATAAAGAGAATTATAAGCCACAATCTTATCCATGCCTGCATTGTTTTGACAAGCTGTTGGCGACGCATCATTTTTGTCATCTTTTGATTGCTCTTCGTGGAAGTTCAACGTGTTTCAAATGAGATTATCCTTCGCGAGAGAAATTGGATTTAGCAAAGAAGCAATTTGATCGGCTTCGAATTTTTAAACAGCCGATATATGCAATATTTTCAAGCAATATAAAAAGAGTATAAATGCTGCGTAAAAAGAAATGTGTTGAGTTTTTACCCAAATGTGAATTTGTACCTAGTGGGTACGTTGTAGAACTACTGGCTCAGACAACTGCTCTTTCTGTCCTCCTTTGAAAATGGCTTTATATTTCATAGTAAGGTACAACCAAGTTACATATTTATAGCAATTCAGCACAAGATAAGCAATAATCCATCTCCCAACAAGATATATGATCTACAACAAAGATTGTTGATCTGTAGTCATTGTCATATCTCATTAACTAATTGTAGCGTTCACTTTAACAGAAGCACATTTTTTTTTCAAGATCGTGTGTGCCCGCAGTCGGATTACGCCGAAACAAAGCCAGTGAGTTAAAACATTTGATGATGATTCAAAATCCAGAAGGCCTTCCAGCATTAGCGGCGTTCAGTAGAGAAGAGAATCAGAAGCTGTGAAGTTACTTATATTGAACTGTTTCCGTCAAACAACAGTGAAGTTGTACTTGGCTAACTAAAACATTGATGTCACGTACACAGTATCTATATTTAGCTCGTCAGCGACCTCGGGAAATTCCATCACGCGGAGAGCTATGTGACAGAATAAATGTGATTGGTTTTGAAATATTAATTATTGTAAATTGGGCTGCATTTATTGGTTGGCATTGCAACGAGGTGCGTTAGACACGTGACAACGCTATACCCGGGGAAAGGTTCTAGATTTTTAGTCAGTCTTGTATGGATCGTGTTAGTGAGAACATGTACTAGAGTTTTGTATTAGAACTCAATTATATTATTGTGTAGATCTGTTATTTTATTCAAGTACATTTAACCATTGTAATTATTTGTGAATAGCTTTTTCAAGTTCTGAATTAAAGTAATTGTTTTAGACGAAGAGAAGTTTTTTCATTGAATATAGTAACATACTTAGATCGATTTAGCGATTGGCAACTTCTAGATGATCCTCTTATCAACTGGCAACATTCTGAATGATCGTATTATCAACTAGATCTAGCTACATTTATACGATCATCTTATTAAAAGACAATTTCAAGATCCTCGGCAATCACGATCATTGATGGTGTGATATAGATCAAGATAATCTTCAACGTGACATCTATCATAGCATCTTCATAGATCTTGACATCTGACATCCACAATTGATGATTGTGACAATTGGCGATGGTATTGAACAGTTTCTGTCATACAACAGTGAAGTTGTTCTTGGCTAACTAAAACATTGACGGTGGTGTTGAACTGTTTCCGTAAAACAACAGTGAAGTTGTACTTGGCTATACGATGGTATTGTGCCTGAGTGTGTCGCCATTTCATCGCAGTAGACGTTCTATTTTTGTCTTCATTCTGTGGCATTTTACGTCTCGAGAGACGATCTTTTCCCTTTGCAACTTCTTGTGTGACTAAAGAGGCCAATCCTTGATACACAGCTGCGATCGCAGGTTGGGCATATATAATCACCAGGCGCCGTTGCATTTTCACCCTTCTTTCTGCTTCTGTTGTGTATGACATCTGCAATCTTTGACCCTTCCTTTATGCTCTCTCTCCATGAAGATCTGTCCAGTGCCACCTCTTCCCAGTTGCCAGTGTCGATTTTGAAGAGCTTCATGTCGCGTTTGCATAAATTCGTATAACGTAAAAGTGGGCGACCAGCGGCTCTTCTGCCTACTATTAGATCGCCATACAGGATGTCCTGTGGAAGTCGACCTACTGGCATTCTACGAACGTGGCCAAGCCAGCCAAGGCGTCTGCTGCTGATAACAGAGCGGATGTCCTGGCACCCTGCTCTTTGTAGCACTTCCTCATTGGTTATCTTATCTTGCCACCTTATTTTAAAGATCCGCCTTAGGCATCGGAGGTGGAAAACATTCAGCTTTTTTTCCTGCCATGAGTAGGTTGACCATGTTTCACTTCCGTACAGCAAGGTGCTCAACACACAGGTCCGGTAGACTAGGGCTTTAGTACTGCTAGTCAGCAATATGTTGTCCCAGACTCTTTTCTGCAGCCGTGACATGGTGGCCATTGCCTTGGCTATCCTGTTGTTTATGTCTTTATCCAGTAGAGTGTTGTTGGATATGATGGAGCCAAGGTAACAAAAGTGATCAACAATTTCTAGTGGTTGGCCATTAATGCTTACTTGATGTTTGTGTTTTGGACAAGTATCTTAGTCTTGCTTTGACTGATGTTTAAGCCGAACTTCTGGCAAGCAGCAGATAATTTGTCAACCAGGCACTGTAGCTGAATATCAGAATCAGCCACAATAGCTGCATCATCAGCATACAGGAGTTCCCTGACGAGTAGCTTCCTAACCTTGGTTTTTGCCCGCAGCCTTGATACATTAAATAGTTTTCCAGAGGATCTTGTATGGAGAAGCACACCTTCGTTTATGTCGTTGTACGCATAATGCAGTAGACAGGAGAAGAATATGCCAAACAGAGTAGGTGCGAACACACATCCCTGCTTGACACCACTGCAAACCTCAAAAGATGCTGATTGGGCTCCATTGAATTTGATTGGGCTCCATTGAATTTGACCGTGCATTTAGTTTCCTCGTGAAAACATTCAATGAACTGCAGTAGTTTTGGGAGGGCAACCCATTTTCCTCAGGAGTTTGAAAAGACCACTTCTGCTGACCATGTCAAAAGCTTTAGTCAGATCAACAAAAACGATGTAAAAGGGTCTGTCTCTCTCTCTCTCTCTGAATTTCTCCTGCAGTAGTCGTAGAGAAGATATCATGTCTATAGTGGATCTACCACTCCTGAATCCACACTGAGACTCTGGGTAGACTCTAGAAGCTATTACTTGCAGCCTGGATAGTGCCACTCTAGCTAAGATCTTGCCCACTATACTGAGGAGAGAGATACCCCTGTAATTGTTGCAGTCACTCCATCCCCTTTGTTCTTGTATATTGTGACTATAGTTGCGTCACGCATTTCCTGTGGGACATGACCTGCTTCCCAACAGCGGCAGAGGAGAATATAGAGTTCAGGGGGCAGGAGTGATTCGTTGACTTTCACTACTTCCACTGGGATACCATCACTCCCAGGAGATTTTCTATTTTTTATGCAGTTAATTGCTTTTTTAAGGTCACTGAGGCTCGGAAGATCATCTAGGCATTCCAGTACTGGAAGATCTGGTAGAGAAGCCAGGGCGACATCGTCTACTGTGTGGCATAGACTTCGAGGTAGTGTTCTGTCCAACGTTTTAGCTGCTTGGTTTGATCTGTAATTTTTTCTCCTGATTTGGATAGAAGGGGGGCAGGCTTAGACACTGTTGGACCCAGGGCCGCTTTAATGCCATCAAATAGAGCTTTGCTATTTCCTGAGTGGAGACTGTCTTGGATTCTGTTGCAGGTATCCCTCCAAAAGTTGTTAGCACATTTTGTAGCCATTTGTTTCGCCTCTTTATTAGCACTTTTGAAGGCTTCCAAAGATCTTGGACTTGGTTTTGTCTTGTGAGCGAGGTGTGCAGATCGCTTTTTCTCGATGCAAGGTTCCATATGTGCTAGATTCGCCTCAAACCAGTCTACATTTTTATGTTTTTGAGGCCCAAAGGCGGTGATTGCCGAACTGTAGATTACATCTCTTAATTTCTCCCATCTAATAGAGATGTCTTCTTCATCACTTAACGAGGGGATTGAACTGTTCAGGAGCTCGCCAAAGAGTGCACACTTCTCTGGGTCAACTTCATGGTTGACGTTAATTCGCCTAGTTCTGGGTTGAGTGGAAGTATACGCCTTCTTGAGAAGTAGTTTGATTTTGCTTAGCACTAGTGAATGGTCTGAGTTGCAGTCCGCACTATGGTATGAACGGGTGTGGATGACACTTTTCAGATCCATCCTTCGGGTGATGCAGAGGTCAAGCTGGTGCCACCTTTTGAGCGTGGGTGCTGCCAAGAGACTTTATGGCGTTCCTTGCCAGAGAAGAATGTATTAGTCACACACTGTTCATGAGAGCTACAGAACTCGAGTAGCCTTTGGCCATTGTCATTGATTTTGCCAAAACCATGAGGTCCCAAGCATTGTGGCCATGCATCATTTCCATCACCAACACGGGCATTAAAGTCTCCATTTATATAGAGGTGCTCGGATTTTGGAATACTTTTAATTACGTCCTCTAGAGCTTGAAAGAATCTGTCTTTGTCCTCTTCCGGTGCCACAAGGGTTGGTGAGTAAGCACAGATTATATTAACTTTGCCTTGCGGTGATGCAAATTTCATGTGTGCTACTCTTTCATTGCCAATGGGAAACATCGCGATGCAGGGGACGAGACTGTTTCTTATTGCGAAGCCGACGCCATGTATTCTAGGGCTTTGTTCTGGTTTTCCTTGCCAGTAGAATGCATAGTTGCTCTCTTTAAGTGATCCGCTGTCTGCCAGTCTGGTTTCTTGCAGGCACGCCACATCAATGTTTAGTCTGCTGAGTTATCTGTCGATGATAGCTGTTTGAGGCATGTCGGTGACGAGTTCAGGGTCAGTATTGAAGCCAGGACACATTGTCCGTATGTTCCAGCTTGCTAAACGCATTAATGGTGAGGGTTTTCTTTTGATTGTATTTGCAGGTGCGGGTGAGCAGCTTGCTTTTTGATTTTGTCTTAGCACCAAGCACCCAGTGGTGCGGCAAGCTGTGGCGGGATAGCACTTTACTGTCCGAGGGCTGCTCGGCTTAAGGCAGGCAGTAGCTATCCAGTGAGGCTAAAAAGCACCTCCTACCGTCAAGAGAGGTCCCTGGCGTTCCAGCTTATGCCAATCAGCTAGGAACTTATCACTGGTAACTACCACTCTCCGTGTTTTTCCAAAGACATTACTGTCAAAGATGGAGTGACCTCTCCATTGCTGGGGGAAAGCCTGGGCGGTAAATTTGCGAGTGCTGGGCTGCCCACACGTCAGCACACGCCTCTCTTCCATACTGACCGGGTCCAAAGGGATGGCGAACCATCACAATTTGGGGACAGGTGGCTGCAGGAGTTTGCCAGAGAGCAGTAGTCTTACTACTGTCCCCCCGCCTACGGGGCTCCAGGACCGGATTTTCTGTTAGGGTTTACTCCCTTAGCCTTAGACCTTACAGGGACACACACACAAGGCAGTGCGGCTATTGACCTATAGCTAGGGGTTTGGTTTGTGGGCAACAGGGCGTGTCCGCACGCCGACGGGCCATGCCTGCCACACATCTTGGGGCCAAACCTCCTCCAAGACCCTTGCAGTTTAACCTGAAGCCTCAGTTTCCATCTGCCACCACGAGGAGGTACTGCATAGGACTTGCTGTGGAGAGGCTATGTTCTGGCAAGAGAGACTTACAAAATTTCTCCCCTTTCACAGATGCTAGCCAGCGGTGGCAACAAGTCAAGCTACCACACTAGACGCTTCACACAGCCATTACATTTATGTAAACGACGGGGTGGGCCATCACACTCGTTCCATCCATCACATTAGTGGTTGTCTTCAGAACAAGTTGGTAGTCATCAGTCAATGTGGTAATGTCGAGAACGAAAACGTGCACGCCAGGGACCAATATCGAAGGCTATTCACAGTTTCACAATGCCCATTTAGCAGGACTCCCTTTTGTCGCTCTGCATGTCTAGGCTTGCCTAATACCAGACTATGACATAATTCCCGGAAAGTCTAGGACGCGCTGAAATGTAGTTCATTTCTAGGAAATATATCGATACAACAATATGTTAGTGCACGTGGCAAATATCAAGTTGCAAGCCATGCATGCTGTAAAGTTGTTACTATAGGCTACTATGTAGGACACATAAACAAAGTGGATAATAGAAACGTATTTATAACGACAACTGGAAAGTGGTAGTTACTGTAGTTACTAAATTTTTTTAGAGTTGCTAGCTAAGGTTGGTGTATGTGTAAGGCCTACATCTTATCTTATAAATTACAGACGTTCTTTCAAAATAGAAGATAATTATGACATAAGTTCTCTCTGTGTGTCGATCTAGTCGTGCTTGTTAACTAGTGACTTAAACTCTACTGGCTGATTCAACTCTAATGGCGCTAGGCAAGAAGGAACACTTGTGCCACTTTGACATCGCATGTGTATAAAAATGTACTGTAATTATTTAAAAAATCCGTCAGGCTTGGTTGAGAAACATTCAATGTTCTTATTTATGTAAATCATTTTGAATCAGAACTGCTTGTTGTTATTTTCATTATTAAAAGTCTATTGTATTATTTTTTAAATGCCACTTTAGTTATTAAACTGCATTTAGTTTCGTCTTGAATCTTCTATAAACCAAAAGCATGGTTTGGAAAACATTATAATAAATTAAAATTATCTAAGCTTACACGAGATAGGAAAAGAGAGAGAGAGAGAGAAATAAAAATGTTTCTAATAACAGAAAACGGGAAAAAAATGTAAGATTCTATTTATGTAACTCGGTGGGTTTATTAGGAGCAAGCTGGGTGTATTTTGAAAATACATGTGTTCAATACTTACATTGAGCTAACAATCAATAAACTAAGTTTTCCTATTCTATAGACCACCTAAATAGAAGATTGAGATTAATTTAATCAGGGTGTCGAACCGGAGCACAGTGCACACCGACCTCCATTCTGGCGCTCCCTTGAGGTATTCCTAAATGGGCCGATTCTGGCTTGGACATAGCACAGCTGTGTGGTGCTGGCGCCGAGGTTGTCTTTTGGTTGGCGTTTGTGGGGGGGGAGGGGGGATGAAGAGGAAACTGAGCTCTGTTTGACATGGCCTTTGCACGCTCGTCTAGTGTAAGGACTGTGACAGTCGAGGTTTTAAGTTATGGCTGTAATAGACTAGTAGATGGTTACAATTGATGTCTATAAGTGTACTGGAAGATCTTCAGCATAAAACCAAGTTTTACGCTGCCTGACATGAAATTGTTTAACTAGGTAAAAATGGAGTTGTCATATCATTCACAGAAACCCTAAATCTGATCAGAAAACAGTGTTTTAGTGCTATAGTGTTTTAGTGTTACATTTGAGTGCTTAATAATCCAGGTCACATCCGAAACCACGTGGCGAAAAAAAAAAATATCATCGCCTTGTTGAACAATGTAAGCAATGGCGCCAAGTATGAAAAGTATTTGGCCATTGACAAAGCACAGAAAACTGAATAAAAATAATGAACGAACTACAAATCTCAAGCGACGATCTAGGCAAACATTAACTTTCCCTTCTCATTAGGCGAGCTCAATACTTCCATAAGAAAATGTCAGCGTAGAAAAGTTACGCGGCCTAATGGAACTACTCCTAAAAGGGGGGGGGGGAGAGAATGTTTGTATTCGTAAATCAAACATATGCGAATAATCGGCTGACCATTGCCTATGGTCATACCACTATTATTCCTCAACCAATAAGGCCCTATTATGATCCACTTGGAGCCAAATGAATAACATTAAGAAGTTAGGTACCGGTATATTTATTATAGTGCGTACCAACATGTTCATATCCAGTGTCGGGGAGATAATTAAGGTTGTCAATTAAGACTGGTAGTAGGTACAGCCAGGAAAATCAAAGACTTAGATCTAGAAGAGTTTAAGTCTAACATGCACGACTAGATTAACACGCGTATGAGACGTACGTATCTTTCCTTGTCAAAGAACGTCTGCAAAATAAGAGAAGATGGTAACGAAAGACTGTTATTTCGAACTAAAAACAAGGTATGACGTGACCTATATTGGACATACGCTGTTACATGTGCTAGAGAGCTGATATAAATCACATTACTATTATCATGGGCGTAGCCAGGATTTTTTTCGGGGGGGGGGGTTGGGAGAAACTCCCGGCTGCCCCCCCTCCCCGCGAAAATTTTTTTTATATGTATGTATGTGTGTGTGTGTACATAATCTTTGTTACATTCTGACCCATCATTCTTTCGGAAGACGCTTATTGTTCCCTAGAATAGGTTCTTCCTGGAGTTAGTGGGAAAATTGTAGACCCCCCGCCATAGCCAGCAAGGGGGGTCTGCGCTCCCCCAGCGCGGTGCAAAGCCCCGCCGCCATGCACTATTTCTGATATTGAAAGCCAACAAAATGCATATTCTGAGGTATCTACAGTGCATTATCTTGCTATTAAAAAGTTTTATTTCAAAAATCTAATGTGCTATTCTTACTGACTTAGACCCTCCAGCGCCATTCGGCGCATTTGCCGTCAAGTGTTTCCACAAAAATCTGTCACTGGTAATGTCTGAAGCCTCTTCCCACCTGCTCTGAGGACCTCCATCAATGTGTGGCGCCAAGTTGTACTAGGATGTCATCGCAACTCTTCTTATGCCTAATTCATTTTGTCGGAGAACATGTCCCGCAAACCTCACGAGAAGCTCTGTCTCTATAACTGACTTCTAAAATCTGTTTTAGCCATCTTTGTCGAGCCACATTTAGTGTTTTTAAATTTCGGCAGATGACTATTCACTGCACTTTATTACTTGAGCCCTGCCACTGGTAGAAATGTGTAACCTCTCTTGAATACGCTCTTGGAATTAGGTGACTGTAGTTTGCTTTAGATTTTATATCGAAAAAAAAGTGAAGTTTTATCGTCAAAATAATCTGTTGGGGGTTTTAAACTAAAAAATCTCTGGAGCTATGTTGTTGTTTTTTAAATTCAAAACCCCATTTAGCTACGGACATAGAATTTAGTAACTGTAGTTTGCTTTAGCATAATATTGAAGATAGAGGTTTTCCACCTCAAAACGCTCTGTAGGGGGATTTTAAACTCAAAACCATCTGAAGGGATTTTAAACTTTTAAAAAGGCCATCTGTAGGAGAGGGATTTAAACTCAAAACCCCCAATTGTCTTGGCTACGCTCAAATAAATTTAGTGTGTAATTTGATTTTTTTATATTGAAGAGGTATTTTTTAGCATCAAACCACCCTGAAGGAGGGTTTAAACTCAAAACTCCTTTTGGCATCGCTCTTAGCATTTTGAGTGCGTAATTTGCTTTTTTTCTTACATTGAAGATGTATTTTTTTAGCTTCAAACCCCGCTTGCGGGAGGTTTAAACTCAAAACCCCTTTGGCTACGCTCATAGATTTCTGAGTGTGTAATTTTCTTTTTTTTTTATATTGAATAGTGGAGTTTAAACTCAAAGCCCCTTTGAATACACTCATAACATGTTGAGTGTATAATTTGCTTTGTTTTTAATATTAAAGAGGTATTTTTTACCTTGAAACCCCGCTGAAGGGGGGTTTAAACTCAAAACATTTAGCTACGCTCATAACATTTTGAGTGCATAATTTTGTTTTTTTTTATATTGAAGAGGGGGTTTATCGTAAATTTTGGAGGGGGTTTAAAAATCAAAATCTTTCTTTACTGTGGTCGTGAAATTTGGGGGTTTGTAGTTTTCATTTTTTTGTTTTGTGTTATAGAAGAGTGGAATTTACCTGCGAAAACCCCTGGTAGGGGGTTTTAAACTCAAACCCCCCTGGTAGGGGGTTTTAAACTCGAACACCATGGTAGGGGGTTTTAAACTCAAAAACCCCTGGTAGGGGGTTTTAAACTCGAACACCCATGGTAGGGGGCTTTAAACTCAAAACCCCCCGGGTAGGGGGTTTAAACTCAAAAACCCCTGGTAGGGGGTTTTAAACTTAAAACTTCCTTTGCTGTGCTAGGGCAAGTGATAGTTTAGTCTTAAAATCTCACCTAAAATAAACAAAATCAAAGCAAAAAATCAGTCACTAAATTCCAATCCCCCCCCCCCCCCCGCAGAGGGGGATTTCATTTCGGGGGGGGTGAACCCCAACCCCCCCCCTGGCTACGCCCATGACTACTATGATCCCCAAGTGAAGAGCACATGTGAAATATCCCACTTATTCACCAACACTGGATTCTGTAGCAGTCAAAAATATAAAAATATATGTTATTACGCACACACACAAAAATAAAATAAATGAAGATTGGGATTGGTCGGGTATTTTGCTTCTTAACAGGTGCGTATTGAGAGGTCAAACGGTGCACCAGATTAACTGTAGCGTAGCGGATAACTTTTCTCCTGTTTACCAAAAAGACTTGTAGAGGATACGTTTGGTTGGTCTCTAATCCTGCAATGGTCTCTCCTTATTGCTAACAAAATTTTTGCACCCCATCCGATCGAGTTATAAGGCTACGTTTCTTTTTTAGAATTAAAGAATTGGTTTGCAGAACAAAAGAAAGCGCAGTGATTAACTTTTTGTTGATACCAGCTGTTGTAGGACTAACTCATTCAACTGGCAGTCGACTGTCTGACTTTTGTTGTGATCCTAATCTGATTAGTATTTTAGCGAGTATAAAAAAAAAAAAAACTTTATTTTTTATTGGAACCGCCCCCCCCCCCCCCAACCCGTTGCCCCCTTATTTCAAAGAACTTCGCTACTGACTTGACGAAGGCTCAAAACTATAAAAAAAAATAATAATTTTTGGTCAGAAATAATTCAGAACTGAACACTAGTACAAGAGCGGGTAATGCAAACAAAATATCTTGAAATTTCACGTAGATATATTAAGGCTTCATAGTATGGCAAGTTGTGATAGGGTACTTGTGATCAGGGCCGGTCCTACAGATTGCGGGGCCCTATGCGAAACGGACTGTGCGGGGCCTAGTGTGGGTGAAAATTTAGACTTTTTGTTACAAAATAGATTCGTCGTTGCATTTTATTCATACTTTACGAAGTACATATCGGGGTCAAATTAACATTACGAACCATCTACAAAAGAAAGTAGTTATTCTATAAAAGCCGATAAACATTCAGATCTGCCTTTTAGATTTACTATCGGCTAGCAAAATATCGCTTTTTGATTTTTGTTGTCAAGAGACCGAGATAGATTTAGATCAATATTTATATGCCAGTGACTTTTACAGTAAATAAAGTACTGGAACTTTCTGTTTGGGTTAAAATTAGCCCTATTATTAAATGCTTTTTTTAATCGCGAGTAGGATTAACGTTTTCCATATTTTTCAGGACATTTTCATGACTTTTTAGTATATTTTAATAATTTCATGAGATTTTCATGAATTTTTCGTATACTTTGCAATCTCATGAGATTTCCAGGAGCTCGTGGAAAATTAGGAGGCCGCGAGTTAAAATGGTTTAACTTAATAATTTACAGCTAGAGTTAGCGCGGGGCCTATGAAAGTGCGGGGCCCAATGAGGCCGCATAGGTTGCAGTTCCCAAAGGCCGGCCCTGCTTGTGATAGGATACTTTTTACAAAGCTTATATCAACTCACTGTCTGTATGGTAAAAAGTTTGCACACGCTATTTCTCCCACAAACAATCTCGGATCAAGTTGAAATTTGGCACAATCATTTCTTGTAACGGACAAAACAAGAATCAATAATATTTTTTTTTGAAAAAGTTAATTAACAAAGGAAAGAAATCGTACTTACATGTGGTGGTATATGTTGAATTAGTCTCTAAGCGTGAACAGGTTTTTAATGCTTTAAAAAGCGAGACGGTAACAATAACCCAGATACCCGTCCCCCACCCAACCGATTGATCTAGAAAAGTGATATGGGTGATATGATCATAGTGTATTGAGAAAACTAATAGCATGAAATTGCGCATAACAAAAACAATTGGTAAAAACATTTCTAATCGCACAGATGTATTATTGTTAGTCTAGACCTATTACCAATTAAATCACAAACTAATTGATACAAATACACTTAATATAAGCTTCTTTTTTTTCCTTAAATAATTTTTTTTTTTTAAATGTTTTTCTTGTCTAAAAAATACTCGTGCTAGAGTTTGAGTTAGTACACTGTCATTGATGTAAGAAGATGGAGATTCAGTCGGTAGAGTCCACTGTCATTGATGTAAGAAGATGGAGATTCAGTCGGTAGAGTCCACTGTCATTGATTTAAGAAGATGGAGATTCAGTCGGTAGAGTCCACTGTCGTTGATTTAAGAAGATGGAGATTCAGTCGGTAAAGTCCACTGTCATTGATTTAAGAAGATGGAGATTCAGTCGGTAAAGTCCACTGTCATTGATGTAAGAAGATGGAGATTCAGTTGGTAGAGTCCTTAAAAGTCAAGTAATAACTCTTGAGAGTGTACTAGAAATGAACAAGAACAAAAAAAAAAGGATACTCTTATTGTATCTAAAAATATAAAATTTATTTTGAATTCAGTTTTGCCCAGTAAGGAGGGAAGTTAGCTTAATTTCTGAAATAAAAAATTTTCAAACTAGTCCAATCAAAATTGTGACCACATTTGAAAACTGATTTAGACGTTCATTTGAAACTAATAATAAAATCAGTGAGCCATAAAATATATATATATTTTTTGGTATTAATTAGTCTTAGGTATTCTGCCTAATTTAAAGAATGCGGCACAACTTGGTATTATACATTGGTTTAGAAAACTTAAGACTGACTTTGCATGTTCACGAACATTCCATTTTTATATAAAAAAATATGTATTAATTACCACTACATAATTAACTAAATGATTAATTTGTATTAATTGATTCATGTTTTGGTAGGAACAATGAATAATTGTGCAAAGTTTCAACTTGATAAGAGAATGGGAAGTGGGAGAAATAATGTGTTCAAAATGTGTACAAGAGTGAGTTGATACAAAAATATACGACGAAGATCTAGATTTCTAGTTGAATTATATCATACGCCCTACTTAGACACAACCTATAATACATGTTTGGTAATACGATTCGATTATGCTTTTTTTGTGTGTGTTAACCATAACATTTAAAGAGGAACTAAAATTATCGTGTGTAAGAAGGTATGCTTACAGTTCGTCTGGGAGGCATGCCTGCAAATATTTAATGCTGTGATTTCGTTATAATTTAACTGGGACATTATGTAGATAATAGACGCCATGATTAAATAAGTTAAAATTTTCAATCTAGACCTAATGTTCTCAGAACGAGTTAGACTACGGCAGAGCTGGTCTAAATTTCTTTCATCAAAACTCTCTTTGTCCACGAGAAAACGGGGGCACACAACTAAGAGAGCACGGGGACCCAGCTGATCGACTCATCGTTTCTTTCTTTGTGTGTCGCTCGGACCCTCGTAGGACAAAGGAATGGTTTGAAATGTTCGATGAGACATTATGTGTTTACAAATTCTAAAGGGATATACTATCTATAAGAGGTAGGAACATGTTTGTTGTTCGTCCGGATACACGTGGTCCTAGTTTTCGTAACATATCCCCGATTCATTCACCAAATATACGTACAATGAATTTTACGCAAGTAGTGTAGTTTACATGAGTCATCGGCCCTTCTCGGCACTTTCCGTAACGCAAACCTAGAGAACCAATCGTCATCCAATATTGTCATCAAATCGACCAATCAAAAGGCTCTAACAACACCTCGTGGTCTTTCCAACATGGCGGGTGAGTCCACCTCACATCATTTACTTTGTTTCATAAAAATTCGAACTTTTTGCGCCAATAACGCTAATATTTCTTTATATTTCAGATTTGGAATTTTATCAGGATGATCCAGACGAAAACACAGATGATGGTAAGGTTCTTTCTTAATTATAATAACGTTTCTTCCGTAATTAGTCATGTCGCCTTCAGACGAATGAAAATGTGCTCTCTTGTCTCTGTGAACCGTTATGTATCGTCAGTATGTCCTTTCGCGCCGTCCATGTTTTTTTTTAATGCTCTAATTATGGTATAGTGTTTATTGGTTACATATGTGTAACGTATAACCAATATTTTAATAGGGTTATTTAATTACATTGTTTCGTTCATTTTTTTAGAGCATAATGGTAAATTTACACGCTGGCCTTAGGTAATGTGTGAAAATGGAACGGGGTCTCCATTTCTTGATGGGGCGAGGTCATGTGACCAATCCTCCACAACCTTTTCAACTTGGCCCGCTTTTCTTTTTCCCGCCACTGATCTTTTTTTTTTTATGTTCAGTGTTCACAAGTTAGTTGTCTACGTTAGACCAAGTCTAGTTTTACCAATTTTAGGCAACTTTTTTTTATATTGCCTAATTTTAACTTGTTAGATATTAATTAGACCTATTGACTAGAAAGATTAGCTAGATCTAAATAATTGCGTGATACTTTGTGTGCTTTTTTCACCCTTTTTTTTGGAAGGAGTAGAAAAATCGATTTTTTTTGGCCTTTGCCAATGATAATGTGGGTAAGAAAGAGATAAAGATGAAATAAAATTGATGTCTAGATCACTTGTATGTGTCTAGTTCTAGAAAATAAGATTCTTTGTTATAGAAATATCCACTCAGGACCATCTAGGGTAATTTAGACAGTCTAGGTCTAGATCTAGTTTAATTTTAATTTTTTTTTCAAAATGCCTTATTGCCCTTATTTCAATGTAAACTTTTTCTTCAAACAGACTATGGATTTGAAAGTAGCTTGGGAGATGTGGAGGATATCACTCCTCTCCAAAGGCTGGAAAAATATCTGGACAGTGATAACATATTTAATCGGCAAGTAATTTAGATCTAGTTCTACAAATTCATTCTGAACTTGGAAGTGTGAAGTGTCCAAATCTAGTGTTGTCAGTAAATAACAATGGTTAATAAGCTATTGAGAACCAATGCAAAATAGTTAGAATAACATTTTATTTGCTTATAATTCAATACTCCTTGAAATTTAATGCAGAGTTAAATGGTTAGATTCTAGTTATCCTAACTATTCTAGTTATGATTTATGAAAGTTAAAAATTATTTTATAAATAATGAGGGCCTGGTTATGAAAATTTGTGTTTAAATAGCGAAAATAGTGGTCCATTGAATGATTTTCTTACATTGCAAATGTTAATACCACATGGTCATTTCTCTGCAGACAAATGTTGGCTAGAGGTCTTCTTGATACACTCAGAGCTGTTTATGAATCTGAAGACAATTGTGTGGCTGTATTGGATGCTATGTCTCGCTTATCAGAAGATCCTGGTGAGTGATAAGACTTCTTTAACCTGATATTGTCATTTATATGCATTACTTTCAAATCAGTGTTAAAAACCTTTTTTTTTTTTTTTCTTTTATTAGAACCTTCTGTACGATCAGAATTAATGGAACAAGTTCCACACATAGCAGTTTATTGTCAAGAAAATTGTCATGCTTTCAACAATGCTGTTCCTCGATATATTTTACCAATGGTTGTAAGATATCTCAATGATTCCAATAGCCAGGTAAAGCAGTGCTAAAGCTAATTAATTTTTATTTAGTATAATTCTTTCTTTGATTAAGTACCCCTTATTTTAATTTTATTTAGGTCCGTAAAACAAGTCAAGCAGCATTACTGGTTTTATTGGAGCAAGGACTAGTAGAAAAATATGATATAGAGAAACAGGTTGTGCACGTTATTCTTGACTTGGCATCACCTGAAAGTTTAGATGATTATAGGTCAGAGGCAGCTGCTGTAAGTATTAGCTAAACAATTTGTTAATAGTTCATGCAAATTTTTAATTTTGTGGAGTATAACATTGTGAAATAAAGTCATTTGTTCTAGATCTAGTTCTCATTTGTTGTGAAAGACATGGGTAGTGAGATGTTATATTCACTCACCTTACTACTCTGTCTTTTGCATTAAGTAGAACATTCGCCAGAAATACCTGCAGGACACAAGGCCATAAAACAGTTGTCAAACCAACATCATCAATGCTGGATGTTATAGTAATTCATTAAGGCCCTATCACAGCCAGCTTTGATGAGCGTTGTTCTGACTGGATAAAACTTTTTAATTTTTATAAGCTTAAAACTTTTTTGTTGTTTCAAGTGTTCATAAAAAAAATTCAAGAACAAGATGAGAAAATTCCAAGTTCAATATATATACAATGCATGCTGCACTGACCAGGTGGTTGGGATGTGCTTTTCTTATTACATATCACAGCCTGCTTGGATCAGTACTGCGTCATTTTTCTACTTCTTGATGTTAGTAGTATCACCTTTGTGGCACGTCAGAGTGACTGTGATTTGTAGAGAATGTTCATATCACAGCCAGCTTTGATGAGCTTCAAGATTGATTTTTAACCTCTGTAGAAGTTTTGACAGGTGTTGAGCACAGGTAGGAAGGAAAGGCTCTAGTTTCTATAACATCACAGTGATTGTGATGTGTGAAATTGGTCATATCACAGTCAGCTTTGATGAGCTTGGAGGCTAGCAATTTCTTGTGTGTAAACATCCGATTGCGTTTTCAATCTTTACTGATGACAAGTATTGATTTTTCTGTCATAGTATGACAAGACGTAGAGCAGAGCCTGAATTGACAAGGTCAAGACCAGGCTACCCTGACGTCAAGGCGGTTGTGATGTGGTAACACCAAACACATATCACAGCCAGCTTTGATGACAGGGATACCTATAAGCTGCAGACAGATAGATCAATTTATATTTATTATATTGACTTACAAAATTTGTATTTGGACAATTTTTAAAATTCATTGCTGTGCTGTTTTGAAAATAATTTTAGAAATGGTATTGTACATTAGCATTTTTATTTTTACTTTTTTTTTCAGTTAATGAGCAAAATGGCTCCTCTTTTAGGAAAAGATATAACTGAAAGACATTTTCTTCCACGGTTTAGTGAAATGTGCACTGATCCACTTTTTCATGTCAGGAAGGTAATGGCCGTTACATGTTTTGAACTTCATTTTAAGAGGCAATAATTTTAGCTTCATTAATTTTAAAAGGCAATAATTTTAGCTTCCTATAATACACATTTTATAAATTATTTTTTTAAGAAAATATGCAAGAGCTAGATCTTCCACCAAGTTAATTGATTCAGTACCTCAAATTAGTTTAACACAAATTAATTGGACTTTTGTCTTTTTTAAGTCTATGCTAGTGTTTTAACTAGAATGGCATTTACGGTTAGTATTATAATACATAGCATGATCTCAAGGTGAAATATCGCAATCGTCAAAAACGTTGATTTAATATTAAGACACTAAGATAAAGTAAGTTGACAAATGGTCGTATTGTCAAATGCTATAAAAAAAATACTTTTCATCCACAAATTTTAATATTAATGAATTTAGTTTTGCACATTGGTGCTTAATGAAATCTTAATTATCTTTTAGAATAGTGAATAGATAATAGTGTAAAGTAAGGCATTACATTTTTTGTAACAATAAAACACTTAGAATTCCGCAGCATTGACTGCTATTGATATTAGTATTATAGTTACACTAACTAGTAAATTAATATCTTTGTATAATTATTCCTAAAAGTATATCTGTAGGCATTAGATAGGCTTCACAGGAAGTATTCTTTAAAAAAAAAGAATATCGCCACATAAATCAATGCAAATAGCTTAGTCTAGCTTCCCTACCCCTAGAGGAATTACTAAGATCCATCCTTGTAATGATTTATGCTAGTTTTACTTTTGGAAAGGGGGGGGGGACTGTAAAACGTTTGGCTTTTAAACTGGGGGTCCCGGGTTTGAAGACTGGGATTTTTAATTTTGTGATCTTAGGCGCCTCTGAGTCCACCAACCTTTAATTGTGGGTACCTGATATAAGTTTGCGAAAACTAAACACAGTTGGTCGTTAGTGCTAGCCAAATGACACCCTCATTAACCATAGGAACAGATGACCTTTACATTATCTGCCCTATAGATCACAAGGTCTGAATGGGAAACTTGTACCACTTAATTTTTGGAAGAGAGGATTTGAAGCCCTCAAATCCTCATTCACCTGCAGCTACATGAAGTCAACTTCTGCCTCCTTTGGATAATCTCATAGAAATAAGCTTCTTCTTCCTCGTTCTCATTTTCATGTTGGAGTGTTCAGATGACCAATATATGAGATGAACTGCGCAGTGGTTTCCATATAAGGGGGCTCACCATATAGTTTTCTTTCTATTGGGGTGTTTTGGGGCCAGTGTTTTCTACAGGCCTCTTGGTAAAGAGAAATAAGATGAATGCCTGGGCATTAGCTATGGACACAGAGCAATGTCACCCACATAGCAGTTCCTTCCTCTACAAAGGAACTACACAGTGTTGTTGGCTTGGGATTAGCAGCCTCACAGGCTCTGCTAGGGTGTTGCAAGCTGCTTAGGGGTTGTCACCTCCTAAATGCTTTTTTACAGGGTTTGACTCCTGAAGACTTTCACATGTTTGGGTAATCTGCAAAGCAGCAGAGGGTTGAATTAAGTTTTCCTTCTAGGTGACAACCCCCTCCTGCCCAAAGCTTATTGGTTTAGCACTTTGCTCCTTATCCTGTTAGTAAAAACACTACCTATAAAATGATTTTGATATAACCTCGTATTTAAATTACTACTTAGTTTTCACATTCTTGTTAAAGTGTTTTTCATTTAACTTGTTGGCTAGGTGTGTGCTGCTAACTTTGGTGAAGTGGCTATTGTTGTGGGAGTTAAGAATTGTGAAGACGTGTTGGTAAGAAATCCTTGAAATACAGATCTTATTTCTTAATAAAATATATAAAATTAATAAAGCTACAATGAAAATATAACACCGATGTATTTGTTTGCAGCTTCCCAAATTTTTTTACTTGTGTGAAGATGGAGTTTGGGGAGTTAGAAAAGCCTGTGCCGAATGTTTTATGACTGTTTCCTGTGCCTGTTCATTAGAGACACGCAAAAATGAGCTGGCTAATCTTTTTGTAAATTTATTATGTGATCAATCTAGATGGGTAAGTTATATAACATAGTAACCCAATAATTTTTCCAGTAGAAATAGTGAATTGAAATATGTAAAAAAAAATGTTCATTTAACTTTTTTATCAAAAGGTCCGGATGTCTGCCTTTCAACAATTGGGACCATTTATTTCAACTTTTGCAGATGCAGATAGTACAGGATTATTTGTTAATGAAGATGGCAGCTTGAGTTTTAAAAATGTGAACAGGTACTTATTGTTGCACCACTTATCCTTTAGAAACATATTGTTGGTGAAATTAACTTCATGCATCTTGTTAGATTTAAAAATATTAATTTTTAATTTTTTAAATTTCAGCCTTGATGGTGACTTAGTAGGCCATGTTACTGGACCTGTTGGTAATGTAAATAGAGATACAGACTTGTCAGGAATTTTACAGCTAACACCTTTAGATACTTCAGTAACAGGGGATTCTGACCCTGAGTTATTACAAGACAGTGATGTTAGTAATAATAGTCGAATGCAGGATGAAGCTATGCTTGTTGACAACGATGATAAAGCAGATAATGATTTTGATGAAATTCTAATGGGAAATGGAAAACTTGTATTCAATTTAGATGGCAAATCAATTGAGGAAGTGAGAGCAGAATCAACTGAGTATTTAAATTCTAAGAGAGATGATTCTAGTTTAGAAATAAATCATGCCATAGATATTGACAAAGCTCATTCAGTTCATTGTGATATAAGTAACAGCAACACAAGTGTTAGCCAAAATATAGAAAATATTTCCACATTCCCTTCAGAGTCTAGTCGGGTAGAATTTTCTGATCACAGTGAAACCATTTATAGCTTAAATAAAACTAATGATCTGATAGCTGGACTTTCAGATCCCACCAAATGTGATAATCAACAGGATGCTGCTGGTGATTCTTCAAAGAGAGATGGAAGTAATTTTGTGCCTTATTCCAATGATTCTGATAGTGTTTTTATGGATAATTCTCAGGAGAAAAGTGCTTCTATTAGAACTTTAGGATCTGGTGATGTTCCTTCCGATAGAGTGCATGTGCATTTAGATAATAATTACAATACCTTTCAATATTGGCGATCACCTCTTCCGGAAGTCAACATAGATTTCGATATCATTAATGGCCAGCCCACAAATATTCATGTTGTGGCCAAAGTGAAAGATGAAGATTCCAAAAAAGTCTATGCTTCAGAGATGAATGTTAGTATATCTGGCTCATTGAAGCCCAGAGTAGATTCTGTGGTGGACTCTTTGTCTGGCTTGTCATTGCACAACAGTTTGATCCAGTCCTGTACAAGTTCTTCTATTGTGACATCTGATGTGGAGAAATCTGGGGTTCGCATCCATACAGCTAGTGTGAGCACTGTCAGTGACATTGCTGATGAAACAGTTGCACATTTTGGTAGCACTCATGTACTTGGTCAACATTTAGGAGAACAGCATTTAGCTATAGTGGATGGTGTTGTTCAAGGTAAAATTATAGAAATGAAATTTTAATATAGACTTATCTCCAAAAAATGTAATTATCAAGTAAGCTTTGTTTATACTCAGCATCTTTAAACTCAATTTAAAAAAAATAATTTGAATTTTGATTTGAAATTTGAAGATGTACATAAGACATGTACTGTAAATTGTCTTTTGGTCAAGCTCCTTGTATGACATTTTTTGCTTACTAAAAATTAATGGCACAGAAATAATGGTAAGAAATGTACTGAATTGTTTAATTTTTTCTCAAATCTTCACTTCAATTACATGAATGGAAGACTTGAGACTTTTTAAAGGATCCTGGAAAACGAAATAAATTTAATATATAAATTACAAGCACATTAATGTCAAATGACAATTTAAAGTTTCCAACAGTCTAATTAGTGTTGATGTGAATTTAATTAGCTGAAATGCTACACTGAACTTACGTCACTATGTTTTTATTACCTGTTCTTTCATCCTTATATATTAGATGCAAGGCTAGCATGCTTTTTTTTTTTTTTTATCTTCACTTGTAATTCATTCAAGAAAGTATTTTTTTTTTTTTTGTCTTCTAGATTTGAGTACTGGAAGCTTAAATTTCTTGGATGACGTAACATCAGTACATTTTGGTTTGGATGATGCCTCTCTTGCTCAGCAGCAGGTCATTATTTTTTTTTTTTTTATTGCAGTTGTTTAATTCTGAACATTAAATCATGTTTTTAAAAAAGTTGTTTAATTTTAGTTGTATCTTGTAAATCTTTAATATTTTTTGTTTATTTTCACCTTTTAGAGCATTGTACCACAATTGTTGCTTGAGAACTACTTGGGGATGGTTGATCCATCTCGTGCTCAAACTGTTGATGGGGAAATAACCAAACATTGTGCTTACAATATTCCTGCTGTGGCATATACTCTTGGCAAACAAAACTGGCACTGTATAAAAAATTTGTATGAAAGACTTGCACAAGATATGCAGGTCAGGAAAGATTGTTTTTAAAGAACAAATTTGTCAGTATTTTATTTATGTTGTGAGACTGAATTGAAACCATTGAATTTCAAAGTAAAAATCCATACAGAAAAAAGATGACTCAGGAATTTTCATTTGGGCATCTCTACTTTAAAAAGTTATTATATTGAAGAAAAGGGGATCTTCAGTTTTAAAATGCAAATTTGTAAAAAAAAAAATGTTCTGAATTGAATAATCATTAAATTAATGGATGCTCAATAAATATAATTGTAGAAAAAAAATGATTGTATTGTTGCCTTAATTTAGCATTTTTTGATAAAGCTTTTAGGATTACTTATAGATTATTTGACAAATAAAAAAATGAGCATAATTTTTTTTTTTTCAGAATTTGTTAGCTATAAATCATATTAGTATGTTTCTAAATTTCACTTTGTTTTTAAAATCTGATTCTGATGAACATTAAACTTCATTACAATTTGTCTATTTTTTAAAATTTTAGTACTATATTATAATTTATAACATCAAAGAATGCAAGCTTAAGATAAGAAGGATGTATCATTAAAATGACAAAAAAAGTCAATAAGGTCAATTTTTTGTTAACTAGACATCCATTCATTATATTTTTTTTTTAAATTATGCAAGCCAAAAACAAGATACATCAGACATCGCTCTTTTTTTTTTGAATCTTGTAAGACTGAAAACTTGATGCTATTAATATGAGTTGTATTTTTATCATAAGTAGAACATAATTTGGGGTGAATGAGGAAAGGTGACTAGTGGACAATTTGTCAATTATATATTAACATCAGTTTTTAAGAAAAGATTTATTTAAAATAGTTAACTGGCAGAACATCTGGTCATTCCTTGTAACATTTTTTTTTCCAATAGAAAATTTAAACTTCATAATTTTTTTTTTCAGTGGAAAGTTCGACGCACTTTAGCATTCTCCATGCATGAGCTAGCTATGATTGTTGGGGAAGATGTAACACACACAGACTTGGTACCTGTTTTTGATGGTTTTTTAAAAGATCTAGATGAAGTGAGAATTGGAGTTCTTAAACATCTAGCTGATATTTTTAAAGTGAGTTAGCTTAAAATAAAACTACAAAATTTTGGTTTATATCACAAATTAGAAAATTTTAACATATTATACAAGTTTTGTTTGTGGGGGGTATTATTCTCTAATGCTCAATAGTTAACCATATTTTATTGTCCAAAGTTATTTCGACCTGAAGTGCGGTTGCAGTATTTATCCAGAACTTCAGAGTTCATGAAAACTGATAATCAAAGAAATTGGCGATTTAGAGAAGAACTAGCTGAGTAAGTTCAATTTATATCTGGTATCCATCCATTGGTAGCTTTGTTCAAGTCTATCTAGTCAGTTTTTGAGAAGTCTCCTTTTTATTTCCAGGCAACTTATCCTGGCATGTGATCTATTCCATTGTATAGATGTTGTTGCTCATATTGTACCCCTTGCAATGGAGATGTTAACTGACAAAGTTGCTCAAGTTAGGCTTGTAGCACTTAAACTAGTAAGTTTTTCATTTATGTATCCCCCAGATTTTGATGTATTAATAAAATATATGTACAATTTTATCTCAGAAATAGAAATTAACATTTCCCCCAGCTAATGCAGAAAATAAATTAAGGAAGTTGCCCTTTTTTTGTTTTTTTAAACAGTTCCTCTTATCAGCTTGCTAACTTGCATGGGTGGATGGGCACAGCTTTCAAAAATAACTAAAGATTTTCATAGAAATTGGACATTTTATGCGCATCTTTGAAAAAAAAACAACTACCTAATTGGCTATACAGTGAAAACTTTGACTTATTTTTCAAAATACAATCATCTTTAAATTAAATTTGGTGTATTTTGAACACCATCTGGGAATTCCAACACTCAACTCAAATCTTGCTTGGTATTTAGTAAAGAGTTAACTTTAAGTAAAATATAAAGAAAACTGGAGACATGACTGGATTCTCAGACCAAGTAGTTGTATGTACTATGTGTGTGTAATCAGTGTAAAAGACATTAAACATTAAATAAATGTAGCACCCAACCTCAATCACAATCCATACAACACAAGCTTCACAAGTCATGTTAATGCCAGTGAATCCAATCTGCAACACAATCTTTCTTAAGATACACTTATCTCAAGATTCATATTAGTCCTAACTAAATATATACAGTATGAAGGCCTTGTATATACTCTACTACTATGTTAATTCAATTACAAATTATTTTTTACATGGTTTTAATTTTATAAACCGTACATAAATGTTCTTTTTATAAATGCTGTGAACTGATTCACAATACTGAATGGTACTATATGTTTTGTGTGGATCATGTTTTTTTTCTTAGATTTGTGCCATTTTGAAAAAGACATATCAAAATGAAGAAAAGAAACTTTTAGCATCTATATGCAATGACATCATTGAAAAGTTTGCATATGACAAGAGGTGGCTGTGCCGCCAAACGTGAGTTTCAAATTATTTATATCCAAATGTGCTAATCTAATGACTTCTTTTTGGTTTTTGGGTAATGATTGAATGAAAGATTACAGATCATTATACAATTTAAAATTTAACATAGATAGGAAGTTACATTTTTATATAGTAAAATACATATGGACAACTGTCCTGATCAACTAAATATGAAAACAATTGAAACACAACAAATTTCGATGAAAATGTAATCATCTTGAAAACATGAAGGCAGTAAAGATAATACAAGTGGCAGGTCAATGACATAATGTGGCATGAAAATAAAAAAATAAAATCACTTAAAGAATAATTGTTTTAAGCATTGCAACCCTTGTTTCATGCTAGTTTTACATGTCTTTGTAAACAAAAACAAAAATCATTAGACTAGCCCCTTTTTTTTTGGTCACACATTGGGTGGGGTGAAAATTTTTTCTTTTGGTGTTTAGAATCTAACATTTATTAGTTAAGAGCAAAGTCATAGCGCTATAAAATGTATAAAGGTGTTGTCTTTTACCAAGTATTTTTTAATGTATTTCTTGTTCATCCTTCAGATTTGCTCAACTGTGCTACACAATATTGGAAGACAATAGCCTTCCAGCAGATATATTTTCCAAAAATTTTTTGCCCAGCTTGCTTGGTTTAAGTACTGATGCTGTGCCCAATGTCAGACTTTCTTTAGCTAAAGTAATGTCTCAAAGGATTATGCCTCTAGGTAAATAAATTTATGTGTAAAACCTTTTTTTTTTTAAAGCATTTTAAGAGTTTCTATTTTCTTAGAGTAATAGGAAAATTTTTTTAAAACTTCAAAGAAATAAAAGCATTTTATTGATTTTGTCTATAATTAAAAATCTGTTTTGTTTGAGTGTCTAATCTGTTTTGTTTGAGTGTCTAATCTTTCCAAATCATTATCAGACACAACTGTATCATATTTGCTGAACTACCTGTTGTGCTTTCTTTTACCAAGTCCTCTTAACCTTAGTACAGTCCTGCCTACCATTACGCAAAATGCATATTCGTTACGCAAATACAAATTTAACCCGCCGCGTTACATGTTTTGTACTTTTTTTTTCCTCTCTAAACTAGCTTACGTGCGGTCACAGAGGTTACGCAGGGCCGTCCTTTGGGGGAAAAAAACAGAAAAGGTGGGGTGGGCACATTGCGTCCAGATCTATACGTTGATTGGTTCTTAATAGATCTAGTCTACAAACGAAGAACGCGAGAGTGATGGGAGTGGCGGGTTGTTACCATTCAGTTAACTACACCGTGACTTTTTATTATTATTAGAATTTAATTATTTTGGAGCTTAAAAAAGTCAAATGCAAAATAGAATTACTGATTCCCATATTCATTTTAATAAAAAAAATATTGAAGTGCTATTGAATCAAAACATATTTTAGCTTCACGTCTATCTAGAGTCTAGATCTAGCTTATTGATCTTTTTTTAGATTTAGGTTCAAGCAAGATCTTTGTAGACTAGATCTAATCAATGTAGCAAGAAGTGCAATGACTAGGTCTAGAATCTACTTGTTTTTTCTGGTCTGGTATCTGACTATAAGTATCTATCTCTAGTCTGATCTCTAGATTCGAGTCCCAATCTCTGTTAGTAAACTAGATCTAGATCTATTATTACTACTACTATTTACAGATTGTATACTATTAGAAATTAATATAAATTAATTTAGTAGTAGTTAGGTAGATCTAGTCTCTAGAGGGACTAAAGCTCTGCAATTAGATCTAGATTCTAGATCTATATTTAGAAATTTTAGTCTCTAAATTTACTAGTGACAATTTAACATCACATATTTGAATTAAATTATATGTCTATCTATCTATATCCATAGGCCTATTATATATCTATATACTGTGTGTGTGTATATATATATATACACACACACTCGATCGCGCAAGTGTTACACATTCTGGTGCCAAAATACACTTTTGACTTTTTTAGGTAGGCAGGTCTTGTCATTTGCAAAGAAAGTTTCAAATATTCACTTCATTTTTCAAACTGATATTTGATATTATATAGATGTGTGGGTGGTGCTATTTTTTATTTGGACTATTAAAAGTCAAGTGTTTTCTTTTTTCTGTAGACTACTTCACATCACACCAAAATCCCTACCATGAAGATTTAGTGCAGACCCAGCAACGATTACAATCTGATGTAGATAAGGATGTCAGGTATTTTGCAAGTCAACATCCAGGAACTGAGCTACCACCTTCTCATGATATGGTTAGTAACATGCATTGGTTTTCTTCAGTGTTAGGACTATTTTTAGATCTTGCTTGATAAAAGTCAACATTAAAGGCACTTTCTTGCACACTTTTAAGTATACACATTCCTTGCACCATGTTCATTTCATGCCATTAAGTATACTTATACTGGCAAACTCAGCTGCTCCAGAATTGGCTTGAACAGTCACTCCAGATTCTGCCCTGTCTCAAGACGAAAGCAAAGCCAGTGACTTATCTGGGCACATCCATTGTCTTCCAAGACAAAATGAGCCATATATATAGACATTCATAGAAAACTATAGAAATTTAATAACAGGTACACATTCCTTGCACCATGTTCATTTCATGCCATGGCTTTACTAGAAGATTAAGAATATAAAATGAAAAAGGTGAGGTAAAAGATTTTGCTACAGTAGCAAGGAGATGTATTTTGCAAGGAATAATTCATAAATAACGGTAGACAATACTTTGATAGGCAAATATATTATAATATATGTTTAAAGACCAACTGAAGAGGTTTTGGGGTCAAACGCTGAAACAGGTGTAATACTTTTTTTTTATTTCATAATGCTTAAAAAAACATACATACAAAATATTATACATATATTCTTTGTAATTATTTAGATATAAGCAATTTAATGTGCGTTTTATGGACTTTTAAATTTCACAATCTCAAAGCCATTAGAAATCGGTATTTCCCAGACAACCAAGGTCGATGACGTAGAATTAGGGAAACTTATTATTTTTTATAAATGATTAAATTATTCAGCTTAGCTTGTTTCCCTATTCCTTTTTATAGAAATGCCAGTTTCTGAAAACAAAGGCGACTAAAACACACCAATTTATAAAAAGTGGATTTTAGAGTTGGGGAAATTATGCCATTTATCGCTTTACGTTACTATATGTCAGCTTATTCTAGATCTAGTCAAGCGAACAGCGTTTCAGCCCACACAGTACCACAGGCCTCAGTTCACATGTTTCGTTTTAGTCAAGTTACACAATTTATGGCAGGCTTATAGTTCTAGATCTACTGCTTTTGATCAAAAACTATTTTTCTTTTGATTAGGTCAAGTCTAGATCTAGTAATAGTAGTATTAGGACTGATTCAATGGAGGTGCAGGGCCTAGATCTAGAAAAAGAAAGTTTAAAATTATAGACTATCTATACACTTAATAGTGATTATTAACTAAATAGGCCAATATGGGGGAAAAACCATTAACAATGTATTTATTGTAGTACACGATTATATTTACAGTGATGGGAATTTTCCGACAATTTTCGGAATTCCGAAAAATTTCTTCTGATTAGATTTTCTAACAAAAAATCAGATTTTTTTTCTTTTTTTTTTTAAATGAAAAAATCCGAATTTATTTTTCCATTTTCGGAAGAATGTGAAATAACATTTTATTTTTTGGGGCATGCGCACATCTGGTCTTCAGACACAATTTAAGTTCTATTTTTAAAAAATCTTGTGTTATTGTATAGTCTTAGAGTCTAGAGCTATCATCTAGGTCTAGAGTGGTTTGAATCAGTCTAGATAGATATATGAGTGTTTCTCCAGTTCTGGTATCAAAAAGTGGCACATTAGGTCAAAAATTAAAATGGAAGTTTTGGGTTTCATTTTAAGTGTATTCTTTTCCTCACCCATTGTACTTTAAGAATTTATCAATAGAAAATAAATTGGAATACATACATTTCCTCAGCAGTGCTGGCAAAGGGGTACCCACTATTGCATTTCAGGTGCATCACTGAGACACCATTGATGATTAAAGTACAACTAACTCTTAATTTGTTTGCTTTCTTAGCATAATTTGAATGTTTCTATTGTATTAAGCAGCTAGATAGAGAAATTGAAGTTTTTGAGAACTTACGTAACGTTTGCACTCAAATTAAAAAATGGGACACTGTAACACCACTGGTAAAAGTTTTTAAATAAGATTTTTTATAAGAAAATAGAATTTATGCTATACTTGCATTGTAGCTAAATATATAGGCTATTATTTGCTGCAATATCTCAACAATAATTCAAGCATTTATTCTAAAATATCTATTATATCACAAGATGTTGCGGGTGCTACAACAGGACACCAATATGAAATATATAGTTTTTTTGTTAATACATGCTGAAATACATTTTTTTAAAAGTCTGTAAATACATTACCAATTAATCTTTTATCAATGATTCACAAAATAGTATTCTATAACCACAAATGAATGTGTACTAGACCTTTGTGTGTGTGTGTTCAATAATCATTAAAAAAATATATTAGACGTAACTGCCTCAAACATGACCTAATCATAGACTAAAGCAGCTTTATGACTTTCAATGCAAAGTCCCTGAGGACTTTCTTACAACATCCTGGATGTGCTCACACATTTTTAGTTTGCGATCTAAAGTTACACCAAGATACTTGGGTAGCTTTTCCATGCTGAGAGCCACTCCGTTGAGGGAGAGCTGGAAAGGTTGCCCGAGAATGCCAGTGCTGAGCGTGAACAGAGAATAGACTGTCTTGGAGGTGTTTGTTTCTAGCCTCCATTTTTATGTGTATGAGCAGAGCGTATGGAGATCTTCTTGTAACACTTTTTGCATAGAGGTTGCGCTCCTTCCGGATTTCCAAAGGACAATATCATCAGCATATAGCAGCTTTTGGTATTTTAGAAGAGCCGTTAGGTCATTTATAAAGGGCGCATGACAGGATGAAAGCCCTGGGGGAGGCCATGCTCGAGGGTCATTTCCCCTGAGACTTCTCCGTACATCCTTGTTCTTAATGTACGCTCTTGTAGGAAGTCTCTAATCCAGTAATATATTCGTCCCCGCACCCCCACGGCTCTTATCTTATGAAGCAAACCAGGCCGCCAAACTTTATCATATGCCTATTTAAGTCAATGAAGACTGCATATGTGCTTTCGGTCCTTTGGAATCCATCTGCTACGCTCTGCACAAAGATGTTGACTTGGTCTATAGCGGACATTCCAGCCCTGAAACCAGCCGGTTCTGGAGCTATAAGACGGGCACTCTCAAGGTACCAAACCAGACGCTCAAGGAAGCGGAAAATAAATTGTATCAATATAATAAGTAATGATTAGGCTTATACTGTTGATGTAGTTAATACAACTCATTTTATGAAATTTTAGTAAGCCAATTATTGCCAGTTAATAGCCATTAATCAATGAATATATTTTTTAAATATTTTATAAAAAAATGCAGAGCTATTCATAATTTAAAGTGCTAATAAATAAGGCTGGCCTTCAAGTCGAAAGATTAATGAGGGGAATGCAGTATTTTCTGTGGCTACGCAGCCCTAGCTGTAAACTACATATTTTGCCACGTCCAGAAAAGACATAACCATTTTCCGCTGGTGGTCAATTAAATGTTCTTTTCGACGTCTACGCCTGCCCTCGGCAGTGGATTTTCTTTTGGCCTCTAATATGTATTCTAATAAATACCATCGTTTGAAGATCAAGTCATCATTTCAATGGACATTCAATTCTGCAATAACATAGAAATGATCAAAATTTAAATAAGTTTTGAAACCCAGAAAGTTATATATATATTTATAGAACTAGTGTTTATATCTATTATGTTATACTGATTATCTGATCTAACATCTAACTCTTATTGTTCTTAATAATAATAAATTATTCTAATCTAGGTCTAGGCAATCTAATATATTTAAGACTTAAAAGACATGTCACATGTGTATAGTATAGATCTGTATTTAATATTACCAATATAAATGATGACTTATTTTTTTAGATCTAAAGTCTAATTGTTATATAAGTATCTAGATCTAGTAAAGATTAGTAAAAAGCTATATTAGATCTATTATATATTCCAGTGTTGCCCAAAATACGGCCCCCTCTGGCCCGCGACTTGGTTCCATCCGGTCCGCCGAAACGTACAAAAAGTAAAAAATTCCCCTTTTCCAAAAAAAATTGTTGAGAAATGTATCTTACATACGTTAGGGCCCTTTGATGGAATGGTTACATGACCTTTAACATTTACATGTTTTTAAAATGAGAGAGTTGAAGTGGAATTTAGATTTTTAACAAATTTGAAACTAAATAAGTCAACATATTTGATTTGTATAGAAAGTGTAGCCGTATTTTTTTAAAAACAAGATATACTGCATTATCATATATAAAATATTACATCATTTTAAGTTTGTGCGCGAATAAAATGATTTTTAAACTACGTCTAGAAATTGGAGGATCGATGGGAATATTTATCAAAAAGAGAAGAAAATGAATCGTTAGCTAGCTAGCTATAATTTTGCTCGCATTTTTTGTAGAGAAATGAAACCAGTTTCCAGCGAAAAAAAAAACAACACTTTCAGATATATTAATTAATGTAAGCACAGTAAGTAGTAACTACTAGATGAACCGGTTTCTATTAAAATTGTTTTAGGTCAATTTCTTTTCATTTTCGTACCTTTTCAGTCTTGTGGCCCGCGACACGATTGTTTGAAATTAATTTGGCCCGCATCACTGATATATTCTATATAGATTTAGGCTTTATCTAGATCAGGGGTGGGCAACCTTTTCCTATTGAAGGCCGCATTACACACAATTTTTTTGTATGGAGGGCCGCATATATATATATATATATATATAGGGCTTTTTTTTTTTTTGTAAAGAAAAAAAATAGGTGCAGGTATTCAGTGATGGGTTGCCTAACGTTTAACTGCAAATAAATTAATAATAAATGTCAAAATACAAGAACAGTAATACAAATTTCTCCACATTGAAAAAGTTGCCACTACGCCGTACCGGTGCGTACCATCACAAAAAAAAGCACTGTATGTGTACTTGCGAAAAAAAAAAAAAGCTAGCTAACTGTGTATAACGTTTTTTAATTCACATTTATACTGTTATACATTTACATTTAATTTTTTACACTCCCAGTTAGCAATTTCTGAAAATAGTTTTACAATAATTGTTAAAATTTTGTTATCGTCTGTTTACATCTCACAATTTCACCACAAATGAACAGTTGTACTTATGTTAAGTTTTACTTTTAACACTCGTGCATAATGTTCCAGAATTGTGGAACTAGCTTACTAGTTATCCTTGTGACTGCTGTCAAATTACAGTCAGTCAGTATCAACCTTTTCCTATACTTGTTTATTTTCAAACAGAAAAAATGTTTGTTTACAGATGTATGTGCCATTGTGCACAAAAATAATGTGAAAGTTTAGCAGGAAAGTTTTTTAAAGTGTGGAAATACAGCTTCTGGCACTCATAAAACTCCAGCGGAATAATTGAATGGAACTTCTCTTTCAGCTCATAATTTACTTGGAGGTATGTCCTCTAGAGCTGATTCAGCTTCTTCACTAATTGGTGAGCTGAGTGTATTGAAAACTGATTCAAAGTTTTTGACGTCTGAGAATTAGTTTTCAAATTCCACAATCAAAGAATTTAAATAAGTCTTGCACTTTTCAACCATTTCACTAGAAATAGTTTCACCTTTCAACAAATGAAAATGACAAAACCTGTTTTCACTTGCTTGCCTGGAGAAACGGGAAAGCTTTGTTTGAAAAGATTTAACATGCACATACATTTCATGTGCAATACTTCCGATGAAAACATGAAGTCTGTCTTCATCTCTTAATATTAGAAATATTAGTAAGAAGGTCACATAACAATTTCCTCCTTGAGATTCCATTTCTTCTCACTACCTTGCCCATGCTAAGCTAGCGGAGACTACTGTTGTAACGAACATCGGAATGTTTTGTTTCCTAATCTTCAAGTACTCATCGGAACTGCCTTTGGTTAATACCTCTAGCAGTGGAAAGTTAAATTACTGAGATAGTTTGGTCAATATGGTTGAGATCTCTTCTCTAATTTATTAAAAACCTGCTTTTGTCAGTCTAAACACGGGCTCCAACATTGTTCTTCAAAGCATTGAATAAAATAGTGGCCTGAGTTTGAATCTTTAACTAAATTTCTTGAAAAATTGCAAATTAAAATAATTGTTTAATTTAATTTTTTTTTATAGAATGTCATATAAAGACAATGTTTTTCGCCCCAGAAATTGCAAGAATTTATATAGATATTTAAAATTGACTATATTTTAAATATTTTTATTTTTTTTATATGTGTAATCTGTGGGCACACCCCTGGTTTAGATCTTGTCTAATAGATATAATATCTATGAATAATCTTTATTAACTCTTTCTCTCCTAACAGACGATGCCAACGTTGATTCTACCAGAATTTGGTAGATAATTACGGAGAGAAAGAGTTAAATGCTAGGTTTAACTATTACAGGGATATACAAATTCAAACATAAAAATATGCTGGCGACTGGGCTTAGACTTAACCTAGACATAGGCCTACTTGTTCTATTGACTCAGCTACACTCTAGTCTAAATTACTCTAGATCTACTTAAATCTACTAGTTTATAAACTATTACTACAAGTCAAGTATTATAAACTAGTTAGGTACTAGTGTTGGAAGGCCTAGCTAGAATTAGAGATAGATTAGATTTAGAATTTAGATCCAGGCCATAGACTAGCTAGGTAGTAGGACTTTTAGTTAGGTACTAGTGTTGGAAGGCCTAGCTAGAATTAGAGATAGATAGATTAGATTTAGAATTTAGATCTAGGCCATAGACTAGCTAGGTAGTAGGACTATGGGTGATACTAGATCTTTATTATATATAATTACTAGCCTGGCATTACCCGCGGCCTGCGGGTCAAGTTTGTGTTTACTAATGTAGTGGATTGGATGTAGATGTATGTTAAACTTAGCTAATGATCCTTTCACGTTATTTCTCTTTCGCTACGAAAATAAAATTAGTTTGCGAAAATGGGTCTACCCGAAGCCGATACATTCATATCTATTAAAAACGAAAAGAGCGATAGCTTTGTTAAATGAATGGGATTATAAAGAGAACAATTAAACGAAATAATTTTTAGTACGCGATTCATGAATGAATATAGATCTAGGCCTATCTCAACTCGGCTTTGCAGCTTTTGTAAACGAATGTATTCTCTTAAACATAATGCTTTAGATAACCAAATTTGAATGTTTATTTGATCAAAATATGAAATGAATGGACTATAATTAGTATGTTTATGTGGTTAAGTATAAAACTATCTGCACGAAGAGAAATTTTTTAATGAATTAGAGTTTTAGATCTAGGGATGGGATATAAAGTAAACAATTAAACAAATTAATTTTTAGTACACCATTCATTACGGTATTGTCTAATAAAAGAATGTTTGTCAGGAAATCTGTAGTTAAATAAAGAACTAATTAATGTAAAAAATGCTTTTGAAACACAAAATTGAAGGTTAATTTTATTATATAATGAAATCAAAGGATCTTCTTTTGTATTTTCATGTGTCAAAGTAAAAAACTATCTGTGCAAAGTGTATTTAAAATTGGATCTAGGTCTAAATCCTTTTGATCTTTTCTCATGTCAACATTTTAGACATGGCCTAGATCCATAAAATACTAAAGCTTTAATAGAGTCTGACAACTTTTTTTTTTTTTTTTTTTAGGGTTTTAGGTTTGTTTTAGGGCTACAATACATACACTAAGGTCTAAGTTGGTACCCAAGAAACATTCCTGCCAAGTTTTATCAAGATTGGTCAAGCGGTTTTGATGTCTATAAGTCACATACATACACCTCACATTCTACTATAGTATAGATATATATACCATACATACTAGTTAGTATATTATATAGGCATAGCCATAATTGATAATAAATGCTAAAAAAAAGATATGTCTACTCTAAGTCTAGATCTAGACTAGTATCGACATTAGACAATATAAACTTAATATTGAATGTATAGATTTGTATATAGGTCTACCTACGTTTTTAAAATTTTTTTTAGATCTAGGCGCGAGACCATATATATTATTATTATAGAGATCTAGTATAGCCTATAGTATAATAGTGACTACTCCTAGATTAGATTTAGATTTGTCTATTAATCTATCTATATTTATATTAAATTAAATTATCTGCTCTATACCATAATATATTTTGAAAAAGTAGAAGAGTTATCTTCAGGGTCATTTTGGTCCATCCCATCATAAGTATCATTTAAAATTGTTTGACAGCTAGAAAAAAAAGATCTAGATATGTATATCATCTGAATCACTATCAATGTCTATTTTTATTTACATTTTTTTCCACCCCTAAGCTAAAGTCACTTCTGCTTTCGGCCATTGAAGCTGATTTTCAAATCTCGTTTTTTTTTACACTTTCAAAATACAATTTTTTAATATAAATACACTTTTCTAAAATCTCACATTTTTAGGAACTAACTTTAATGCTATGTACTATCCAAATCAATCGCTATATCAATTTAGAAAAAAAACCTCTTCAGTTGGTCTTTAACGTTAATATTCCATCCATCAATCAATAATTTAAAAAAAATTATCTTTCAGGTACCAGTTTAATAGGGCTCAGACTTTTTGGTGACCACCTGAAATGGGCTGATATTGTCAACTGTTACAGCTAAACCACAACTGTTTTTAACTCCAGCTGTTTATATATATGTATATTTTATGTTTAAACTACTAGACTTTTATACAGAGTTAATAAACTGTCTACTCAATTTCAGTATTTGGCTTGATTGACTTGTTTAAAAGTAAGGTTCAAGTTGATGTATTTTTAAAAAACATTTAGTCAACATTTGTTTTAAAACTGCAGCATTCTGTTTCTGTTTGACATGCAATTTTTGTTTATTTTGAATTGTTGAACCATACATGTGACCAATAGTTAATTGCAATTTTTTTTTTAAATAAGAGAATGAAATGATCTTTCCTGCCAGAAAGAATATCTGTGATGACAACTACTGGTAGACATAATGTGCCTTAGATAGGATTTGAGAATTCTATTTCCCATAGAAAAACCTGAGCATTATTTAAAGCCTATTAATTTGTTTTGTATACACATTACTTGCACAATGAATGCCCATTTTTAAATTTGATATTTTACCCCATCTTCATAATCACGTTTGTTCTAAGCCTTCGTGAAATCTTAAAAATATTTTTATTTTTTAGCATTATAATTTATTATATTGTTTTCTGATATATTTCTATTCTAAAATGTAGGCATTAAAATGTATTTTTTCATATTACAAAAAATCACCATTTTAATGTTAGCTTTTCTTTTTTTTTTGTTTTGTTTGTTTAAAGCCAAATAATGAAGCATTAATATAGTTTAAAAAAAAACATGTCACTAAGAAAATATATAATTAGGTTTTATTGTGATATTTTTTTTTTTAAAAGAAAGAAAATTGATGTTAAGAAGTTAGGTTTACAACACTTATTAAAAGTGTGTTTCTAATTCAATAGCGTAAATACAGAAACGTGGCTAGTGTATGGATAATGAAGTGTAAAGCTGAATGTTATGTTCACTTGAAACCATTTCGAGTTTTTTTGGCAAAATTTTAGCTAATGAGCACTATCTATGCAGTGTTTTCTGACTTGTATCAAAAATGTGTGTATACAATCTTATTTTATATTGTCTGACTAGTAATACTCCAAATGTACAAACTTGTCTTTGTTGTTGTAATTAAATGTAGATGTCTTAAATATTTAAGTTTTATCCCCAACTATATCAAATACATTTTGATTTTTCCTATAAATACTTTTATTTTTAGACAATTTGGTTTATCCTTTGATGTTTTAATCAAATCAATTTAATACTATAGCTCATTGGCAGAGCAGGTAGAATTAATTCTCTGATATTCAAGTCATCTTATTTTGTTTATAAATATATATATATATATATGTGTGTATATGTATATATATGTGTATATGTATATATATATATATATGTGTATATATATGTGTATATATATGTGTGTGTGTATATGTATGTATATATATGTGTGTATATATATATGTATATATAATGAAAATCTATGTATTACTAAATGCTTATAAACAAGTCTATATTCCTAAGGTGATTTGTGGGTTTTTACATCAGGTGTATTTACAGTACATAAAGTAAATGTGTACCTCATTATCCAAGGTTTGTTGCATATCCCAATTATAAATTGGAAATGTGGGTCATGAAGAAGAATTTGAAAGTCATAGATGAATGTTCTTTTGATTAGAATTAAAGATCTTAGTTTTAGAATGGCAAATCTAACTTAATAGCTTGCTTGTGTAATTAGTTCAAGAGATGAAGCTAAGTAGTAGGTTTACCTATTTTGTGTATATGCTAATTTGATTGCAAAGTTATCTTGGTTCAGTTGACTAGATTTTAAGTCTTGTCTTCTAGAGATTGAAAAGAACAGATCTAAAAAATATGTTGTCTTTCATTTGTGTCTTTCTTGTACATTCTATGACAATCAACATCTCAATTTGGAGAAGTTGAATCTGGCAGACAAAAGTTTGCTGTATCACCGCTGCAATACTAATCTCATCTTTTCTTATTTCATCATAATAGTCTATTTATTATGTGTAGTGTAGACTACTGATTTATATTAGCCACCCCCATGGAAAACAAGTCATTGAGTTCTGTTTATTTAGCAAAGAATGTGTCTGCATATTGCATTCTATTTATGAATCAAGTGAAGGAGAAATAAAAGTACACTGTAACAGATCTTTTTTTGTTTGCCTGAATTATTACTTACAGATGACATACCCCAGTTATTATCAAAACGTGACGAGAGAATAAGAAATCTACACTTTAAAATTAGATAGAGCTTCCTAAACGGGGGGAACATAATTTAAAAGTTCATTTGTATTGTCTGCATACTGACTCACTTGGAATTTGTGTGGTAATATATTCCATTGAACTTAGCTTAATGTAATACCCGTACTTAGTTTTATGAAAGGCATCAGTTGATTAAAATATATATTGAATGCTCTTTTAATTTCATAGTGGACAGAATGGGATAAATAGATCTATATATAACAAGTTAAAAATATTGTTCTAAATGTACTGGTTAAAATATCTGCAATAGCCATAAGAAGCACTCAGACCCAAAAGATCAATGATTTCTGTTGTGTGTTTCTGAATTATATATACAGTCATTAACAAAAATATATATGTTACTTGACCCAACCGACTAGACTATTTTAACATGAAATACAGATAGTTTCATTTGCACTAGACAAAATGTGATTGAAACAAAAATTTTGCTCTACCTTAAAGCCCTACAACTATCAGCTTATTCAAAGTTACATATTGGGTAGCTATAGAACTTATTTAGAGATAATACAGTTGTCCAAGAACATCTATGGAAATAGGTAGAACTATAGTTGTTAAAAAAGATAGGGTTAGGTATATTATTCTTTCCTTGGTTGACAAACTGATAGCTAGTCAGAAAGTGAGTAAATTAGTTACTTGTTTGGCAATTTATTTAGTATTAATGTTATTTCTTGGAAACAATGCACTCATCCTAAATCTTAACAAACTTCATCCTTGAGCATCTAAATTGAACCTTATTATTAATTAAATACGACTACTCTTTTAATTGGGATAATTATTTTCAAATCATACTGTGATGCCCAACCTAATTTGATCCGAGGACCATTTTAATTTTCGACACTTGTGTCATGGGCCACGTAATGGAAAAGGTACAAAAAACTAAATGAAATTGGCCTGAAACTATTTGATAGATACATTAATGAAAGAGATATTGGAAGTTTATCCTTTTAGTGTCAGAAATTGGCTTCATTTGTCTACTTAAAATGTGTGCAAAATTTTAGCAGACTCATTTTCTTATCTCTTTTTCATAAATATTCTCATAAATCCTCCAATCTCTAGGCATAGTTTAAGTCTTTTATTTGCAGCTCAAACCAAGAATGCCATTATATGTTTTGTTTTTTAAACAGCCACACTTTCTTTACAAATAAATATGTTGGCTTAGTATCATGTTCCAAAAGTAAAAATCCATCCACTTTTATGTTAAATTCTACATTCTGATCCCATTTCAGAAATGAATTGTAACAGTCGTTACAAACCAATGAGTGAATAGTGAGGACCCTAACACAGGTAGATACATTATTCAACCTTTTGTTTTATGAAAAAGAGGGGGGGGGGATTTTTCACACTTTGGGCTGGATCTGACCTGCAGGCTGTACTTTGGGCAGCAATGATCTTATAAGTTTGCTCTTTATACAATGAAATCATTAATAGTGGATAATATTTTTATAGCAACACTGGGTATCAATTTAAAAGATGAATACTTTGTTAAGTCATCGTTTCTTTACTAGTCAAAGTGATCACCACAACGCTATTCATTTCTTCTAAAGGGAATTGTGAGATATCACTTGCCTATTAAATAGTTGAGTTGAAATTAAGCTTTATAATAAATGGTGGAAGTTTTATAATTGACTGCAACACATTAAGACAAAACAGTTTACCATCCAATAAGTTTAAAGAGACAAAACAGAAATAATAAAAGCACCATCACCAAATTGAAGGCTTAAAAGAAAAATGTTACCAAATTGAAGGCTTAAAAGAAAAATGTTTATTTTTCAGACTGCATAGAGTTAAATACACACAACAATAACAGAAGAGCATGTCTATTACTATTTTTAAAAAAATGTTTTCATTGCTATGGTATTAATATTATTGCTGTAGTGTTAACTCTATAATGCCCACTACATTATTTTAGAGTACCGAGTATTGTGGGCCTTCAAATATAAATAATCAATTGAAAGTTTTTTGACATCTGCTGAAATTCATCTATAAAATTAAATGAAGTAAAACTTCAACTGCATTTTAATATAAATTTCAAAAAAATATCTATCAACAAATGTAAAGATTTCATAGACAAATAAAACAAATGTTAAAAGATCATCAGAATGTATTTTTTTAAATTTTTACACTCACAAATTTGTCACTAAATTTTGAGATCTTTAGAATGGGCTCTAACAGTAAACTACAACAAACAACAACAAAAAAAAGAATAATGACTTCAGTACAGAAAACAGCTTCAGTTATTTTATATGCAGACTATACAAAAAGACATGTAACAGAATATGTTATAGGTCAAATGCTAAATTTGAGACAGACATTTTTGTTGTGATATCACCTTACAGAATCAAATGTAGAATTCTTCCTGTGAAAGTTTTAGTTGACCTCATTGATAATAATGTACAAAAGGCAGTCTTCTAAGTTGAATGGTTTCAGTCTCTTTAACAGAATTATTCCCCTTGTGCTGCTAGATGAACAATTGAAATACTTTTTGTTAAAAAATGAGGAATTTAATATACCGGTAGTAATATTTTGTCATTATTTGTTGTTTTTTTCAATACATGAATGTGTGATGAGTGTCTGGGTATTACACCATAAGGTTTTAAAAAGAATACAGAAAGATGAAGAAAAGAAAAAAAGATTTATTACGAGTGATCAGCTGTCTTTGAAGTTGAACTTAATATATTAGTTAAGGAAGGTCATACATGTGTGTGTGTGTCTCCACTGATACTTAAATACAACACAAAATGTCTCAGAGCTTTCTGTTTTTTCTTTATGGCATGTGAAGTTTTTTCTTTTTTAATATTTTTTTTTATTTGTAAAAAAAATGTTTTTTTTTAAAATATAATTTACAAAATGTTCATTTAAACGTGTGAATTGAAGCTTTGATGTCAAGCTGAACAGTAACAAAACAACAATATCTTTGTATGCAAGATATGTGCATCACTGGTTTCTGTATCAACCATTTCACTGACAGACTAACAATAAATAAAGTGATGAGCTAATCAAAGAATGGAATCAGATCAAAGGGCAGAGAACTTGAAATAATTGGAATGTGATCTTGGTAAACACACATTTCTAGAGCGCAATCTCTATATACACAGCTCAATAGCAAGGCAAGTGATGGACAATACATCTATAGGCTACTAGTGGACTACACACCTATGGACCAGCAATGCTCTACACATCTAAAACACATTTTCTTGGGTGGAAATAAAAAAAAAAAAATCAGAAATAAAGCCAAAATTATTATTTAGAATACCGGTATTCATCTCTTACCTATTCTAAAAGTCTTTAAATAGTTTGTAGTAACTATTTAGTGTAAAGACCTAATGGAAGATTTCTTTACAGTTAGTTGATAGAAATGTTTGACGAAAATAGTTTTTTTAAAATTACCCATGACAAAAATAGTTCACCATTTACTCATTTGCTGGCATTTTGATAAAGTACCTAGAGAAAGTATCCAAGATTAGAAATCTTTGATTTGAAACAAAAAATGACTTGCACTTTGAAAAAAAATGGAAATCTATTTTCAGTAGTCATGAAAATATAAAATTATTTTAGCATTCAAAAACAATAAAAGCAAAACAACAAGCAAATATGCAAAAACAATGACATAAATATTTCTTTTCTTATGCTACACAGTATCTACAGAAGTCACATCTATATCTAAGACAAGGGTAATTTACCCTGACATCATATGACTAGATTATACAGGCCTTTGAGAAGTTGGACATGTTTCACAAGATATATATATGTGTGTGTGCATGTTTACATTCTGAAGCAGTGTTCACCAATTACATAAACTGGAGTTAAATATCACATCATTCTGTGTGCTCTGTTACAATGATAAGAAATAAAAAAAATAATCTGAAAATATTTAGTAATAGGTAGTAGTAGGAAACTTAACACTAAGATTTCAGATAATTTAGAGGTCCATTTTTTTCAGCACATATAAAAACACATTAATTAAGGAACAATTCTATGAAGGGGGGGCTTTTTTCCCCCTCTCTTAACAATTTCACAATAGGCTTACATTATGCCTTATTCTTCTTGCCAGTAACATTGGCCTAGACTGTATTAAAGGACAATGATTAAACCTACATCATCAAGAATAAGTGCAAAGTGAACCAAGAAAAAGGATACTCTAACAAATGCTAACACAAAAGTACATAATTCATCTTTTAGCTTAATTAATTCTTTATCATTAAATCACACTATAAATCAAATTGATTGTGAACTAAAAAATAATTATGTAATTTTCATTGATATTTATATTATTTAAAAAAAAAAAATCTTAAAATAATCATTCAATCTTTATCTCTTATAAAACATAACAATTGAACTTTCTTAGAATTGCACCTTTTCTGTTCGAGAGTTATCTGTGTGTCTTGCTTTATACTTTAACTTAAAGTAATAGGCACACATTTGTTTAAAATAAGAAATTAAAAGATATTGCAACATAGCTGAAATGACATGTAGCCATGCATTACAACTTTATAGATAACTCTGAAACATTTTGCAACAATTGTTATAAAATTGCCAAAGTTCAAAGCAAGTTAAATAACTTTCAAAATGAAGCAACATAAACTTCTCAATTCATGACAATATTTACAGATCCACATGTAAGACTAAAATTTAAAAACAAATTTTGTGATTAAAACCAATGAAATTTACATCTCTCATAAATACAGTCAACAATTTGTATCATTCCTTGAATACAAGATAGCAGTAAACAGCACTCCTAAACACTAACATTGTTATTGTATAATATTATCTTATTAGGAAACACCGTACATTCATTGTATAAATTTCATGTTGTGAAGAGTAGAGATGAAGCCACTTAGAATGAGCTAAATCGTTTAATAGATCATTTCATTTGTTGTTTTGTTTTCATTATTTCAACAATATTTCATGAAACGCTTACTAATAAAGGAAAATAGTTCTAAAATCTTTAGATGAGCTGAACAAACAATACAAAGAAAATATTTCTGACACTCATGCAGAAACTTTTTCATGTGAAGATATATATAATATATATATATGTTTTCAAAAGTATAAATGCATTTGAAAAAAAAAAACAACAGAATATTGTGGTTTGGTTCAAAGGGAAAAAATTGAAGTCTATGAATTTGTTAAAAAGAAAATATTGCAGTCAACAGATATGGGTCAAGATCTATATAAAATAAGATGATGAGAAATTGGAAGTATGCTATAAACAATTGTTAGAAAGGCACAAGGAAACTTAATCTTTTACAATTTAAAATAAACATTCAGCAGTACTGAATAAAACAAATTTTATGTCTCAATATAAGAAATAAAAGTGAAAGTTATTTAAGAGTATTAAACTTTAAAATTGAATGTGCAACATTAAAAAAAAAAAGTTGATAAGAAATTCAATGAAAGAAAAAAGGTGATAAACTATTTCAACTAAAAGCAGCACATATTAGTCAGAAAATAAACATTAATAGCTCATGCAATGCTTTGTCTGCAAACCAAGACTTTAAGGCAGTGGAGGCACAATGATGGTAAGTGTAGTATTATAAATTATATTATCTTTTCACTAATACATTGTTTTCATCATTAAATTTAACATGCCTACAAATAAATATACATATTTATATATTTCATATCCTTGTATATTAAAATATATATATATATATATATATATATATATATATGATTATAAAATAAACATGTAGAACATTGAGCTAAATATATTCTCAGTTCACTGTAAATCATCACAATAATGATATATATAGTCAAAGCAGATCTGAAATTTATATAGCCTACAAATGACAAAAATGTTAAAACTATTCCTAAACAATCCCAGATGATTGAATAAACTAACACAAGTTTTTCAATAATATGTCTCTAAAAAAAAACAACAACAAAAAAAAAACAACTAATAATGAAATTTCAAAATTTCTTTAGACTATTCAGGAAACTGTTAAATCACTTTAATCCAAAGAAAAAGAAAATTGACTGATATGTGTTGTTTTTCCACAAGCCTACATAATAAGAGCCAATAATTGTTTGGTTAAAGCTCAACAAAGCTACACATAGCATGCAGAAACATCATCAAAGAATACAATCAATAAGATACAGAGAGGCACCATTGGTGAATATACCATCTTTTTCTTTTGGAAACAAGAAAAGAAGGACAAGCATGAATGCATACAATAAATATAAGTATTTCATTAAGATAATTGAATTTCAAGTAAAATGATAGGTAATAGATATATTGCTAACCAGCTATATATATACATCAAGTAAAATAACAAGAGTAAAACCAAAGGAATGTTCAATGATCTCAAAAAAAAAAAAATGAAGATCATATTAACATCAAGAAAGTTACAGCACTCATGAAGTAACTGTCCAGTTCAATAAATACGATTCAATGAAAAAAAAAACATAGACATAAATATTATCTTCTAACTGGTGAATTTATGGCAGGAATGTTATAAAGAGATTGATTCTTGTGCTAAGCTTAATACATGCTGTCATTGATAAATAAATCAATTTACAATATCTTTTAATTAGTGATTAGTTACTGTTCTGCCTAACAAAAAAAAAAAAAAAAAAAAACTTGGTTTGGAAGCCACATGTGGAAGTTTGGAATGTCAAGGCAATATTTTGAAGGCAGTGGCAAGTTTTTTCGCTGTTTACACATATTTTGTAAAATAAAATGTTAGTTGTTTTTTTTTCTAATGTAGGCTAACATCAAATATCATTAAGGCACACGAGGAAAGGCTTAGTTAAAAAAAAACCTCATGCAAATAAAGAAAAAAGATACAGTAGTAATGCATCTAATGATTTAAAGACAAATATTTTCATTAAAAGCCTACATGTTTGGGAATGCATTCAAAAATGTGAATAACGACTCAATTGAAAGATTTCATCATATCATACATTTGGAAGATAATCAATTATATAGATCTATGTATTATTTATGTATATATATATATATATATTTGTAAAAATAAATAATTTCATAAATATAAAAATAATTTGCCAGGATTCTTGACAAAGATCAATAATCCTCAGCAGTCAACAGAGCAGATCTCATCAATAGCTTGTTTTAGGCCATAAACAGCTCTATAAATCTATTTCCAAGATGTCTACGATTTTTTTCAACAATGGCTCGCTCTGCTTCAAGTCTAGAAGTGAATGAAATTAGAGCATCTCCATTAGGTCGGCCTTCCAAGTTAGTCTGTATACTTATGGTATCAGGACCTACCTGTAAAAACGAAAAAAAAAATATATTAGATAGCCTATATATAAATAAATATATATATATATATATTAAGGCATGAGAGAACTAAATTGTAAGAGCTTATAATGAACAAATAAGGAAGGACAAAGATGGGGAGAACAAAGAAATATGCATAGAATAAATTAGGTTGATGGTTAAAGTCAAATTTTAAAAATTTAATATAATGTAACAATTTTCTTTACTTTTACAGATAAATTTTTGGTATGTCTAATAACAAAAAAACAACAATAAAAGTATTGACAAAAATGAAAAAAAAAAAGTAACACAACAAGAAAAAAAAAAAAAAAAAGATGAAATGAAAATGTAAGCATTAACATAATGAAGAGCCCAAGCCAAAAAAAAATGTAGGTCAGCACAGTCAAAACAAAAAATATAAATTAAAAATATTTAAACGGCCCAGAAATCTTATTTTGTTACTAAATTCTTATATCAGATGAATTTTAAATGAATAATACTTTTTTTTTGTTTCTTCAAATTAAAAGCTTTTAAAACCAGCTTATATATTATACTTTGAAACATTTTTTTGTGAACTGCATAAAATAAGATTGCATAGTACTGGGAAATATTTATTATAACAGATTCAGTGAAAATAAAATTAAAAAAAAATTTTTTTTTAACTGAAAATTAAATATCCACCACCTATGTATTCATTCAAAATAAAAATGAAAAAAAAAAACAACAAATTCCAGTAAGGGATTTGAAACATAAAGTTTTGACCACCATAAAAACTGAAGTAACAAAAAATGAACTGAAACAGGATGCTGTCAAGCCACCAAGCTAGACTGGAGAACCTCTTTGATGGTGTCACTTGGACCTACCTCAGGGAACCCCTGAAAATAATTCATTATATCCTGAACAGTTACATTAATTGGCAGGCCCCTCATTATGATCATGCAAGGGCCAGTGTATGGCCCTGCGGCAGTGTTAGTAGCAGAGGTGGTAGTGTAGTAAGTGATAGCTGGTGTTTGTGGTGTGGGTGGAGAGACAGGCGGGCTTGGGTACCAGTAGAGTATCGGCGGGTAGTAGGCTGGTCTCTGGGGCAAGGCAGTGATGGTAGGCGTGAAGGCTGCTGGCAATGGCTGGGCTAGTGACATGTAGGGAAATGTTCCAGTCAAAGCAGAAGTCGTCATGATAGTTTGAGGAGTAACTGCAATAAAGACAAAAATATTATACTGTCAGCTGTTTATTACATAAATATTTCTAGATTACAAGTGATTACACACATTTAACTATAAGTGTATCAAGAGAATCAAAATAGTTGATACAACTAAATACACATATTTAACTGTTAGTGTAACAAGGGTATCATAATAGTTGCTTTTCTTTGAAAGGTTTTTTGCATCTATTCATAAAACCTGAATTAACAAAGCTTTTTTTAATGAGTTTTTCTTATTAAGAGTTAAAAAAAAAAATTAAAAGTTGTGGTACTTGAGATATCAAACCAAAGAGTTCAAAAGTTTGTGTTTGATTGATAACAATTCATGTAGGCATGAAGTCAAACAAATTGTAAACAAAAAGACAAAAGAAATGATTCTATAAATTTTAGATTGAAATAACTGTTTTTAAAAATGTGTAAATAGTCGATAAGTTTCTGTTCTTCTTCACAAAGTAAAGTAGCTAACTTACCAGGAGATAAAATAGGTCTTTGTAGAGTGATTGGAGACGGTGGTGGCAGTGCTGGAGCAGTCATAGCAGTCGGCATGGCTGAAATGGACATCTGAGGCATGCCATTGGTCAAAACGTAGCTCATGTCATCCCCACTGCACTGAATGACCTCAATCACTCGTTTTTTGTTGCCAAATATCATCTGACAGCGGTGCCTGTTGATAGCTGTCAAGGTGGCAGCATCCTCTGAATCTAACTGTATGAAGGCTTCACCAGATGCTTCACCCTGTTCATAATTAAATTTTATTTATTTTTTTAAAATCAAAATGTTAGACAAAACATTGCAGTACCAAGCACATTTTCTGTTGAGGTAACCAGCGAAAGATATTTTCTAACAACAGTTTAATAAAAACAAACAACATTACAAAGACAGTTTGTGTGAAAACGCAAACTCAAATTCGGCCTCCGAAGTGGTCCACCTAGGCAGGAAAAAAGGTAGGTTTCAATATTTTTAGAAGAATATCGGTATTAAATTCTATCAGAAGTGGTCCACCCAGGCAAGTAAATAGGCAGGTATCAATCTTTTCAGAAAGGATATCATAAAGAAATTCTATCAAAGGCAAATGACAGAGAAGAATGGAGAAAGAAGGTTGACAGATCCTGTGTTTTGCCCCAAAGGTCCAGCAGACCAAGGGATAGGTGAAAGTGAATGTGAAGTTAGATGTGAACCTGGCCTAACTGATGTCTGATAATGAGTATCTAATTGATCTAATTGTTTTGTAAAGATTCAGTCTCTTATTCAAAGCCTCTAGAAAAAAGCATTTCCTTATAAAAAAATCCTTTAGTTTTGTGTTCCTTTGAGGTGTGGATTCTCTGCAGTTTACACCATAATATGAAAAACTAATTATTAATTGTTGTTTTAAATTATGTCCAACTTATTTGGTTAGTAAATAGATTTTTTTGTTTAAAAAAAAGTTAACATTTTTTTGTGTAAATGTCTTATTTAGTATGACAGAACTTACAAAACTTAGCAATACAATTGTAAAAAAAATATTTTTTGACCAAAAATCTAAAACTATTTGCATACATAAGTTATACAATTGGTAAAGGGTAATATCCCTTACTAAAAAGCCTCCAGTATTTGTTACTATTAATAGTGAATAGTTGTAAAAATGGTGTATTATTATGAAAATACGCTTGCATAATTGATTTTAAAAATTAGATTTTTTCCTTTCAGAAAAGAAAAAAGTAGCTGTTGCATCAGAACTTTGAATGATCTAAAATATCATGATGTCCGATTTTCATTTTCTCTTCTAGTTTCTGAGATCTAAATGAGACGGACGGATGGACGGACAGACAGGCCACACAAAACTAATAGAGCCTTTTCCCCTTTCGGGGGCGCTAAAAATTAAAGCCTTTTTCTTAAATGAAATAAAAGATGTTCATCATTTAAAACCAATTCTTAGCTTACAGAATTTAAATTTTCAAAGTAGAAATTCTTATTTTTTGTTTACATTTAAACATTTCATTGAAACAATGTAATTAAATTTGAACTAGATTTTATTAAAACTAATCAGGAAAAATTGTATTGTGCTATTTTTGATTAAATAAAATTTTAGATTTCAAAGTGTTTACAGTACTCACAGTAGCAGTGTAGACCATATGAACTCCTTGATAAATAATGAATTGAGAAAACTCTCCCAGGAATGTTAAAATATCAGTCACTTGGGCAGCACTTGGAAGGTTGCGAAGTCTGATGCAGTCCCTTCTTGTGCCGCTAGTGATAAGAGATTGTGGAATGATGGGTATCCCTGCTGGGATTTGTGCAATCAAAGGCGTCAGCTGGCTGTCTGGTTGTTCTGGGTTACGTGGATCCATACTTCTGTTTAAAACCTAAGATTTGGATTAAAAAACAAGAACTTTGTATTGAAATGAATTATAATGTAATTCTGAGTGTATTCATGTATTTAACTAGTCACACATGTTTAATTAGAGATTTTAATTCTACTAAGCCATTTATTTTCTTGGCTGATTCAGGCACCTGTTCTAACAACCCTTGGAAAGAAAGAGCACTTATAATATCTATTTGTTCTAGCAGTTGAAATAATGTCATATTTTTGTGACTTTCTGAGTAGGCCTATTAGGTAGGTTGCATTTTTGGATTTGTAAGCTATGGTTAAGAGTTTTTGTATTATAGCTACTTAACATACAACATCTCTATCCATTTTACACTAGCTGAATGTATTTTTAAAAAGATTTTTGTCTAACTCAGGGCTGCAAAATGGCCAGGGTTTATAGTTTAAAACAACAACAACAACAAAAAAAACAGCTTTATATTAAACAAGTACATTTGACTGTGATAAAGTATAAATTTTGTTAAATTTTTGTAAAAAAAATTTGTAATCTTACAAAAATAGCAAAGGAACAGTTCACCATAGCACATGATTTACCATAATCCACACCTAATGTTGGTCTATTTTACAAGATTATTTCCCATGGTTTGTTTAAAATTTAATTTCAAGCTTTGAGCACCTGGAAGAATTATGATATGTTGAATTTTTCAAAGGAATTTTTTTTCAAAGTTGTTCAAGACCATTGTTGTTGCTTTGAAAATGACTTATAGATTTTAGGTAGACAAATCTTCACTATTGATACCTGTTGAACTTCAGCTGTTGTGCTTTTAAATAATTCAATGTATCTAGAGCCCATCATCTCTCTGTGCTTCTTCAATGCCTTTGCTGACTCTTCTTCTGTAGCAAAGAGAACAAATGCATCTCCTGTGCTTCTGCCATCTGGGTAGTGGACAAACAGAATTCCTTCCTCTCCATCAAGAACTTGTGAGGAGTTGGGATCACGAGTAAAAAACTCCAACTGAAAAACAAAAAACACTAAACACTTTCACCATCATTTGAAAGCAACTAGCAGAGAATAACTATTAGGTCTAATGGTATCTTACATAATTACAGATATTTCTTTTGCTTCTTAATTAAATGTATCTCTAAATTATAATGATATGATAATGAAAACTAATGAGGAAAATATGAAACAGAAGGAAAATGAAAACAGGGGGATACATGAAACATTAACGTCTTTATGTTCTCATGACAAAGTAAAAGGGAAAACTGAAAACATCATAAATGATCGAATCAAAACAACTTATTGCAGCTAGTTCAATAAATAACTACATTTTTTTAAAGACTTTTTTTTTAAATGTCATTTTAGCAATGATTTTAAATATTTGGTAGCCAATGTTTTAAAACAGATCCTATGCTCTCCAGGTCTCATTGTATTAGCTCTTACCCTCTCCATAAATCTCTACCACATAAACCTATGGTTTTATTACTAAGTGTACCTCTAACACTTATATCAAACATGCTTTGAGAAACATTTAGTATTATTGTAACATTTAAAAAAAAGTAATTTTACAATTGTGAACAGTATCTAAAGTAGAACAAGTAAAACAAAAAGACTTCTATCAACCCATTAGGTATGAGCACCTAAACCTTTCTGTTAATATTTTGTGCATTTTGAAAACACTAGCTATGCTTAAAGGGTGCAATTAGAGATATTAATGCTAATCTCCTATTTTTTTTTCTTCAAATGTATAGCTTCTGTTATTTGTGTATTTTTGTGTGTGTTATATAAAAAAAATTTCTTTCAAAATAACTTTCAGTTCATAGAATTACTTGAAATTTTGTAACTGTATATTGTTACAATTATATCACAAAAAATTGTAAAATTGTTGTTAAGACCAATTGACACTGATCCATCACCATTACACTACATCACTAGCCTACAACTTTCTCACGGTTCATAAACATTGACACCATTTGTATGCATGTCAGCATGATGAATTACCCCTCTTATCTTTCGATTTCCTTCCCCAAACAAATAAACAAAAAATGAATCAACAAATAACTTTGTATAACAAATAAAAACAAGTTTTTTTTCTTTTAACCAAAATGTTATGAACAACTAAACCATTTCATTCACTAGCAATTTTTTTCTCATGCGTACCCCAAGCCTTTTGGCTCCATGTTTAAAATTTAAGCACACACTTGAATTTAGGACAGTATATTTCACTAAAGCAGTGCTTCCATTGTTCCACTATTATTGACAGCGAAGGGAAATAATAGTATATGATGATTAACGAAAAATGTTGTTAAGTAGTAGGGGAGACCAATAATAAACAAGTCAGTTTGATAAGATGAAAATGCATACATCTTTACTTAGGTAGGTGTTAAAGTCTGGACACCGCACACGTAGTGGCCCCAATTTAAATTTATAGGTATAAGCCTTTACCAAAAAAAAAAAAAAAAAACAACAAACAAACCATACAGAGCTATTCTTTAAAAAATATGAAAACAAAAATTTAACTCATTACAAATTAAAGTCAGCAGATCTTCTTTTGTGGAGAAAAAAAAATCAACCATTTCCTTTTGAGTAAAGAAGCCTTTAGGTGTAATGAAGAAGTAGATAATGATGTTTAAATATATGCAGTCCAGAAACCATCATCCCGCACCAGCTAATCCACCTGAAATATGATTGGATGAAAATATAAACCTGTGCATCCCGATGCAACCGCCACATTAAGAACCACAGGCCAAGTGGAGTTTTGTAAACTGTCCAGTTCCATCACTTACCTTCTAAAAAAAACTTCTAACTAATGGGAAGGTCCATGATTGATACTTTATTTTTTTCAAAATTTTGTTAACATGTGGCCAGCTGAAAGCAGGAAAAACCTGTAAATGTCTGCTCTAGTGGTGTAGCATGAAGTAAAACAAATGTCTGTGGTTGACCACACCTATCACCAATTATACTGACCAGTGACTAAATTTCTTCTTAATAGTTATTACAAAAAAAAATTAACTTTAATCAACATTTTAAAATGCAGAAAGTTATTAAATGCAAAGTTGAAGAAACAACAGAGATAAAACAATAACTACAGATAAAACAACAAAGGCCTATCATATCAATATTTAGGAACTGCCAGTCAGTTTATATATAGTCATTTCTTTTCCCTGTAAGCAGTACTTTTTGTATATAAGTATGTCATAGTTATTTACAAGTAACTTAAATATCAATAAAGAAAGTACGTTTCTATAGCTATATAATTAAATACAAATACAATTAAAAAAACTACTCTTCCTACATTATTAATCAGAAAAACGGTCAATCCAATTTTAAATCAGCAATTGAGCTAATTACATTTGATTGTAGCTTACTTTCAGTAGTCAAAAGTAGCATTTGGTGTGAATTTCTTAAATTAAAATTTTTTAGAGTTGTTAACAAATGTGTTTTTATTAAGAAGATATCATAGTGAAAGAGGAAAAAATATGCTGACTGAACACAAACAAAAATGATTTAAAAAGACAACAACTTTAGACAACAAAAATGATTTAAAAGACAACAACTTTAGGTTATAAAATGAACCTAGTAGCTTACCACTTGCTGAGTAGTTGATGTAAATGGCAAACCTCTCATTCTGATGATAGTCTGGCCTCCACGAGACAAAAATGCCTGCGCTTCAGAATTGTTTCCTGATAACAAATTTAATCTTTTTATAATAAAAAAAATTCATTTGATTTCTTCATGCTAAATATTGTAAAGATAACAATTTAATCTAATCTAATCTAGTGTAACCTAACAATTTCTGGAACAGCATATTTTTCAAATAATCAAATGTTTAATTTATTTACTATTGAAATCGAATTAAATTAAATTCTTGTTAATAACAGTTTGACAACTGTTTAAGTTTATAAATTAGCAAAGTGTAAGAGGGTTAAATGTTGTTCACAGAATTAATCAAACACATCATTTTTTCAGACTATGGGATCCAGGTATTACATCTCACTAGAGAATGAAAACATTATAATCTTGAGAGTTTAGTTATGAATGCTTCTTGTTCAATACATATTAAACAATCTTTTTTTAACAGCCCCCCACAAAAAAAAAAATTTATCTATCCATCTGCTGCTAACTGCAGTTTGAAAAAGTTTCTGGGAAATTGCACCACAATTAGACACTTAGTTTAAAAAAAAGATTATTCACCTCCTGCAACATTAATAAAATCTTTTCCCGAAGCCTTGTACACTTCAATGTAGCGCTGGCCTATATGATGTTTGTGTCTTTTCAAAGCAAGATCTCTGTGTTCTTCAGATTCAAACCGAATGAGAGCTTCTCCATTTCTTCTTCCTTGTGGACTCAAACACAAAGCCACGCCACCCCTGGTTAGATGTAAACAAATTATGCAAATAGTTCAATACCTATATTTCTACTTTATTTAAAAGTAAACAACTTATTTCTTAATTTAAATGTATACATCTACAAAAGCAGTGAATTTTTTTTTTTTCAAAGTAATTTGCTTTCAACTTTTTGTCTATCCTTATACTGTATGTGTGATTGGAAAGGAAAAACAATACTTACTTGGCAATGTTTAATCCTTTGAAAAATCTGGCTATATCTTGATCTGAAGATTGCCACGGCAAGCCCCTAGCTCTGACTACAAGCCCATCACTGACATATTCATTCTTGCTACTGCAATTTTTTAAACAGTGTTATAATAAAACAAAAATGCAAATAGCAGATTAAGTTTTAAAAATTGAGTTTTCTATGCAGGATAAAGCATAATGCCAAGATTTCACTTCTATTTATACTGCAGTAAGCCCTAACATGTGGAAGGTTTTATGCTCATGGTGACTTTTCAAAGATTACCTTTAGTAGGAAATAGTTGAGAAACTATTGAATTGAATCTTTTTGCATAGTCTTAAAAAGCAATATATGATGGCTCTGAGTAAATTACATAAACTTTAAACCATTAAATAGTAATATTACAATTTCAGCATTGATTAGATGATTGTGTTAAAAAACTTACCAAATGCCTCCTTCTAATCTTTCATTAATGACTTCAGGATCCCCAAAGCTGTGCCCTGCAAGGATTGAAACGAAATTCATACTTGAAGTATGTGACAAAAATAAGTTGGAGATCAACATGAATAAAAATGTCTACCTCGAAAAGTCATGCTGTAGCTCTGACAAAAAGAAAACAATATTTGCCCTTTACAACATCAAAGTCCTGGCTTTGTGTTTCTTTTCAGAAACAAGATATGAACAAGTCTTTCTCACACCAACCCACAGAGTTACATAGATCAATAAGGTACAAATATCACAGAGGATAATATAAATATTGTATTGCAAAATGAAACCAAGTGGTTAAATGTGTACTGTTTTATTTTTTTTTAAACCAAGAAAAACTTCTTGTGACTTTAACCCAATATTCAGCATTTATGAATGAAGAAAAATCTTAGCTGTGAAATTCAATAAGGATGGGGGTGTTTAATACAGTTTGTGAAGATGAGTTATTCTAAATAAAGTGCCTCTTTATATCAAAATCCATGACTTCCAAAAAAAAAAAGATGTAAGTTGCAAATAGTCATGTTTCTTCTTTCCAATATCTGCGGGAAGGGGCGTTTCACTTGAAAGTAGTGTGTCTATATGTGGGGGCATTATGGTGCAAGGGAGATGGAATGCTACAACTAATGGGCCTAGAAGTTGTTTGCGCATACTCTATAATAAGGGTTTGTGCGCCCTTTGTTTGTAGGATGAAAGAGACAAAACAAAATGGACATAGAATTTGAGGGCTAATAATATGAGGTATGTTACAAGATGATGGACTAAATTTTGATTCAGACCAAGATTCCAGACTTCAAAGCTGAAGGTTAGTCTTAATTTAACCAAGACTTTCCTTTGCAAACACAATGAGAGAAAATAAAACCAACAACAGAAATTGTCACAAAATAGAGAAAAAAAAAAAGAAATTCAATTTAGACTTACCATCGTTGACTAGTCTGGTTAAAATTTTGGCCATTTCTTGACATTGTCTAACACCATACTCCACAGAACCGTTGTTGTCCAATGCAAGATCTTTAAACTTTGGTCAAGAATTTGTTAACATAGTTTTTTTAACCTTATAAACTAGCATGTTACATGTCAACAATTTTACACGAAAATGCAGATAGAAATCTATATGTGCACCAATATTATATAAGTAGGTATTGATCTCCTTTTTTAAAAAAAGATATACTTGTATTTAGGCCTATTGTGAACTTAAACTAAAATCTAAGGCAATAATATTGATCACAAGAAAGCTATACTTAGAAACCTCATGCTTCTAAAGCTTTTGAAAACTTTTTTTTCCAGCCCAGTGAAGTAGGCTATTATTATATAGACCTAAATCTATATATTTAGAAGGATTCGCCTCTCCATTCAACAGGCCTAACTTGTATGGCAGTGATTCTCATTTTATTTACCTTCCAGCAACAGGCCACTATTAAAATGTCCTATATATGATATGATATGGATTATGGCTTAATATCAATCATACAGACTCTAGATTTAAAATATACACTCCAGTAGTCTGCCAATAAGCCTAGAATCTAGATCTAGTAGGGAATAAATATATTTTGTCACTTTTTTGGTGGGGAGCTGAATAAGACTAAGAACACGAGTAGGACGTAATCACCTTTTTTGAAATAACGTCTGTATTTCATTAGATAAGATTAGACTGACCTCATAATTCTAATACAGTATGTACTATTAACACGTACAGGAGGAGGTTCATTGGTAGACCTACCATGCGGTAACGGGCAATATTTTTTGCCTTAGGTGTGACAAAATAAGTAGATCGGTCAACGGGGGGGGGGGGGGGTGTGTTTGTAGAAAGTTGGTTAGCCTTGTCACGTGAAATACTAAATCAAGTGAACCTAGATCTAGACTAAATCTTTAAATCAAATCTATTTTGTAGCCAGGAGAAAATAAAAGTGGGATCCCACGGGCATACAAATAGACTTGCCAGTATGGCAGACGGGCCTAGGCGAACATTCTAAGTGTCAATTAGCGGCCAGTTCAAACAGACAAGTCAAAGTGAGACTGTTGGGGTAAAGAATATAATGAACTGGTTTTGACAGACTGTGTCAGCGTGGGAAACGTGTGAGACACTGCACTGACAACCTGGAGATCAATGCTGTTTGAATTAGGAACGGAACTACGATTGACGGGTATGCCCGATCGTGGGTCGAAAAAAACAGATTATGATTAGCCTGTGATATGTCACGTTGTTAGTAGTCGAGTTTCATAGGATATGTGACTTTATTTGGCCCACTTGTGACAAAAGAAGCGCCACATAAATAATGACCATCACACCTTTGTGACAAAAGTATCAGGAATAGTGTTATGGGAAACACGTGGAGGCTACTTCGAAACCGCCATTTTCTATAAGCAAACAGTAACTGACACATGGATTTGAAATTTATTGAGGATTGTCCACGATAAACAAACTAATCAATGTCAACAAGTCCTTTATTCTGTACACCGGATACACCCAAAAACTCTAGCTGTTTTGCATAATTGTATTTCAGTTAAAATTTGTAATACGTGTAATTTATGTCAAAATGTGTAAATTTCGATCAATGCCGACAATTTTATTTACTTATATAGCCAAAAAAAAAAAGCATTAAATCGTTATTTAACGCTATTTTGTCTATTTTAAAACAAAAGAAAAATAAAGGGAAAAAATGTGTAGTTTTAAAAGTCATGTGACAGACACCAATGTAAGCCAGTGAGACCTTTGAAGACCACTGGTTAAATTTGTACATTTTGTAACATTTTAATCATTATCAGTAGATCTAGATCTTGGTGCTAAGCAACTGTTTCTCTTTGGATCCTTAGTTCATTTTATTTGTACAAATGTTATATCTTATCTTATATAATACAGACGTTACTTCAAAAAAGAAGATGATTACGTCCTACGCGTCATGCATTTAGTCATGCATATTAACCAATGACTTAAATTCTGCCAAGTCACTGGTTTTTCTGGCTAGCTCATGCAACCCATTCCATGCTCTAATAGCACTAGGGAAGAAGGAGTATTTGTACAAATTTGTCCTAGCATATGGGACTTATATATATATAAGTCTATGGGTTATATTTACTCTTTTCGTAGGTCACGATGGAATCTTTTCTACGTTATTTATCCACCTCCTTTTCTCAGATCAAGTTGAAAAGTTGCACAAATATTCATTGGCATTGACAACACATGAATAAATAAATTTTAAAAAGGCCAATTATTAATCAATTAATCGTAATTAATTAATTTTGTTTTTATTAAGAAAATGTGCTGAGTTAAGGGGGAGTAAACCTTGTGTAGAGAATTAGGTCATTCCCTAATAATTTAAACAAACAATAGGCTATAAAATAATAAAACCTTATATTTTTATAAGTACTTTAGCACGTCGGCCTTCCATCACGGAGGCTCGAGTTTGAGCAACTTTCCCTTTAAAAAAATACTTTTGAAAAGCCATCATATTATATTTTACTTTTTAAAAAATTAAGTAAAGACGCCTTAATTAACTGTCTAAAAAAGGGTAAAAGCAATGAATATTCATGCTGTAACTAGATTGCCAGATTGCACAGACAAAATGAAAAACTACGGGTAGCTTAATCTTTTATAATAATTATGATTAAAGTTTACGTATAAGGTCACGCAATGAAACGCCCAATAAAATCCAACTTCAATGAATCCATTACTTATTCATGTGACGATCGTGCATTCATTACAATTCAAACAATAAAGATATTTGGCTTAGATGAAATGCTAATTCAGGTAAATAAAGGGAGAAAATCGTCATTGCTATGGGTATAATAAAACTCTGTTAAAGTGGTTTCTAGATTAACAGTAAATCATATAGGCTGCATATGATTGTCTTCGATGCGTCATACAAAAAGGACGTAACCATGACATGTTTGCAAAAGGATATTATATATATATATATATATATATATATATATATATGTACAAAATTCATATAATACGTAGATCTAAACGGTGCTTGGAAAAGAAAGAAAAAGTGAAGTGAGCGAGGCATCTGAGGCTTTCATTGTCTAAGAACGCTCCACGAGTTTTATAAGAATGGTGAGAAAATTATAAATCAGGCGAAGATAGCCCCCCCCCCCCCCTTTTTTTAAATATAAATTTGTTTTTCCTTAGTCACTAGAGACGCCCAGGCACATTACTGGCTTCTGAAACAGAAGGTTTTGATAGAAAGATGGGAAACATTGGACATAGTCACATGACAGTCACATGATACTGCACTAAAATGTCTAAGGCAAAGTATGAAATCCTACAATTCATACACATTTATAAATATCAAAAATTGAACCGGCAAAGTATGAAATATTAATAAAAGAAATTACCGAAGATTGAAGCTTCCACATTCAGCTTACATGGATCGACTTAGAGTGTTGTCTGTTTCAAAATAAAAAGAAGATCTACAAAGATTTGTAAAAAGACTTCGAATTATAAAAGCCTACCGCGCTCGTTCCTGGTTGGGTCAAAAAGTAAGGGCATTAAGTCAGCCCGGACAATTAAAAACAAAATCTGAAATTTCCAAAAAGAAATTTTGCTAAATATACAGTTTTAACGTGGAAATAAAATCTCCAATATTTAAGAAATGAAATGTTCTATTACAATTTACACGAGATGCATTTATTAAAACAATCAAAAATACATCACTAAAAAAAATTAACAAGAGTTCTAATTCTTGTGTGTGCTTTTATGACAATCGGCATTGTTTAAAACTGTATTATTTGTATCGAACTATTCAAATGTATTCGCGTATATTACAAATCATTCAACGTGTACTCTTCACCAGGAAAGCTTATTTTGACGATGTGATTTGCCCCAGGTGGGCCAAAATGGGATCCAGCGACTCAAGACGGCGACAGGCCTTTATCCCCCGAGGGGCTTGGAGATTAGCATAAAGCACCAGGGATGCTTTCTCTGATGGCTAATACCTCACCCAACAGCTTTCATCTTTCTTTAACCGATCTTCCCCGAGGTGTAAGCAGTCCGAAGATTTAGAGCCCTTGAACATTATAAAAAAAAAAAAGTTACAAAGTTTTGGGAGATAGCAGACTAGAGCCTGGAGGGGCAGTCACTCAGTGTTATCGCGAGGCTAGAGCCTTAGATCAAGAAGAAAGGGAAGATACATTAAAATAGAGTCAGGAGGAGAGGACGAAGGCCATAAGAAGAAATAAAAAAAATGACGAGCGACTGGTGTAATCCATCTCGTCTCTTGTAAGGGGGAGAGTTAGATCAAACTCCTCACAACGTCTCCCAACACGCTCTCTCCACGACCACAGTTCATACATTAATCTTGTACTTAGTCTGTACCTATGGCAGAATGACGTTCAGAAACTCTCAATCATTACTGTGATAGATGACAGAAGACTTTTACGCATCATACAGAATGACACACGACACATAACCTAGATTTAGAGTATTAAAAAGCTTAAAACTTATGAAATGGACATTTGTCAAGAGATGATAGAAAATTCTGGCCGACTGCAAGCTGCTTATTTGGTTTTTATTTTTTCTACGATGACAATCTTGGGTCCACACTTACCAGTAGCCTACTCAATCTAAATGTGGGATAAATTGTTTCTCAAACTTAGTTATGCTTATTTATATTAGATTATCAATCATTACGCGTTTTTACAAGACATACAAGAGGCCAGTATTTTCTTGAACAGAGATATTAAGATATTTAAGTCGGGCACCATTTAACTCATTCCAATACCACTTCACCCCTGACTAGCTGATTTTAGGTATTATAGTTAACGCTGACAATCTGTGAATCCTAACATTGACATTGTCACATTTGATTACCCAGGCACGTCTGTAATATTTCTGTCAAAAGAAATGTATGGACGATAATGGGACGCATAGTGTTGGGGACGGGTGGGACGAGCCAGTGAGCCACAAGGCCTCACGCTAATGTAGGCGTGAATCGGCTTGTCATTACCATTGCCTATATTACCTGGTTAGGTATTGAGCTCAACTAACATAACCCCAACAAACACCCTTCCCGTGGTGTGTGTGTGTTTGTAGGTTGTTGAACTATTTTCTCTAAGAATGAAATCAAATCTAAAATGTTCTCAAACTTGGGAAACAATATTATATTCAAAACGTGATAATTTACTTGTATGTTCAGAAAGTTGGAGGTTGGGAAAGATGGGTCTCATCAAAATCTTAACACAAAGACAATTACACATGGTTCCGTCATAGCCTTAATTACTGGTAAAACTCAACATGAATATAGGTAGTCTTTTTGGTACCTATTTCATTCTTTACTTTAAGTTTATCCATTGAAAAAAAAAACCAACAAAAAAAAAAGGGTCTCACAAAAACTTAAGATACAGCACTCAATCTAGATAAAAAATGAAGACAAAGATGGTTTTCTTGATCGATACTTTTGATCGATACATCAAATTGATCAACGCATAAGCCTAACGTAAAGTAGATAGATATTAACCAGACCTTTATATCTTTTTGGTGTAGTTTAAGACACAGTGAAGTAAAAAAAAAAAGGTGACTGATACATATTTGATATATGTTACACTTTAAAATTTGTTTACACCTTGTAGTACGATATGGAAAGACCATAATAATAGGTATCGAAGCTTTAGAAAGTCAAAATTAACCCCCTCCCCCCAACCAATTTTTAGAATTCCTATTTTATTTAAACATTTAAAATAATTTTTTTAAATATTGGAGTTCGAGTTCAAGTGAAACTCACAGCCAACGCCTTTTTCCCCCTATTTTTTTGTGCGTTTTCATGTAAATGTTGTTTTTTAAATGTTGAAATGTGTATAATTGTAGCCTTATTATTCTTATGTACTATTGTATGATGTTTGCAATTATATAAGTCACTGTATTTTGGTAGAAGAAAAAAAATCATTTCTAAAAATGGTATTTAAGACAATGTTAATTAACAAATCCATTACAAAATTTTCTTTATGATTGATTAATATACAACCGGTCATTTATGTAATTTTTGCATCAACATTCAGTGTTTGCACTTTGATATAGGCCCCTAATTCTTTACATTAATCTTTAATTATTCTATTTTACTCTATATTTTAATTCTTATCTTCTATCTTATATAATACAGACGTTACTTCAAAAAAGAAGATGATTACGTCCTACGCGTCATGCATTTAGTCATGCATAGCCTAATGCTCTACACAAGGCTTAGTAGATTTATTTTCTATATATTCTATTCAATAAAAAAATTAATTAATTAATTACAACTAATAATTGGTTGATTTTTTAAATTCATGTTTGTTCCTCGGCCATAAGCTTGTATGCGAAATGTGTTGGGTGAGTAGAAGTAAACAAATCGATTGAAGACAAAACTAAACAAGAAACATCCAAGAAAGATAACTGTGTGTATACATTCAAGTGCTGTAAAAAGTAGATGATATGTAGATCTATGTGCATACTGATTTATAATATTTATAATAGAATAGGCATACTCAGCTCAAGAAAACATTAAGAAACTGGAGCAGACACAAAATAGAGCAGTGGGATTCATAAACAAACGAATTTTCACATTTGACTAAAGTAATACCTGAAATAAAATCACTAAATTTAGAAAGCCTTCAGGAGAGAAGACTCAAAGGTAAAGTAGCAATTAAACATAAAATACTGAACCGTAATCTTTAAATACAAAATCTAATAATATACTCAGAAAGACACAAAGATAAAGGCACATTCCTTGTTCCATATGCTAGGACAAAATTGTAAAAATGCTCTTTCTTCCCTAGTGCTATTAGAGCATGGAATGGGTTGCCTGAGCCAGCCAGAAAAACCAGTGACTTGGCAGAATTTAAGTCATTCGCTAACATGCATGACTAGATGCATGACGCGTAGGACGTAATCATTTTCTTTTTTGAAGTAACGTCTGTATTTTATAAGATAAGATACATATCTTGTAAAAGGAGCACACTTTTAAATAAACATAAGTATCACTGATTTCGAGCACAATGTAAAAAAAGTGATTATCTAAGTCGCTAATTTGTTTCGAGATAAGAACATGAACACAAAGAACAACTGCTAACAGTAAAACGTCTGCTGGAAGATCGCTCTTTGTTGGAGAAAACCATTTCCCTTATTATTAATGCTTTTATTAAAATACCTTCAACTTGACAAAAAGCTTGTGTTGATTTAGATAGGAATTATCATAGTATAATTTGCATTGTAATTAAGTACATTTAATAGAGGCCAAGCAACGACATCCGCAAAGAGAGTGCATTTCATATTCATATTTTCGTTGACCTATAAAAACAAAACTAGATCTACCTGGCCAGTCAACAGCAACCAAGCCAAGCTGGCAAATGATAGTTACAGCGCCATGCATGCAAATGAGCTCAATTTTTATAACGTACGCATTACAAATAGATTTGCTTTCAAATGCTTAATAAAAATTTTATTTATTATTATTTAAGATACCCTCGTCTAACTTTATTGCCTAGACATCATTTATGTACATTTATTTTGATAATTTAAAATGCTTACTAAAACAGAAAGAACATGATACAGGTACACGCTATATGTTTATAACTTATTCTAAATTTGGTCATACGAAGGCACTATGAATTATTTCCGGTAATCTTGATCTACAAGTTCTAGAGTGGTTTGGAAGCGTTATATTTTATATCAATAGGAAATGCACAATAACATTAATATTAGCATTATGAGGGGCGAAATAGAAGGTATACGTGTTTGTATGTTAGAGAGCGATTAGGTATCTCAAACTAGGTCAACATGTTCTATAACAAATTTTTATTGAGATTTGACAAATATATGTCTGAATAGTATTTGTTGTGAACATCTTACACAAATCTCAAACACAATGGAGGATAAGCGAAGCGAGCTTAGCAAAAAAACCCTGGCATTTCTAAAGTGATACCCAACCTGCGGGACATTTTCATTTCCAACACACGTGTCGCGGGCCACATGACCGTAAAGGTTCAAAAACGAAATGAAATCGACCTGAAACTATTGGATTGGAAACTTACATTATTTAATGAGACATTGGAAGTTTATCTTTTTTTTTACTCGTCTGAAAGTGGCTTCATTTCTCTATTTAAAATGTGAGAAACATTGTAGCTAGCTCATAACCCAGACTTTTTTTTTTTTTTTCTTTTGGTAAATATTCTCATCAATCCTCCAATCTCTAGGCGTAGTTTAACAATCTTTTATTCGCGGCTCAAATCAAGAATGCCGTCATGTTTGTTTTAAAAGGTCATTATATATATTGTTTTTTTTTAAACCAACCACACTTTCTTAACAAATTAAATATGTTGGCTAATTATCATGTTCCACAAAAAAGTAAAGATCCCTTCACTTTTCCTGGTAGATTTTACATTCAGAGTCCCATTTCAGAAACGCACAAGTGTTAAAGGTTAATTGTCAGGGCCCTTAAGTAGGAAAAATGCATTTTCAACCCTTTTTTTTATGAAAAGGGGTTCTATACTTTTTTTCGGCGGACCAGATAGAACCAGGTCGCGGGCCGGATGTGGCCCGCGGGCCGAATTTTGGGCATCACTGGCTTAGATGATACAAGTTAAATATAAAAAAAATATTTTCTTAAACAAGCAAAATAAAAAAAAATAAAGACAACAACAACAAGAACAAAGCTTATCTAAGGAGAATAATTCCACAGTTACAGTTATACATCTCAATACTGTAAGATGTATTTTCCTTTTTGACATCATACAAGATTAATTAATTATCACTATTTAATTACCTTATAGGTTAATTATTTGACTGATTCATGTTTTACTAGGAACAATGAATGATTGTGCAATGTTTCAAGTCGATCCGATAATGGAAAGTGAGAGAAATAACGTGTTCAAAATTTGTACCAGACAGCCGACAGACAGACCCACAGACAGAGTGAGTTGATATAAGCTTTGTAAAGAAAGGGGGGTTCATTTAAGCAAACTGGCCTCATAAATGCGTTCTTGTAAAATGTACAGGCCTAATTCACTAGCGAACCCCTTAATTAGGTTGACCGCAGAGACTGAGACGAATTCAAATGGTAATAGTGAATGTTATATACAGTTATATACAGTTTTAGGCAGTTATGTACAGTTGATGGGTTAACATTTCATAAGAAAGTAAATAACGGTATTTAGACATGCAATAACTCCTCTCTACTTTGAAGCGAAGGTTTGGACATACTGTGAGGAAGGACTTAGTTGGGGGCCAAGATTCTCCTTCAAGGTCTAGTCGAGGGAGCCAAAAAAAATGTTGCCTGAAGAAAATCTGATTTTAAGCAGACGCGAGGAACAGGCCACAAATCCGGATGTGTGGACAACCTCGGCTGTGCACATCGACACAGCACTCCACGGGGGTTCAAAGAGGGGGTGAGTGATGTCATCACTACCCAAGCAAAAAAAAATACATACACTTGGTTGAGAAATAGATCTAGTAGATACAGAAAATACGAGAGAGAGAGAGAGAGAGAGAGAGAGAGAGAGAGAGAGAGAGAGAGGATATTGTTTAGTTGCCTTCACTAAGAGACTAGTTAACTGCATTATGTCTTTATAATATAAAAACTACTTCTTTTCTGTATCAAATTCAACAACATTCAAACAGGTCATTTATTAAACCAACATTGGTGTTAAAAAAAACAAAAACAAAAAATTACAAGTATATAGGCCTTCTATAAATGGAAACATCCATACCGGTATAACTAAACATTTTAAATAGGTGCTTACTCATTCTGCAAACATAAAAAAAATGTTAAAATTTAAAAAAATGCATGCATAATACTGTTGAACACTTAGACTACTCTAGTTGGCGTTGGTGAAAAGTGTAGTGTATGTCCGAGACTGTCATACATTTTTTCTGCAAATTGGGTTGTATAAATATTGTATCAGTAATCTCCCTTGGATTTCATTCTAAATATATTTTTGAAGATTAAAAGCTCAACTTCATTCTCTTACGCTGCTTTGCTTCAAGATCCTACAGATACAAGCATTCTTGGAAATAGTGATTGGGGAACATCCAAGAGACCTGAGATTGATACATCCGCCTCATGACGAGGTTAAGGAGACAAAATGCGGGGCGGCTACTCTTAGCGAAAGAAAGAGGGGATTCCTTCAACACAAATAGAGTAAAGTGCGAAGTTCGAGCAGCCCCGATTTGTCAGGAGGTTCGAACAATTCACTTTTTATTGCTATAACTTTTTTATTTGAATGTTTACCAAATTACTACTATATTGCTACTGTGCATGCACCTTTTTTCTTTACTTCCGACACATACTATTTCCTTTTCCTTGTAAAGGCTAAGTTCATGGTGAGGTCAAACACAGGAGGTGTGGAATTATTCTTTTTTACTACCCGGTAGTGAAGGAAATGGGCAATGGACTTAAGGGTATTTTTAAGTCTGATTGCTCATCAGCGTAAAGAGACTATTTGAAGTTGTGGAGGGTGGGAAATGGTGCAATGGATGGTGTTCTTGGGCTGGAGTAAAAAGAAAATGACTTTATAGTGAAAATTAAATTTTAAAACATGTTTTTAGATATATTTCCTTTGATCTGTTCGAACCTTCCACCAACCCGATCGAGCTTACTAACTGGGGAAAAATCCGCTCGAGGAAAAGTACGCTTGGCGATACTTACCCTACACCTCTTTGACTTCGTATTTAATTTTAACTAAGCCTAGTGATACATTAAATCCAATCTATTGTTATAGAAAAAAGGACGAGGAATTCAGAGATACTATCAGTTTTTTCATAGGTCAGACCGTTACGGTGCTATAAAAATCCAAACTTGAAAATTGCTGCCAGCGGGCTTAATGCGCTCGAACTTCGCACTTTACTCTAGGTCTCTAAGAATGAAGACTACCGATGCTTAGAAAACTATAACCTATAATCTTACACCGAAACAAAAGTTTGATAGACAGATGTCATCATGCCCTTTTGAAAGATGACGTAACATCAGTCATTGTGATCTCCGCATAAAAAAAGGTCACAGTTGACTTGCGATTTTGAGCATAATCCTCCCGATGACCATGTCTTTGATTTCCGTTGCCAACTATCATTCACCCTCACTCCTCATTGATAGAGTTAATCATGTGACCTTAAATGAGCAGAGATTAAAAAAATGTTTTTAATAGCCTTAAAATGTCTATCAAAGTTTATTTTCTGGAGCGTTTTGAAACTTGACATAAAATATTGTATGACAAATAGATCTAGTTAAATCTAGAAGAACATTAAAGTTTGACAGAATCTTTTTGGTTGAATCAAGCGTCATTTTCAGAACGAGGTATTGAGGCAAGCCTCGTCTTCAGAACGAGGCATTGAAAGAAGCCTCGTCTTCAGAACGAGACATTGAAAGAAGCCTCGTCTTCAGAACGAGGCATTGAAAGAAGCCTCGTCTTCAGAACGAGGCATTGAAAGAAGCCTCGTCTTCAGAACGAGGTATTGAGGCAAGCCTCGTCTTCAGAACGAGGCATTGAAAGAAGCCTCGTCTTCAGAACGAGGCATTGAAAGAAGCCTCGTCTTCAGAACGAGGCATTGAAAGAAGCCTCGTCTTCAGAACGAGGTATTGAGTCAAGCCTCGTCTTCAGGACAAGGCATTGGACCACAACCGAAGAGTAATGAAAGAAATGTGCAAATAAAAACATAAAATATCGAGACGTCAGTAGAAGGCACTAGTGCAAGAAAGTGGTTCAGTCAAATTTTAATGAAAATGGAGTTAGTAGCGCATTTAGTCTCCAGTATCCTCTTCTGACAAGATTCTCATGTGTTGAACTGTAGATATGTGTACATAGTCCCTTTTGGACTTGACCTCCTAATTAGAAAGACATAATAGTAAATTATGGAGAATAGCTCCAGATCCCTTAGCTAGCACAGTGGAAAATTGCCAATTAAGAATGGAATCACTAAATTTTAGTTCATAACCCACAAGAACCAAATATCAAGAGGAACTTTAAAAAAAAAATTAGCGTTTTTGCCTTTTTTCTCGAACTGACCAAATTGTGACTTGACCTTGACCTTCTTGATCTAGGCCCTTCAATTCGATAACAGAACATTATGTCTATAAGAAGTAAAACAATTGCAATTAATGCGTATGTATAAATGTATGTGTGCATTATGCATAAGAATTAGTGAGTTCGTTTTTTTGTCTATTTGAAAAAGTATTTTTAATGTTTTTCTTTAAAAGTAATTTTAACGTTTTTCTTCTTTAATCAAGAAAATGAAGTAAAAAAATAGATCTGGAGAAATGTGGTGGCAATATATGAAAACATGAAGAAAATCATTAGAAAATATAAAGAGGAAGATTGGAAATTTTATCATGAATGGATAAATAAACTATGTCAATGACTCAGGGGCGTAGCGAGAGGAATGTAAGGGCGGCATGATGCCCCGGGAGCACGTTTTGTTCACTATGCCTCTTCAATGACTATAATGAAATACTAATAAACTTTGTGCTACAAGCAAACTGGCTTTAAAAATGTGATTTTTCAGTGCTAAAAAGCAAAAATAAATAAATAAATATTATGTATCGTTTAATCATAAGAAAAAAAATCTAGCTATTTATAGTAATCTGCCATTGATGCAAAATCTCCATTACGTAAAAAAAAAATTCGAAAAATCTACAAATCGGATGTCAGACCTCCAGGATGTCAACAGTATTTGCTTAAACCGTTTTACCTACAGCCCCAATTTATTGCAAACATTTCTGAACGCTCTTAGATCTAAGACAAACTTGACGTACTCTGGGGGGGGGGGGGCGCTCCAAAAAGTGAATTGGGAGTATAGGCATAAAAACAAGAAGGATTGGGGGGGGGGGGGATGGGAGAATTCCAACCAGTGCCGTATTTAGACTTGAAAAGGTCCTAAGCTATTTCAGATATAGGGTCTCTTCTGGGTCCTTTATAAGTCCAGATATCAGTGATTACTATTTATTGGGTCCATAAGCTATTGCTTGTCTTACCTATAGATAAAATCGTTCAAGGTTTCAACCTTTTTATAAAGTCAAATACTTTTAACTGTTTTTATTTCATTTTGTTTTGATTTTTTCAAATTTCGGACTTTCCTTCAGATTATTGGAGAAACAATATTTTTTTTATCAAATCTAAACTTTAACATGATTTTATTGATACGATACAGGAATATATATATATATATATATATATATATATATATATATATATATATATATATATATATATATATCAGACTATGTGCATATTATAGTTCCATAACATAGTCTATAATCTACATGGTGCTAAGTTCAATTGTAGCAATGTAGAATGTGTTGAATCTATATCAAGTTATGCTGTTGTACATGCTAATGAGTTCGTTCATCTGAAGATAATTATGTCAATTATCATTGCTTGATTTCGTTTAAGCTTATAGCGATAAAATAAAGCTTTTGTAATTGGCAATTATTCTACCTCCTCAAACCTACCCTGCTTTACCCCCCCCCCAACTATTGCTACCTCTACTAACTAGAATAGATAGACCCTGCTTTCTCCCTGGCTATTGCTACCTCCACCAATGAGCTCGACCCTGCTTTCTCCCTTACTATTGCTGCCTTCCGAATTGCGAGACTTTAAATATTGATTTTGAATCGGCTGACAAAACTATGAGATGTCAAGAAGATGCCAAGAGGCTTTGGGAGGACAGGGGGGGGGGGTTGCAATATAGGAATGGGAGAGGAGAAATGGATGACAGAAGGGGGGGGTGACACTTTTTAAGGATTTAATAAAAAAAAAACATCCACAAAAAGTGGAACATAAAAAGAAGTAGGGAATGAAAAAAAGTTTCTTCCACCCCCCCCCCCTTTCCAAAAACAAAAACAAAAAGAGGGTGGGGAGAGGGAGTACACGTTCTACAGATGCCGGGGGGGGGGGGGCTAATACAAAAGTGACTCATCACCAGGTAAGTATAGCGCCCTTTGGAGTTCAGGTAAGCCCCTCATAAGCTTAGCACAAAGATGGTGTGCATACTTCGCCTTCCTTACGTTGGTGGTTTGGGGGGATGTGAAATGGGGGGGGGCGCTTAAAGCTAAACCGCAGATCAGGGTGATGGGGGGAGGGGGAGTAGAGTGGACACAGAAGAGACCCCCAAGGGATGTGAGGGAAATGGACAAGGAGGTCAGAGATTTGTGTATAATGTAAAGGCATGATGTCAAACATAGGAACCAACTGAATTGGTTGTAAAAACTTACATTGAATCAATCTCACTTTGTCAGCGTTGGGCATTGGGCACAGAATGAAGTTGGATTGGTAATGAGTCAAACTTTCGTTTTACTAACATACATAACAAAATATTTTCCAGCACTATACGAAAAAAAACAAACAAACAAGCAAAATAGAAAAAAATCCTTTAAAAAATAACCTATTTAATGGGAAGCAATCCGCATTTACACCAATATATCTATATAATTTATAAGTTATTTCCTTAATTCGATAAAAACATTACCAATTTAATTCACTAACTGGTTAATCTATTGTTTATTCGTGTTAGGTACAGTAAATATTTGTGTAAAGTTTCAACTTGATCCTAGAATAGGTGTGGGAGAAGTACGTGTACAATTACCTAAGTGGACTATTAAGCGATACATTTATATATTGTAGGATTTATTTCCTTTATTGGTATCAAACAGAATAATTAATTGTTAATAATCAGTTCACTAATTTTGTTCATTTTTAAACTGATTCGTGTTTTGTTACGTACAATAAACAACTGTGCCAAGTTTTCAACTTGATCCGAGAATGGGCTGTGGGAGAAGTGACGTGCAAAAACTTTGACCAGAGTGAGTTGATGTAAGCTTTGTACACAAGAAAACGTCTGCGACTAGTCTCCAGCTCAGTTGGTTGAACGTGTTGGGAGTATCGCTTGTTCACAGTCTAGCTGAATTACAAGCGCTGACTATATTAGAGCATTTCTATCTCGGCTATTTCCCAATCTCTCGCTCATTCTTCTTAAACATAGTTCAACCCTTTGCAAGAGTCATCTGAAATATCTCTTCGAGGGCAACTTAGCAAGTTATCCTATTTTCCACTGACATTTTCTCTTAATGATTTGACCTGCAAATACAAGGTGGATTTAGTTTTTCTATGCTTTATTGGTTTAAAATAAATAAAAACAAAATAGAGGAGTTACTGGCCTTTGCACTTGTCTTTTTTTAAACTATATCTTCGAGGGCAAGTTATCCTATTTTCATCTTATCTTATCTTATATAATACAGACGTTACTTTAGTATAGACATCTTCTCTTCATGATTTGACCTGCACATACAAGGTTTTAGTTTTACTATGCTTTATTGGTTTTTAAACTACATAAAAAAAGAGGAGTTATTGGCCTCTGCACTTGTTTTTCTGTATTTTGTCGAATGTTAAGGTCTTAACAGTTGTGTAGGTTTAAGGTGATGGGGCAGGTTGAAGTTACGTGACACGCTCGTACTTTTAATGGGCATTCTTGTTATACAAACGACTGAGAACTAAGACCTGCTATGTTGACTACAGGTAGTGAGGTGCCCTGCTAACGGTCAACGGGCGAATGTTTATACACGGTTGTTTTTTTTATAAACTCATTTCAGCGTTAGCCAGGGCCTCGTTGGCTAGCTAGGCAGAGTTGACAGTTGGCGCAGACAAGGTTATTCTTAAATGCCGAGGGATGTTTTCTGTCTGTAGAGAAATGTCAGTCTGTCGTGCTACTAGCGGTGCACGATACAGGTAAAAACAAAAAAAGTAGTCATTAGCGTAGTCTCTCTTAAGTCTCTCGCATTCAGTATCTAAGTCACATCCTCACCAGTTTATTTTTGCAAAAGTTAAAGTCGTTCAGTGTGGAGCTATCTCTGGATGAGATCAAACATACTGATCAATCAGATTAGGTTTAAAGCCTATCTTTTATTTTCATTTGATCCCCTAATATTTGGTAATGTTCCTTTAAGGCTAGGCCTATATCATTAAATGTTGTTTTTTAAAGTCTTAATTAATGTCTTGGGTTTTATCCATTGACATAGAAATATAAAGACTGGCCGATAGGAATTGGTTTCATTTGGTGATAGACAACATTTGTATGCGTATAAAACTATGATCTGAGACGGATTTTGGGAGTCAATTATATAGATCGGGTCTCAAACAGGGAAATCCTAGGCCGAACTGGGGGTCGAACACTTAGTGAGGTTGTGACAGAGCGTCGCATGAGGTTTGCGGGACATGTTCTACGTCAAAATGTACTACGTATACCAAGAGTTGCGATGACATGGAGGCCAATACGAGTGAAGCGCAAACAGGGACGTCCTCGCATGACCACAATTTCAAGGAGGAACTCAGAAAAGAGGACACCAGGTGGGAGGAGGCTTCAGACAATGCCAGTGACAAGATCTTTGTGGAGACAGCTTGCCACCTAATGCGACGAACGGCGCGGGATGACCTAAGTCTAAGTAAAACTGTGATCTTCAATTCTGAAAATAAATTGTTGCACTCAATCTAGATCTATTTTTTGTTGATGGTTTCCCTGATCAATGGCCCACGACTCATCGCTTCCAATTGTTAGAGTTATTTTTTTTTTTAGACATTTGTTTTCACCAGAACTTTCAAATAAGTTAAACTGAAAACAATTTTACAACCAAAAATGATAATAATGGCCACCTGCCAAAACAGAAACACTTATATTTATCTAAAAAAATACAGTTATTTATTGCGCTTATAATATAGAATTATATAGGCTATGGCTATTTTTATACTGCTGGTAATTGCTGTTTAATACAACACTCTTATCAGGCCAAAATTTTGCTTTGATTTGTCAAAATCTATAAGTTGGTCCAGAGTAACCTACCCTTAAACGAAACAAATATAACACACAATTTACAAGTAGCTTTGGCTTCAGAATTTTAAAAAGTCGAAAGATGAAACTACAAGGCAATTTTTTACAACTTTAAAGCCACACGCACACATAAACTCACACATAAACTTTGCTCAGTCACTGTTTTGTAAGTTAGAAGAACAATACCAGTTAAGAAAAAAAGAAATGAGAAAATCTTTTTTAAATGTGCCAAATCTTTGAAAGTGAATTCTTTACCCCAGAAAGAAAAGAGCCATTAATGCACTTTGAATTCGTTATGTACATTGATGCCATTATGCTGTTGCTAGGTAACCAAGCACCTATATCAAACTCAAGTGTTGCTCACGGAATCCGTTACAAACGAATTTTGACATATACTTTTCAACATATTGTGGACACATAACACAACCTACCATTCAACGAAAAGGAAAAAAAAACAGAATTAAAAGTATAATTAACCTTACACGTCTGGGCAGAGTGTATATGATTTTGTTTTCATAGAATATGTGATTTTGTTTTAGTGTATGTGATTTTGTTTTCATAGTGTATGTGATTTTGTTTTTATAGTGAATGCCATTTTGTTTTTATTTAAGACATGACTTTATGTGGACGAGACACTACAGACAAAAAGTAATCCCACTTGGGGGGGGGGGGGATATATGTTACGTTTCTGTTGCCCTCCATTAGCACCCAATCCAATTTGAGATAATATCGTTCCTTGTCACTCACTCTGGAGCAAGGGGGAAAAACTCATTTCAGGTCCAGCAGTTCAGTCAGATGTCTACTGCCCTAGCTCTACCTGCAGAATTACTTCCCCTTCCCCTCAACTTTTAGGTGGGGGGACGACCATTAATCTCTTTTATGACTCGTGACGAAAAAATAAAAAAATAAAAAACTAAGACAAAAAAACAAACAAAAAAAAACCTAAAACAACCCTGGCAATGAGAAAACCAGACGAGAGTATTTGAAAAGGGGAAAAATACGTCAAATGACATCATTGGAACGTTTCTCTCCTAGTGGAGACCAAGCGTTGCCAGAGACATTGTTTAGCAAGACGTTGGTAAGAACCTAGACGCACATCGAAAGATCTACCATATGTCAAAATAACGCGCATGTATGTGTGTGTGTGTGAGAGAGACAATGTGTTTGTGTGTGAGAGAGTGAGTGTGTGTGGTGGTAATGAATGTTTGTGAGCTCTGTATCGGGTATCACTTCCTCTTGAATTGTTCTCTGCGTGAGCATGTCTTTAGTAGGAACAGATGCCTGATTGTTCTATTTTTGTGAGATTTGTTTCCGATATAAGATGCCTCCACCTTTTACCTGGAGATGTTCTTTGGAAAGGTCTTGTCAAGTGTTTTGTCAAGAATAGCTCAGAATAACCCATAGATCCCAGACTGCCTCACCAGAAAGTGAAATACAAACCTAACACATAGGCAGAGACGTTTGATTATATAATTGACAGCATTAAATGATAAGAGTTTTGACCACTATATATATTTAATTGTTTGTCAAAAAATAGACCTATTACTTTAAAAACATTCACAGCACTGACTGGATGCTATGAGCTCAAAATATAAACGTTTTCAGAAATGAGGGCCTTTTCAAGTCAACAAATAATTAGATCTGTCGGTAATTGGATCTAGTCGCCTGTTGGGATAGAACAAGAAAAAAAAAAGGCACCTTGGCTAACTGAGCCCGTAAGTAACCCAAATACTTACATGAAAGGTATAATTCTGGGGAAGCTGGGGTTGGGTGTGTATTGGAACTCGCGTAGTAATCCTACTCCCGTTCATCCTACCCTTGTGTTTGCAAGCCACAGTCAACCTGTCAAACTGAGCTATTTATAGGCTAATAACGAGAAAAATGTCTGCAGGTGAAGGCAGTTCAGCAGACGAAGTATCTACAGAGACATCAAAGGCCTGACTTCCAGCTCACTAAGAGATAACACGCTGGTTTCTTGTTATGAGAGATGACAGGGGCGTACAAAATGAGAGACGGGTCTTTTGTAAGTGTTATGTGTGTGCGTGTGTTACAATGAGGATAGAGAAAGTGTAACAGAGAGAGAGAGACCGAGAGAGAGGGGGCAATGGTAGAAAGAAAAAGAATGACAAATAGTAAAGAGAAATGAGAAAGAAAGAAAGAGGAATAGAGAAAAGAAAGAAAGAGACAGAAGAGACAGAAGAGAGAGAGAAAGAAAAAGAGAGGAAAGGAGAGAAAAAGGAAAGAGCTAGAAAAAAAAAACACGAAAAAAGAGAAATAAAACAACTAATGAAATAGAAAGAAAGAAATGAGATCTAAACATTATACATTTGAGGTTTAGAGTATTTATGCCTGTGTGTGAGAGTAGTGATGATGTAGTACTGATGTAATAATGCCTTTACGACTAAGATGCTATTTTTAAATTGCTGCACTGCATGTATAAATAGCGGCGCAACTGATGCATGAGATGACAGGGGCGTACAAAATGAGAGACGGGTCTTTTGTAAGTGTACATCGTTTTCTTTCTCTCTTTGCATGAGAAGTAGTGAGACAGAGCTGGTCACATGACGTTCACCGTGAGTCACATGAGAAGTAGTGAGACAGAGCTGGTCACATGACGTTCACCGTGAGTCACATGAGAAGTAGTGAGACAGAGCTGGTCACATGACGTTCACCGTGAGTCACATGAGAAGTAGTGAGACAGAGCTGGTCACATGACGTTCACCGTGAGTCACATGAGAAGTAGTGAGACAGAGCTGGTCACATGACGTTCACCGTGAGTCACATGAGAAGTAGTGAGACAGAGCTGGTCACATGACGTTCACCGTGAGTCACATGAGAAGTAGTGAGACAGAGCTGGTCACATGACGTTCACCGTGAGTCACATGAGAAGTAGTGAGACAGAGCTGGTCACATGACGTTCACCGTAAGCCACAAAAACACAATTACATCATCTGCCCTTTTTGTTTTTTTTTTACTTATACATTTCTATTTCGTGTGTGTGTGTGTGTGCCGCCATATTGATTCCTTTAATATTAATTTAAAACATCCGTTTCAATTGATTTCATGCACATGGACAACAATCTTCTACTTACAAGCAGAAAGCTAATAAAACATTCCCACTGTAAACAAGTTTTTTCATCTTAGTATGTCTACATCTAGGTTTAAAGCGGATTTAGACAAGTATTGAACTGTGCTACGGTCAGCAGGACGGCTGAGTAAATCTGACCACCCGATGGGACGATTGTCCTTCAGTCAATAAGAAATATTGCTTCCTCATTTGAGTCTTGAGCCGATTAGTTCCTTCTAGAAGGAACTGTCTTTGTGCAATAGGGCCTCGCACTTTCGGTTGTCTTTCTCTGGAGAGGATAAACAGCACGTGGGATGTAGTGCAGCAATTGAAACGTGTACTTTGTGTGTGCCAGGGAGAGCACGACGCGGGGGCCAAATTTAAAACCTAGGACTAAATATTGTGTTTTGTTTGTTGATTTATGTTGCTAGTATAGTTGGTGGCTTCAATCAAGCCAACCAGATCTATTTTCCACAGCGTTATGTAAATTTGGTTAGAAAATAAAAATTGTTTTGTATGTTATTGACACTTATTGGTCAATTTTATTAATAGTAATGGCAATGTCTTAGATTTTGAGGATTAAGGATGAATGTAGTGCCAAGCTGCAGTACAAGGCTCTAATTATTGCAGAATCCCCACCTTGCTTTGCCACCCCTCCCTCAAAACAAATTAAATGAAAGGATACAGTCAATCATTGTCTTCAATGAAGGCATGGGTTCCGTCTTGTAAAACTTTTTGAATTCCTTCCTAATGTCGTAAAACTTGTAAAAATATGTGGGCAATGGAATGTTCTTTTTGCAACACTCATGGTGTATGCACTGTCTGAGGTGGGCTTGACCATCGGTCAGCAGATAGAATGACCGTCCTCCATGTTCCGGGTGTACTCCTTTAGCACTGAGAAATCTGTCAAACTAGAAAGAAAGAAATAATTAGATCTATGTACAGCCAACATTAAGTTAGATTATTAAGTCATTCTTAGCATACTTTTATCTAATAAATATGTCTCGAGTGAAGGGGGCAGGACCAGCCTTAGATAATTGGAGGCCCTATGCAAAGTTAATTTGGTGACCTTATATAGGAAGAAAAAGAGAGAAATAATAAAATGACGCAATTTATCTAAAACCTGGTGTACTCCAACAATAAATCTGGGCACAAATTTTGCTATTTCTTCTCCAAATAAATTGTTTTTAATTCCTGTGCAAGCCCCCCCCCCCCAACACACAAATCGGAGGCTCTAGGCGGCTGCCTAGTTTGCCTATTCCTAAGGCCGTCCCTGTCGGGGAGGGGGGGGATGAGTGCAAGCATTCTGGGCACCACAGCCATAGAACGAAGACAATACTAAATTGCTAGTTAGCTTTTAGTGCGCCATAATGTCCACTTACGTCATAGGTGGATTCATCAAATAGTGCGCAATACATTTTGTTTCAAAATTTTGTTTTTTTCAATTCCTACTTTCGGCTCGTGCTTTCGTCATAGTCAAACCCAAAAGTAAAAAATGTGAATAATTTATTTCGAGCTGATGTATCCTAAATAGCTGTACAGCTGGTTTAGCGAAGCTGTTAACGCATTTCCCATGCTGGTATTTCCCCCCTCTTTACTTTCAAAGACAAATAAAGCATGTATGTTTATGTTTACCATGTTACTTGAACGGATTTATTTAACCGTCACCTTCATTTTTGTCTTCCTATTTTTTGTTCGGACTTTATTACCTGGCTAATGTTTTTAGTTGTTTACTGACACTACCATGTTACTTTTGCCAGGTTGTAACCTCTGTTATATTACTTTCATGATGTCAGACCAAATTATTATTAGTTCAAATTAGTCTTGACAAGAAAGATAACAACAAAAAACTAAACGACTGATTACATATACATTCATTTTATTCAGACAGAGGTCCAAGTCCTTACAATAGTACATTTAACCCATCCGGTCTGTAGACAACACTATTATAGCATGGGACACAATGGTGGACATTGGAAGCAGTGTGTTTGATTGGGTGCGTGTTGGTTGGACTGTCTGTTCGTCTTGTTCTCTGTTTGCTGGACTGTTGTTTGTGGTCAAACAGTTCCAAGATGCCCCGAGTGTTTATTTATTGTGGCCTTCTGCCCCGTGCCACTGGTCACTAGGTGGCAGCACTGGCAGAGAGGAGAAAAAAAGGGGAGAGGGAAAAGGGTTAAGAAGAGGTCAGCACTGAGGTACTCAGGGAACACAGGAAGCCATTGAATTTGACCAAACTGAACAGCGAGAAAAAAAAATAAATTGAGGGCCATGTTTTAAGAAGGACCGAAAGGGCGGACACAATGGCAAACAGTCTGGGGCAAGAGGATCAACAAGCGTATTGTGGAGAGCACTAATCGTTTGGTGAGGAAATAGGGTCAATGTTGTGTACTGCTGGTCCCTGGCATGACAGAATTAGAGCCTAATAATAGAAACAAGGGAAATAATCAGCAGGTATAATTTCATGCTTCACCACATGGGCCTTAAGACGTGGGGATCATCACGCCCCCAAAAGTAAATAATAATAATAAAAAGATATGAAAAGACATACTCTCAAAACATTTTTTATTTGTCTGGAAAAGCACGTGACTAGCCTGTAAACTTTTGTGTTGTGGCAATACTTAGTTATGTATTCATGAAATTCGTTTTAGACAATAAAGAGTGTTATGTGTTGCGTACTACAGGCCATTGTATATTTTGCATCGCATCGTAATTCACATCCCACGCAACTAGAGCCTTTTAATTTTGTTTTTCAATTGTTGATGGATATAAACATGCTCTTACAATAAGCTTAGGCTTACTCAACCTTTTATGTATAGTGAAATGGGATTTTAATAACGCCTTTAGTTTTTGAGACCTGATCACATATGCAGTGAACAGATTAGCAGTAAAAAAAGGCGACTTTCCGGATACACGGTGCAATCGACTTTTGTCTACAACGTTAGGTCAAGTTGACATGTTACCTCTTCTAGAACATGGTCTAGTGGCGGAGCCTGTTTCACCAGCTCCTCGTCCAGACCCGTTTCAGCTTTACAATCATCTGTCAGGAGCGTCTCCGTCAACTCGTTGGGCTGGGGCTTGACGTAGTAGTTCTGAACATCAACTACCTGGGGAGTAAAAAAAACAACAAACAATTGATTGTGGTTGTACCAACGCATGGCTGTCATTGTTTTGCTCTATTTTCATTCTGCCCACAGATGTTATTCATAAGGTCTACCCCCGTGGTTCCGCCCTTGGTGTGTGTAAAACATTATCTTCCAAGTCGCATAAAATCAATAAAATACATGACCCATCTATAGCCAGATGTTTGAAAGGAGAAACGTGTTACTTACACGAGCACACCAGATCTATCTTCCCATCACAACAGCTGTTCCCCACCAGTCAAGCTATCCCCAAGCATCATTAAACGTGTGTACGTTATATGTTCTGTTCACGTTCTTTGTTGTACAGAATGAGCTCCAAGTTTGGTTTTCATTCTTTAAAAACCGGTGGACCACAGTCTCTTTTTGCTTTATTTTTCTGACCTATCCCGTCATGCCATGTCATCAGGAAATAGGTTACCCACTTGGAAGTCATCTAACCATTTTATTAGACCTTCTATAAAACAGTACTGCACATTTTATGTCAGTTATTTTAACAAGAAAATGACAACAAGAGTCTTCATTTTAATGGGGGTAGAATGACGGTGATTGAATGCAGAGAAGAACCAGCTTCATGCATTCAACTCGGAACGTTTTCAGTAGAAAGTAGGAAGAAAACTTACATTTCTATCTTGCTCTACGCAGCTAAGTTACGTTCTCCTAGGTCGAGGCGCTGTGATTGTCATGCCGAGTGCCATATTGTCGTCATTTATTATTGTTTTTTAAATGTGTTGGAATAGTCAAATAATTAGTCAATATAATGCTACTTAAATATTGGAGATTTTCACCATAAACTAAACAAATGTCAAGGACGCTAAATTTAACCTCAATGATGCCAACTAAAAAGAAATGAGCGAAGATTCCGACTGTAATTTTGTTATTGAATGCACTACAGTGCCGTACCGTTTTAAAATGCACAATTATATCCAGCTGTTGCCTGTTTGTTTTCAAATAAGTTGCGCCACTGTCAGTTCAAGGCTTCTTTCGTATTGAACTTAGTTTGAGCTCCCAAAAGAAGAGCTTAGACAATTTGATTCTGAAGTGTTAAAAAGTGATCAAAATTATCAACACCTTTAAAAAAAAACATAGTTTATCAACGCTTCCTTTAGTTTGTACACCGAATACACCAAAAAGCTGAGCTATTATAGTTGTTCCGCCATGTATGAGAAAACCAATAGCTGCGTGCACCAAAACAACTAGTCTCTAAAGAACTTTATTATTATTTTGTAGTTGCTATTCACACATTTTTTGTTTTGTTCGTTTGTTTACCCGTAGAATGGCGAAAACAAACGAAATTCTCGTAAATTTTAAGTTTAAATTTCCAAAAAAAAAAGGTATAAGGCCTACAATAAAACGTAAAATATGTGTGTTTTTCTGAATAAAAGACATACGTTGGAGCCAGAAAGCAAAAGGTCAAGCCGAACACTAAATTGAATAGGTACGTGAAATGTTTTAACAATTTTAACCTTCATTATTAGACTTTTGTTATGTTAAACAAAAGAGTTCAAATCTAGATATAAATAAAATAATTCTTTATAATTTCAATCCTTCAGTTGACCTCGGTTTCAAAGGTCATTGTCTACGTGTATTTCAACCTTTTTTTCTTTAGAACGAAGTAAATAAATGACAGGAGAGAAAGAATACTTTTTTCTTCTTTTGGCTTTCTTTGTGTCTATGTGTGTGAAACAATGGCCTGAAGCGTGCTAACTGGCAAATTGCCGCCAAGTGTGTTAAATTGCCAGGTGGTAAAGTATTTGTTGTCATCCCCAAGAAACATTATCGGAATATTGTCGTGTGAACAGAGCGCGTGTCTAAACAGGTCAAATTAGCTTAGCACGTGGACGTGTCTTGTTTACAAGCAGAAAGAGTAAAAAAGTGTCTTGAAGACATTTCTACACTAAATAGTGACAGTGTGTACCAAAAAAGTGCCTTAAGACATTTCTACACTAAATGGTGTGTACAAAAAGTGTCTTAAGACATTTCTACACTAAATAGTGTGTACAAAAAGTGTCTTTAAGACATTTCTGCACTAAATAGTGTGTACTAAAAAGTGTCTTATAGACATTTCTACACTAAATAGTGTGTACTAAAAAGTGTCTTTAAGACATTTCTACACTAAATAGAGTGTACAAAAAGTGTCTTAAAGACATTTCTACACTAAATAGAGTGTACAAAAAGTGTCTTGAAGACATTTCTACACTAAATAGTGTGTACTAAAAATGTCTTGAAGACATTTCTACACTAAATAGTGTGTACTAAAAATGTCTTGAAGACATTTCTACACTAAATAGAGTGTACAAAAAGTGTCTGAAGACATTTCTACACTAAATAGTGTGCACTAAAAAGTGTCTGAAGACATTTCTACACTAAATAGTGTATACAAAAAAAAAAAGAGGGGGTGGGGAGCCTCGCTTTATAAATTTGAAATCACGTTCCTCTGTTCTAAGTTTAAGTGCTGAGTTGTGCAGACAATTATATATTGTGCTTTCCGATCAACAATCGGCATTTACATTTCATTACTTAAAAAGATGTTTTAAAATAGGTTATATTTTACATAGTTAGGTATCGATGGAAGTCATTATTCACAAAACACTGAATTATAATTTACAAATACAACAAAAAAAAAACAACACAACCTAATAAAATATCCAGAAAGACTCAGATGAAGGCACATTTCTTTTTCCATGTACTAGGACTCTTAATATAAATAATTGTGCTTATTTCCTAGCGCCATTGGAGCATAAAACGGGATTGCCTGAATCAGCCATGAAAACCAATGAAATGAAGTCTCTCATTAACCTGTACCACTACATTGACACAAGAATACTGAAATACATTCTTCTTGTGAGGAACGTCTGTGAATCGTTAAGATAAGATAAAAAACTGTCAAGCTCGTGCACAATTTATAAATTAATGAAATATTTTTTTTAATGTAAAGAGATGTATTTGAAATTTTTGAAATATTTTTGACTATCATAGAAGAGTATGTATACACAATTAATTGAACAATGAAAATATATTTAGAATTTGACACCCAAATTTAAAATAACAACACCAACAAAATGAATAGAGAGCTGTTGAAATTAATATTTTATTAATTGTTTTATAAATAAATTTGAAAAGACAAAGACATAGCCCTAGGCACCAAAGTCAGATTAATGCGCTCCCTGGTTATGGCCACATTCTTATATACTTGCGAGTCTTGGACGCTGACTGCAGAGCTAGAGAGGAGGATCCTAGCAATGGAATTGAGATGCTACAGAAAGATCCTAAGTATCACATTTAAAGACTGCAACATAATCGTAGAGATTAGAGACTGCCTTACTGCAGCAATTGGACCTCACGATGACGTGCTTATTAAAAACCCACAAACTAAAACTCTATGGCCGTATTACAAGATCTTTGGGGCCCACAAAGACCTTTCTTTAGGGAACAGTCTACCAGGAAAGAGAAGAAGAGGCAGACAGAGAAAGCGAAGGGAAGACAGCATAAAGGAGTGGTCGGGCCTGCCATCGGAGGAGATTCTATCCAGAGAGGAATGGAGAAACACGGTCGACAAATCTTGTGTGGTGCTCCAACGGTCCAACAGACTAAGGGATAAATAAATATGTATCCAACAGACTAAGGGATAAATAAATATGTATGTATATATATATACATTATGTATACTAAGAAGTACTGCGGTTAGTCTGATAAGTAGTCCGGCCTATATGTCGATAAGTAATTAAGTAACTAAGGTAAATCAGTCGAATGCCGAGTATTAATTTATATTAAAAAAACATAATTCATGTACTTTTTAAAATAAATTCTTAATTAAAGCAGGCAATTTTTTTTATTTCCATAAATATTCATTCTAAAACTATGACGATTATGAAATCTTGAAGACCAGTTATTTCATGCACATGTCATTATTTCAATAACGTGGGCTAGAACTTTTTTAACACACGCGCATGCGCAGTAATCAGACGAAAGACAATGTAAGATTAATACGCCATATTACTTTGAAGAGAGCGAGCGCGTGGTCGAAGGTCTAGAAGGGGGAGGGAGAAAAAAAGGCGGTGGTAACATCTTGCGAGTCAGTAATAAAACCTTCACAGATGAATGGACGCCCGTAGTCGTCAAGTGCTCATCTTGGCATTTCATTAGAATGGCCGGCACACGATCTATCAGTCGGAACGAATACCGCCCACTCACGTGAACGCATAAGTGTTTTTAATATATTGGATTCCGTAGAGCGCTACTGACACCATGAAATACATTATCAGTAAATAAATAAAAAAAAAAGATGAAAGAAGGATGTTATGAGTGTCTGACAGTCATTACGATCGCATTATTAATATTGCGCGGAGAAACACACACATACAAGCACACACACAGAGACACACATACAAGCACACACACAGACACACACAATCGCTGCTAAACAAAAATGCAATAATTAGAAATGTTTACATGTTGATCGGCGTAGAACAATTTATCCGGGCCATTGTGTTGCATCTGAACAGAACAAATGTGTTCCATGGCACAAATGTCAAGAACACGAATGTACTAACACTCCACATGGTCCATTACCTTGAGTTGGAACTGGTAGCTTAGTGGAATGGTTTAGTTTGATTAATTTAAGTGTGGACTTTCTCGTGAAATTTACTATGACAGCTTAATGAACGTTTTTAATACATGGGCCAGTTCATTAAAAAAAAAATGTGTATCAACATAATGAAGACATGTACGTTATGTGGTTCAAGTTTGGGAAGGGCTAGGGAGCCAGTTTGTTGCGTACAAGTTGTGGCTGTGCTCTTTTCTAGTTTTAATCGAAGCATTTTGTAGCGGAGATAGGCGAAAAGGAAAGTTGAGCATTTGATACAAAACAAGGTCATGGTCATGTGACGCTTGTAGTGCGTGGTGGATTTCAAACCGATCAATTTCTAGACATAAATCTAGCGACACATTATCCAAATAACTCAAACTTTAAAAAAAAAAAACAGAATATTTGAACATCACAAACTTGAATCGTAGAATAAAATAAGTAGACACATTACTTGTTATGTAAAGAAACACCGTACATCAGTTTAAATAACAAATTCACGGAAATAAGTTGAAACGAAGCGCAATAAACAAACACCCCGAATCTTCAGTCTCTTCTCTTTTCTAAACTCGGAATACTTCTAGACCTATCTGGGTTTCAATTGTATTATAGATTCGGTTGGACATTTATGAGCTATTCTTAGGTCTACTCAAAACTTTCAGAGATTTCGAGAGAAATTGAGTAGCAAAAACAAATTGGTTTCGACCACCTAGATACGTTTTACTACGCACCAAGTAGATATGTTAGCGTAATGTTGTCATTACCAGAAGTGGTTATGGAAATAAGCACTCTATAAAATTATTCCAATAGCATGCGTCTAAAATAGCCTCTGACAACCAGTCCAACTTCTGGCCTTCACGTGTGGCTCAGATATTGGGTCCAGCGGAACGTTTTATCACTAACAGAAGGGGCAAAGGCGAGTAATTGGCGCCTAACCAGTAAGCTTCGGGCAGGAGGATCTCATTATCTGGGCTGGCTACCCACCTAGGAGAAGGAAAACTCTGAATTCTAACCTCTGCTGCCTTTCAGCTATACCCAATCATGGGAAAGGCTTCGGGGGTCAAACCATGAGGAAAAATCAGGAACCGGCAAGCTTAGTCTGCGATGCCGCTGATCTCAAACTGTTATCAGGAGTGGCCGTTCCTTTGGATAGATCAGCTGGGTGGAGAGGGATGAACTGCTGAGTGGACGACATGGTTCCAGCCACAGCTAATGTCCAGCACTTCCATAAGATGATCCATAGCCTTTTCGCAACTGAAGTAGGCCATATTCTTAAATATAGCATTAGTTGTTTTTTTATAAAGAGAGTAGTAACTTAAAATACGCCATGTGGCCTAGAAATTTAGCTATTTTCAAAATATCAAGGAACTCGTTAGACCAGTATATACTTTCATGCCGTGCGCATGAACAATAATAATAATGTATTATAATAACATCTATACAAGCATACGACATAGCAAAATATATTCTGAACTTTTGACAGATGGACTCATAAGAAATTGGAACACACTAGTTCTAACGGGAGAGTGCACTTTAAAACTAAGATTTTTATTTTAAAGACAAATGTGTTGGCTAAATAAATGTGTAAACTGGATGTGGTAAAATATGTCGGTAGAAGCTGGGGCTGTGTAGCCACGTGGAATACTGTATTTCTCATTAATCTTCGGACTAAGACAAGCCTTATTATTTCTTTGTAAACTACTGCGAGTATACAGTTATGTTACACAGAGCCTAAGCCCGAGAGAGGGCTAGAGGCAAGAGTCATGGGAGAATTGGCCTTGGTCTTGCCGGTGAAAGAATGTATAAAGCAACACATAGTGGCCAGGCTGGCTGTGAACAGTCTGTATGTTGGCCTCAGAAAAATCCAATTCCTTCAACATATATTATATTTCCACATTACAACTTCATGAATAGACAGGGTCTTAAAAAACTATGACTGAAAAATGACCGAAGAAAGACGGAATGACTGAATAATGACTGACTGAAGAATGACTGAATGACTGAAGACTGACTAAAGCACTGAAGAATGACTGAATGACTTAAGAATGACTGAATGAATGACTGAAGAATGACTGAAAAATGACTGAAGAATGACTGAAAAATGACTGAATGAATGAATGACTGAAGACTGAATGATGAATGACTGAAAAATGACTGAATGACTAAAGAATGACTGCATAGAAAAGTAAGAGACCAAATCGATAGCGTCAAAGTGTTTAATAAAAATGTCTGTCAAAGAAACAGATGTCCATCATATTGACATTGAGGTTTTTCTCTAACTCCCCCCAACCCATGCACATCTAGTAGACGATCAGAAGATAAGTCACGAGTTCACATGCAAATTAGGAGTGAGTCTGGTGTGAATGTACATTGTTTTTTTTATAATTATAATGTTCTGTTTAGTGTAATGCACAAATTGTAAGACAACTTTCCTTACGAGCAATAAAGATTATTATTATTATTCTATAATAGATATTATATATATGATGGGCTTTCGGGCACATTATAATGGGAGTCTTACATTATAATGAAAGACAATGTTGATTTGTAGCAAATTTTACAGTATAACGGGTGACAAAGTGAAATTGTACCAAGTTGTGAAATCGTTTTGATAACAAACAGACTTTAACATACTGAATGAAACAAAGACACATTAGCACAACACTGTTGAACAGACAGATAAGTAATACTATTATATATATATATATATATATATATGAAAAATAACGCTTAACACTACAATATAGCGAGTATGAAAACAACAACAGACCATGTTTAACACACACGACATAAAAACAACTTAAACACAGTTGGTTCTGTGAGTTGAAGCTGCAGGTGTTTCTTCAGATCAATGTGTGCTCATGAAACAGGTGCATTTAATGTGCATTGACATTATTAACGATGCAGGATAGTAGTTTTTGTACAGAGTCTAGAGTTTCTAGAGACACAAATAGCAGTTGTTGTACAGAGTCTAGAGTTTCTAGAGACACAAATAGCAGTTGTTGTACAGAGTCTAGAGTTTCTAGAGACACAGATAGTAGTTGTTGTACAGAGTCTAGAGTTTCTAGAGACACAGATAGCAGTTGTTGTACAGAGTCTAGAGTTTCTAGAGACACAGATAGCAGTTGTTGTACAGAGTCTAGAGTTTCTAGAGACACAGATAGCAGTTGTTGTACAGAGTCTAGAGTTTCTAGAGACACAGATAGCAGTTGTTGTACAGAGTCTAGAGTTTCTAGAGACACAGATAGTAGTTTTTGTACAGAGTCTAGAGTTTCTAGAGACACAGATAGCAGTTGTTGTACAGAGTCTAGAGTTTCTAGAGACACAGATAGCAGTTGTTGTACAGAGTCTAGAGTTTCTAGAGTTTCTAGAGACACAGATAGCAGTTTTTTTTGTTTTTTTTTAGGTATTTAAAAAATATTTTCCTTGTTCGTCAATACGTTTATGTGGTAGTTAAAATACAAAGATATATGTGAAACATAAAGCATACAACGCTGAAGAGATGCAGAAGGCAAAGTTAGCACTCTCCAGTCTTGACCGATAGGTTTCTTATGGTCACTTAAGAACCATTGAACTTTAGGTGTCAAATGAACTTTTTAAAATCATTGACTTTCATGTCAAGTCTCAAACATTTTCAGACTCCTAACCTTCGGGTCTCAAATTGACACTTTAGACAAATGACATTCACGTCCTAAAAGACACTATTAAAATATTATACCACCACAAGATTAGAACCTCCACTATATTCTTCTCCTTCCTCCACATCCAGTACTTTCCCCCAATATTGATATATCCATCGTAACAGCTGTGGCTAAAAGTTGATATATCCTGGGAGAACAAGCAATGTATTGATGTATTGATTCCACAGGGCGCTTATGACAAGGAGATGATGTATATATCAGAACACCTGATGGGTTCACAGTCTACTCCCGAACACCCACCCCCTGTTCATGTAGACAGGGGCGTCAACTCCAGGCGAGATGGGTTCACAGTCTACTCCCGAACACCTACCCCCCAGTCCGTGTAGACAGGGGCGTCAACTCCAGGCGAGATGGGTTCACAGTCTACTCCCGAACACCTACCCCCCAGTCCGTGTAGACAGGGGCGTCAACTTCAGGAGAGATGGGTTCGTTCTCATGAATACAAGTTTTAAAACTGTGAGGGTTCTTTCTAAATCTAATATATATATATATATATATACTAGTGATGCCCAATTTATGTTTGGCATGAGTGATTATAAATTTCATTCTCCTCAGCACTGCAATAAAAAAGAGAATATGAAAAAGTATATTTAAAAAAAAAAAAGCTTATATTAAGTGTAGTTGTATCAATTCGTTTTGATCTGTCATGTAATTACAGATTAGACTGACAATAATAAATCTGGGCGATTAGAAACATTTTTACCATTTTGTTGTTGTTTAGCGTAACGTCAAGCTTTTAGATATCTAAATACTCTATGATGCATCCTATCACTTGTCTGGACCCGTTGGGAAAGGGGTTTGGGGGGGGGGGGGGAGAAGGGCGTATCTGTGTACATGTTACCGTGATCGCTTTTTAAAAAAAATACATTTAAAAAATGTAGGACTTGAATTTGAACTAAGGGCTCAAGCCTGCTCAAGGGGACTAGTTCAACTTTTACCACCACATCTGTCAAGTACTATTTCTTTCTCTCGTTTGTTACAAAACAAAACCATTAGTTAGTAATAGTTAATCCACTAATTGATTATTTTTTAATTGATTCTTGCTATGTCATGTACAAGAAATAGTTGTGCGAAATTTCAACTTGATCCGAGATTGGGTGTGGAAGAACTAACGTGTACAAACTTTGTACTAGACAGACAGAAACAGAGAGTTGATAAAAGCTATGAAAAAAAAAGTTCTGTTCAATGTAACCAAACGTTTGCAGCTTTATAAGGTGCTGTGGGCAGACGTTTCAACGGGCCGGAAAGCAGCGCACTTTCAGCCAGTTTTGGTCCTCGGGCCGATACTTGTACCTCACTGATGTACAAATTAGCACTAGAAAGTAGGACAGTTTTATTCTACTGACTAGAAATTAAAGAAACGAAACAACAGATCAAGAAGTCTAGATACTAGAGAAGAGATGGGAAAGTGGCGTGGAATGGGTTGCCTGAGCTAGCCAGGAAAACCAGTGACTTGGCAGAATTTAAGTCATTGGTTAATATGCATGACTAAATGCATGACGCGTAGGACGTAATCATCTTCTTTTTTTGAAGTAACGTCTGTATTGTATAAGATAAGATAAGTAATTATCTTCAACTCTGAAGGAACATCCGAAACATATAAAACATTTTACAAACAACACAATAAAGTAACACACTCCCATCTACACACTGAGTCAACACATAAGAACAAGCTTTACAATGGGCTTGTACGATTTCTAATCTTTAATTATATAATGCTCATGCAAAAAAGATTCAAACGTATTTACAGTCAGTAACGGGCTTTGCTATAATGATGGTTATGGCACACAGATGGAGCCAGATGGCTCTATACCACGTGACAAGAGTCGACAAGAACGTCTCCAGCACTTTGGAAGGAAATGTTCAAATGAAGGGAATCTGGAGCGCACACACTAGATATCATTTGATACTGTCAATAAGCAAAACGGACCTCATTCACCAATCGTAATCAAACAATGGACCTCATTCACCAATCGTAATCAAACAATGGACCTCATTCACCAATCGTAATCAAACAATGGACCTCATTCACCAATCGTAATCAAACAACGGACCTCATTCATCAATCGTAAACAAACAACATTTAGTCACGTGATAATATTGATAAAACAAAAAAAAACAACTGTCAATGAAAGCCATTGTATATTAAAATTAGATCGTAATTTGTATAGAAGAGATATGAGGGACATTTTGAGCCACGTGCTTCCCAATCTTGTCTATACAACTTATGACCAAATTCGAATCAACAACGGCTATCACGTGACAGTATTTTTCGTTATCACGAGAACGTTCAGTTTGGTCCATAGAGCAGTCAATAGAAGAGTGTAAGCGCCCGGCAGCAAATAAACATATACAAAATATACAGTTACGCAGTTCATTAACACAACAACAAAGGTCTTCTAACATAAGTAGTCTAACAAGTAGATGTAAACATGTGTGAATAAACCTTGAGCCATAGTACAGACTTAGAGCTAGGCGAGTAGACTTTGAGCCTTAGTGCTTGGCACTATATTTGAGATTTGATACTAGTTTCGCGCAATGATTTTGGTCTTTACCATTCCAACTTGCCCTACTGCCTCGAATGCCTCACACTTCTGTATCAGCCCGTCCCACACTGCTGGTGGAGCTTACAGTGCTTTTAAAACAAAAAGGGAGGGAGATAAAAGTTTGAGAAATACTGATCTAACGTCTGAATTTAATATCTTTGAACTATAGATAGAAACATTAGATAACTATGCTCTTTAAGCCTCACCTATCCTATGTTCAATAGTGTAAATTATATATTTAGCTAGACAATGAAGTTAACACATGCAAGTCTACCGATCACAGATGACCGATAAAAAAAACAAAAAACAATACCCTGCATAATTTTTTTTTTGGAAAGGCAGACCGCCGTGGTTGGAGCAGGCCGATAAACAAAGACGACACACCTTCTGTTGCCGCTTTGTCATTTTCGCTCACCAGCGTTTATTGCTCTGGCATTATTAATTTTGGCTCCCCATGCTCATATCCTGGCAAGCTGTTGCTGTGACACAGACTATGGGCCAAGTCTAGTACTTCCACAAGACGGTGTTTCTCTAGAGCTGAGTAACTTTGGGCCTAGCCTGGGTATCTTATTTTATGTTTGTTCTCGACAAAACTACATTGCTGTTTGTATCCTCCACAACTTGAGGTGACATAAGATACTCTATCTCTCCAGTTAGTTCAGTCAGGTTGTACGACTTAGAAGCCGGAGATGGAGGCAAGCATTGTTCCCCCACCCAGCAAAAAAGTGAGTGGGTGTCGAAGGAGGCCTTTTTTTCATGGGTCAAAATTAATCTGGCATAAAAAACAACTCACCAATTTGTAGCCCTATCTAAAATGAAATTATTAAAAGCGACGATTTTTCACCTTTACAAGTTTAAAGTTGGTATAACCTTTCTACCTTTTTCAAGTCTTCTGCAATCGAAGCCCACCTTTGCAGAATCGAACACAAAGATGATCTTACGAAGAAATAGCTTGGCGGATCCTGATAAAGGATTTTTTCAGTTGTTTTTTTATACATTACATTTTTGTACGCACTTCGAAGCCTAAAACTGGACATGTATATCTTTCCTTGGCTGACATAGAAGAGAGTACCTGATTGCATGCGGCCTCAGAACGAGACAGCTGGAGGTCACTCACGAAGGCCGCGGGATACACATTTGATACCAAAAGAAAATCCGCTGCCGAGGACAAACGCAGACGGCGAAAAGAAAATCTAAATCGACCACCTGCGGGCAATGGTTATGCTTGCCCTGGATGTGTCAAAATATGTAGGTCACAGCTGGGGCTGCGCAGCCACGGGAAATACTGCACTCCTCACTAATCTTCGGACTCGAAGACAAGCTGCAGTATTTTGTGTGTGTGTGATAATGTTGCGCTTCAAAAAAAAAGTCTCAAATTTTGTTTTAAGCTCCGGTGATGCCGTGGCCGAGATGCGAATGACTGATGATGTAAGAGTTTCGAGTTCGAACCCCGCTGGGTGCTGGGATCTCGAGATGTCGACCAATCAATGCAAATGAAATGGACATTTTTGATCAGCAGACATTTGTTTGGGTTTGAGGCTATAGGTTGCTGTGGTGTAAAACGTGACATCTTACGCTTGGACTTCTTGTCTGGCCCTGTGGTTCCTTTTTTTTATTCCTTTCAGAACTTTTGCATTAAAAAACATTCTTGCAATTCCTTGTTATTTTTCTTTTATAGATTTAAAAAGATAAGAAAAAAAAAAAGAAACATCTAGGAACAACTTCTCTGTATATTCTATAATTTTTAAATATTTTTAGCTAGGGTTTGGCCGACAAAATATATATTTAGAATCACTGTCGTAAGCATTTACATAAAAAAGGAGGATAATGCGGAACTCTCGTCTGCGATCGTTCGAGTTCAATTGAATTATCTCTCTTAAGGATCTTTTATTCTTTGTCCCGATAGACGTACGGTGCGCTCGAGTCTAAATGAATACAAAGGCTCTCGCCGTGTAAGTTAGCTTGTATGAGTGGGACGTTTATCAACTGCAACTGTAGCACTTCGTGGGAACTAATGTGTTGAATACATAAATAACAAACAATAAACGCTTCTACACATACACATTTCCGAGGGAATTCCCCTTAAATTGGCAAGAGTGATAACTGCCTTCCTGAAATAAACACACACGCAAGACATCACATTGGACTGGTCCTAATACCATCTTAGAAATAGATCTAGATGTCTAGAGTCATTGCCTTACTATGGGCCCCATGTGCTGACGAAGCCTGTACTGCGAAATGAGTGCAATGCACAAATGTTAAGAGAGCAATAGTTCCGTTGGCAAAAGCCACTATTGGTTTTGTGCAGTCTGTCTATACGTTTGCATGTGACGTTCAGATCTCAAAAGCTAAAATCACTACTGAATGTCCTGTTTCTCTGTAGCCTGTATAGTGCTCCGAATAACCAACGGGCTACTTTTCATTTTTCTGAAAACTAACCATAATTGTTTAAAATAAAACAAGTAACTTTTTTTATACGCATTCACAATTTTAGAAAAAGAATGTACAATATAAAAAATATATTTGTACTATATTATATATAATAAAGAAAATGACTAATAAAAAAATGTAGTCTTCTGTGTCATCATGCTCCAGTAAACATTACATTTTCAGAAAGGATTCAATACCTACAACACTATTTCTAAGGAGATATTCACAACTGTTGGTGTTCAATCTTCTTGGGTTGCACGAGACATACGCTTACCTAGAACTTACAGATATAGAAGCGTCTTGTTTTGTTCAGTCTATGTCTACAGAATGTTTTAATATCAAAACAGTTCAAATTGGATTCCAACTACAGAAGCCTTTTGTCCTTATTCTGCTATTTGATTGGTGAACTCTATTTTTAGTCTTCCGTTTCAAAGATGTTGTTTCTATTGTACTTCAACGTGCCTATCTATCAACAGCGATACAAAACAATATTCAGAACCACAAGAACTATTTTAATACATTTAAAAAAAACTTTTATATCGTTTAGAAGTTCATCAATGAATTGCATAACAGACGATGAACATTTCGTTATAAATTATTTTCCAGGATATCATGTTTGCAAAGAAAAGAAATATATCTAGATATCGTATACCCAGACAGATGCCAAATCCCAAAACGGAAAACAGACTACAACACTCCCAGGTTCAAGATAGGAAGATATTCTGAAGAAATGGGCGTGTGTATACATGGGCGTGTGTGTATACATGGGTGTGTGTGTGTGTGTACATGGGTGTGTAAGTACATTTGTGTGTGGGTGTGTGCGCACATGGGTGCACTTGACTGTGTCTGACCATGCACCACGGCCTCCATCCTCAGGTTATGCGCAGCTGTGACATCTTTACCCCTTTCACCGCCCCTGCACCAGATCAAAGGCTTTATCCCCCCCCCCCCCCTAGATTTCACAGGCTTAGTACCAGCTCACGAAGAAGGTTAAAAATAATCCCGTTAGTGGACACAAGTTTGCAGGCATTCCCCCTCCCCCCCCCCCTCCGGGGCCGGGCCAATTTCTCAAGTGAGACAAGTGTACACAAGCTTTATCGCGTCACTTAGTTACAACTTTAGATGGGTATGTATCACTGTGCTCAGTTACCACTTTAGATGGGTATGTATCACTGCGCTCAGTTAGCACTTTAGATGGGTATGTATCACTGCGCTCAGTTACCACTTTAGATGGGTATGTATCACTGTGCTCAGTTAGCACTTTAGATGGGTATGTATCACTGCGCTCAGTTAGCACTTTAGATGGGTATGTATCACTGCGCTCAGTTAGCACTTTAGATGGGTATGTATCACTGTGCTCAGTTACCACTTTAGATGGGTATGTATCACTGTGCTCAGTTAGCACTTTAGATGCGTATGTATTACTGCGCTCAGTTAGCACTTTAGATGGGTATGTATCACTGTGCTCAGTTAGCACTTTAGATGGGTATGTATCACTGCGCTCAGTTAGCACTTTAGATGGGTATGTATCACTGTGCTCAGTTACCACTTTAGATGGGTATGTATCACTGTGCTCAGTTACCACTTTAGATGGGTATGTATCACTGTGCTCAGTTACCACTTTAGATGGGTATGTATCACTGTGCTCAGTTAGCACTTTAGATGGGTATGTATCACTGCGCTCAGTTAGCACTTTAGATGGGTATGTATCACTGTGCTCAGTTACCACTTTAGATGGGTATGTATCACTGTGCTCAGTTACCTTTTAGTGCTAGCATTAGGTCGACGAGAGTTCTAACATGTCAATTAGCGAAATGAAACCAGTAGATAAAATCAAACACACAGTTGACATCTAAATATAGCGAAACTGTAAAGTGTGACAATTTCTTTTGACTAGAAGACTAGATCTATATGCAGTGTCATACATAGCCTGTCTGTTTAGTGGGTGAGTTGACTGACACTCAGTGTTATCACGAGCTCAATATACACTATCAAATGTTTATCTCAAGTGTTGTGAGATTTAAAGAATACATCATGTTATTATTAACTGAGATATAAAGTTTGTTTTTTTCAGAGTTGGAGGTAATACCAGGCCAAGTGGAACCCAATGGCCAGTGAGAAACGTTTCTCCAAGTGAGGCATATATTTTTCGGTTCGGCATCTGTTTGAATGTTCCTCTACACTCGATACCATCTTGTGTTTGAGTAACACCATTTCATCTAGGTGTCGTCCTCGGTCGTTTCCGTTTCCGGGTCAACATTTAGTACAACTTCCTATACCTCTCCAGACGTACACAGATTGTAGGAAACCAACGGAGGACGACCCTCTCCAGTAGGGATCTTCGTACAAACTGCATGCGCCAATTTTTCCAAACTGATGAGTAGATTTTTAAGCAGCAGTGACGATCATTAGCTTCATGTGGATGTACACCACTAGACACACATATACACGTTTTGATATTTTTTGTTTCTTACAACCACATAGAGCAATTTAAGTCCCTTAACTCTTGTCGCGTCTGTAACAATGACAAGACGGGAAGAATTGTTGCTTCCCCTGACAAGAAATTATCGTCTTGGTGTCTTATAGTTCTCGGTAGCGATTCACGCGGAAAACACAAGGCTCCCCCCCCCCCCCGACTTAACCTGTACCTCTAATTAGTATGTCTAACCATTTTTTTTAGAACCGATATCTGGCGACTTTGGTAAAGGCGGTTACTTTGTAAATCTGTATCTTACCCACTAGACACGTGGCATAGTTAATAAGTAAATTAAGTTTCATAATGTGAATATCGCCCCTCCCTGTCACACACCGCTTGGCATTCTTGTTTAGAGATCCGTCGCTAAGAGATTTAAAAAGATTAACGACATAAGGAAACATACGAAACAATTTAGCATCTATTTCCGTCTCTGCATCGCTCGACATGAAGTCGTCACATGGTTTACAGCAGACCTGCAGCGTCGGTGATGCACATTCCCCCCCCCCCCCCCACTATCGAAATGGGAGAATAACTGCTGCTAGCCCTCGTTATATTTACCTGGTCGTGTCAAATTAATAACACACATTCACGGAAGCGGAAAAGGTGTTGGCAGTTTAATTTTCGCGATATCCATCTGCAGCTACAATTCCATAGAGACATGATACGATATTGTCCATACTTTTTAATTCGTTAAAAAAAAAAACAAGGAGGGGCGACTTCCCGCACCTGTCAAAACATCTATAGTGCTTGGTGTCACGGGCAAAAATATATATAGGCAAGGTTCAATGGTCTTGTTCAAAGATGCAATTAAAATCTATATTTGCTGAAACCAAGGGTACGTGCAGAGTTACATCTTATTCAAAGTGTGTGTGTGTGTGATAATATCACCTTAGCAATCTCACTAAAAGAAGTTTCGAGGGTTTTAGATTCGGGGCGTGTGTCAGAAATGTGGAGGATAATTGCAGACAACAGCTAAAAAGTAGACGGTAAGAGAGAGAGAAAGATAGTGCAGAAAGAGAGAGAGAGAGAACGAAAGAAAGAGAGAGAGAAAGAAAGAGAGAGAGAGAGAGTTTAAAAAAGAGCGGGTGGGAGGGTTAAAGAAAAAGACAAAAAGAGAAAGAAAACGAATACAATTAGAGAAGAAAGTGATACGAGCTGAAGTAATAATGTAAGGGCCGGCTTAGGCCACTGCAACCTTTGCGGCGCGGCTGCAGTGGGCCCCGCACTTTCATAGGTCACGCGCTAATTCTAGGTGTAAATTATTAAATTAAACCATCATAACTTATAACACGGTTCCTTCGGCCTCCCGATTTTACAGTATATCCTGGAAATCTCCTGAAGTTGCAAAATATACGAAAAAGTCCTGGAAATCTCTTGAAATTTATAAAAAATCCCCTTAAATATAGACAAAATTGTCATTTTGGGTGTCATTCAATATGGTCAATGCCAATCCTACGCGCGATTAAAAAAAACACGGCATTGTCAGCTTTCATTTAATAAAATTTAATGCAAAGATGAATTTATTTTCTATTACAAAATCGTAATTTGGACTTATTATCCTTATCCCTAACCGGACTGGCCCCCCACGCAATCCATTTCGCATAGGGTCCCGCAATTGTTAGGGCCGCCCTGGCAATGGAGAATGAGGGAGAAGAGGCGTAGAGAGTATACACCTACTTCCGGTCACAAAGGAAACACAATTATGGTGGAGTAAGTTTATCAAAGGTATACTTGTTACAATTAGATCAATATACGTGTGATTAGAGGAATTACAGCTGGATCTAGTAATTGATTCAAAAGTAGGGTTAGAATCACGATGAGTATTTTCATATTTTATCTTTTAATTATAGGGTGAGCATTAGTGATATTTTAAAACTTCAACCGTTAAAAATAAAGAAAACCTTGTTTTATCAATTTATGGTTAATATTGAGTTGAAAATTGGCATTTGGCCATTTCCGTTAGAATATCGTTAGATTGTCAAAATACTCATTCTAATATGGACACGTTAGAAATTATCTTACTAAAATAAAATGGCGCTCTTTTCATTTTATTGAAGTCTTCTGCTCACTTTTAAGAACTTTCGGATGTGTGTGTGTGTGTGTGGTGTTTCTAAACTTAATATAATACATTTAAAGACATTCATTAAAGCGGGGGGGGGGGGGAGGGAGACATGTGTGTGTGTACTTCTCCAAAGTGATGTCGTAGCATCCAAGCTCTGCATACGGACGTACAAGATGTAGCCATAAAATCACCTAATGGAAGCAATCAGAGCGTGACGCTACACACACACACTGACTTCTAGTGGACTTTCTGTACATCACTAAGTGTATGCAAAGGAAACTGTTTTTAATTTGCCGATAAATTCCACAGGTGTAGCAAGGTATGGGCAGTGGGGTGCGGTCTGCTACAAGATGCCTCTATTCCAGAAGAAGACATTTGACGTTGCAAAACCCTCATGAAAAAAAAAGACATAACCCCATTCCATGATTTTACATATAACTAAGAGTTAGGATGAGCCAAAACAAATATCCAGCCACAGTACAGCCTTGTGTTACACAGTAAACCGCTGTCTATACCCTCCTGGTTAAGTCAAGAAGTAAAAATAGATCATCGGTGTAAGACCTGATTTAGTGACCTACTTTCTTCCTTGTGTAATTACAAGTCTATTTGTGTAAGCCTTTTTAAATACAAAACTGTCAGTAATAATGGTGTCATTTATTCCCCATTGACAGTAGTGTTGACAGTAAAAGAAAAAAAAATTGGCATTCATACATAGAAAGTTAATTGAAAAGTATAACCAGGTTTCTCTCTGACAATTGCATTAACTGTGTTCTATACCCCTCCCCCTTTTTCTTCCGATGAATGAACCCAATCTAGGATTTCAATTATAGAAGAGAGAGACGTTTTGGATCTCTGACATGTCTCGCCCTATAACATAACAGATTGTCTAATCGCTGACACACAACTGAAACTTTTACTGAATTATTTCATTGTAAGACAAATACTACTCTCATAATGAAAATGATTTAGAAAAATAATCATAGAGAAGTTTGAGTTTGAGTTTTTGGCACATCGGCACAATTGAGTCAATGTCGTTCATAGACAAGTATCGGCAGAGCAAACAGTTCTTCTATTCGTACAGCGACACGTCAAATGCATGATAGGACCGCCATCACAAAAGTCCGTCACTGGACAGAGATTTCATAGACTGAACTATTGGGCTGAGATTTCATAGACTGAACTATGGGAGTCACTGGACTGAGATTTTATAGACTGAACTATTGGGAGTCACTGGACTGAGATTTTATAGACTGAACTATTGGAGTCACTGGACTGAGATTTTATAGACTGAACTATTGGGCTGAGATTTCATAGACTGAACTATGGGAGTCACTGGACTGAGATTTTATAGACTGAACTATTGGGAGTCACTGGACTGAGATTTTATAGACTGAACTATTGGAGTCACTGGACTGAGATTTTATAGACTGAACTATGGGAGTCACTGGACTGAGATTTTATAGACTGAACTATGGGAGTCACTGGACTGAGATTTTATAGACTGAACTATGGGAGTCACTGGACTGAGATTTTATAGACTGAACTATGGGAGTCACTGGACTGAGATTTTATAGACTGAACTATGGGAGTCACTGGACTGAGATTTTATAGACTGAACAAATTTCTGACAAAAAAATAGTCTCAACAAGTGCTGTGGCAGAAAGATTGCGCTTAATATAAGCAACAGATCCCTAGGTCGGAAGGGGTCGTCCTAAACAAAATACACAGTATTCAGAGTACTTAGCTTTAAAAAAAATCGACACATATTTAATGTTTAACCAGCCAAATGCTATTGGAAGACACCAAGGGACAGACACACTCAGACAAATTAAACACACATCTGGCTACAAGGATGCAGCAGGCGAACACAGGTCACGTGTTTGAACTAGTCTAAAAGGTATTATAGGTAATGCCCATTTCTTACCTTGTTATTGTTTTGGTCGTAGAGGAGGTAGACGACCTGAACGATCTGCTCCTCGTCCGACCCGAGCTCATCGCCATTTTTGCCAGCCGTGGTCACGAAGAAGCAGACGATGTGTGGCAGCGCAGCCATTGGACGCCGCCTCTGTCGCTGTTCTTGTTCCCTCTCACACAGATTAGCGATGCCGTTGTGAATATCCGCCTTCGTTTCTGTTATTATTTTCTTCTTTTTTTTTTGTCTCTGTATAAAATGTATCCTAGTCAATGTTACCAATCTCCCTTAGAAAATATCCTGTCCAGTAGTTGGTTGCTGTGGAAACGTGTAGTCCTCACTCACACGAGAAATCTCTCATGTAATTTAATCTTCATATAAAACAAAACACTTCTATTTCTTTTCTGTTTGGAAAGCGTTTAGACTTGGACTTTTCATAAACGTTTCCAGGAGTCTATGTCACAGTTTTGTTTCCTGCCAAAAGATAAAAGAACGTATGTCAATGTTAGATAGCCCAAAGTGACCACACAGACACACACACAAATAGTTAAAGCAAGAAACATCTGTTCAGTTTCATCCAGCTCTAGTCTTTCTTTGTATTTTAGTTCATAAATTGAATAGAAAACGCAGATGTACTATAAGTGCCATTTATTTCTTACTTAGACTAAGGCCCGTGGGACTTTTCCGACCCATGAAGCGTTGCTATCGGGCCTCTCGATAATTCTGTCTACAGTACAGAAAGAGGCCAACGATATTTTTACAAATGCGATGTTGAATGAGGATCTATAATCTAAATATTTTTTAAATGACCGATCTCTCATTCCAGGCCTCAGCGAAGAACCCTTTCGCTTAGATTAAATGTCTAAAACTTATTACTATATGTAAATTTAATAATACAAATATTTTATAACAGTCTTTAAAAAAAAACTTGCCTAGATAACTTTTAAAATATCATGATACCGGACTTTCAAATATCATTTGTAGCCTTCGAGAACTAAACGAGTCGGACAGGCAGGCAACACAAAACTAATAGCTGCTACAAATTAGTACTGTAACTATTAATAGCATAAGTATAATAATTTCTTTTATTTCTGGAGAGAGAGAGAGAGAGAGAATGAAGAACAGCTACAGGGAAAGGGTACTAAGATTACTGAACTTATAAAAGGACACTACTAGCTTGACCGTTTTTACAACACGTAAACATCTTACAAAGTTTTAAGAAACCATTTATCTGTTTCTCATTCGTAACACCGGAAGTTATTTTCAGCTAACTTTGTTTTCCTACGAGCACTAGGAAAGTCATTTTCTCACTCAATCATGTCTTCATCCATTATGCGCCCCTCTCCACCTTATAGCCCCCCAAGGCTACACTCCACAACCAGGGCCCGACTTCTGCTACTCATCATCAATCAAGTTATATACCAAATTTATCCGGTTCAGTGATCCTGGTAAGGAAGTCCTTTAGGCCCAACGTGATCTTGGTTAGTAAGTCATCCATTGTCCGGTGTGAGTCTGGTTTGGAAGTTGAATAATCATCTATAACCTAAATGATGTTGTTTTTTAAAGGACCGATCTCTCATTCCATGCCACAAGGAAGAAGCATTTCGCTGAGATTAAATGTCTAAAACGGATTACTATATGCATACGTCCTCGGATACACTTGGTTTCGCAGTCATCTATTCAATAGCGTATTTCACATCGTAATTCATGCAATGAAGATATTTAAGAATTCGTTTGTTTCCCTTTATTAGAACAGACCCTTCTGAAGTGTGGAGTTGTATCCCCTTTTTGTCCTCTTTAGCCTAATATAATAAATCTGAACTATTTTCATTTTGAAACTAGATTTTGTTTGTTTGACATGTTTCGAATGTTCCTCCTGAATAATCCTAGCCCAAACCTTCCGAAGTAGGGCGAGAAATGGGGGGGGGGGCGAGAAATGGGGGGGGGGGGGGCGAGAGGGTTTCGAACTCGGGACCGTCCAGACAACATACCACACGACCAAGCAGCCATCCAGGCTAACATAATGATCTGGATATGTAAGTGATGCTATAGTCCTATAATATTAATAGATATGATCAATATTGAATATAAACTAATTTATTTTTAATGTAATAAAATATTGTCAATATATTGTCATATATATATATATATATATATATATATATATATATATATATATATATATGTATATATATAGAAAGAGAGAGAGATGGATAGATAGATAGATAGATAGATATAATTTACCTTAAAAAATAGTAAAAAGACTTCTAATGACCATTTAATAATATCCCAGTGCACGCGCCTGTCTATAGTGAACTTTCACATGAAGACCTGGTACTTGGCCTACCTAATGTCTGAGAGAAAAGACAAGTGTCGCGGTCAGCTGTTCACCAGATCCAGTCGTAAAAACACACACACACACAATAAGGAGTGATGTTGAGCTAATCTTTCAATAGTAACCCTGGTTGCTTATCTTTAATGTCAACAGGCTAGTCTTCTGTAGCACTTTTGATAGGCTCTTGCCATTTCCCAAAGACATAAGATTGAAGACAAAATGGGCCTAGAAATGAAATTAAACTTTATACGTAATACTTTCTCTCCTTCCAATCATTTCCTGGGGCCTCAGAATCCACCAATAATATGTAAAACTAACATGACTTTTAGACTAGTAATTAAAAAAAACAACAACCCGACAACCAATTAAGAGTGCTCGCACAATAATTGTTATATAATTTTACCTTTCTCCCCCCCCCCCCCCATCCCAAGGCAAACCACTTAACAAGACGCCAGGTAAAGAGAGAGGGTTGAACTAGGTCAACTGCTACACTCAACGACTTGCCGCATTCTGTTAAAAAAGAAAACAACAGAAGTTACCTTGTCTTCTTTGTTTACTCTGCACGTTGTGTGCTGTTTTGTCTTATTTGCTGGTAATATCTGGCGTTGTGTGACAGATTGCAATGGGTTACTAGTTACTAGGAGTGATGTTTGTAGCTAGCAAGGGTGGTCCGGAACAGAGTTTAGAAAGTTACTAGCACAGAGGATCAAGTCCGCATTTCGTCTCAAACCTAATCAAGTTTTCTTAGAAAACTGCTGTCCATAAAGAGATTCCAGTTTCTAGAGCGTCAGATATAGCTGAAAATATATTCTTAGAACAGACATCAATATACATCGATCGCATCGAATCCAATATGTATTTGAAAACTAGCTGGAATGGATCGAGATAATTCCATAAGATTCAAAACACTTTATGGTTCAGTGGAGGTCATGGGTCGCCGACCAGAAATAAGTACATGGAGTGGGAGTGAGAGGGGGGCAAAGGATGTTTCAAAAGTCAATTCAAAGCGTTTTTTGTTTTTTTAAAAGTATTTTTCCACGTGTGTGTCTTTCTCCATCCCCCCCCCCCACGTGGTGTACGATGATGCCTAAACAATGTTTTACAAATGTAATGAACAAGCAGGAAAAAAAAAAGAAGCCATGCATGTTTTCCGGAGACAACTTCGGATTTGACTACACCCCCCCCCCCCTTCCCTGATACGTATCGCAGCCACGAGCTTAGCCAAAGTAAGATTGTTTATGAATTAAATAGAGAAGCATGCAAACAACTGTTTCAGTCAACAAGTATGTAAAGTAGCTTGTCCAGGTATTACAATCAGAAAGTCTACTTTTAGTTAAGAAAAAAGCATGCATACCTTCTCGTGTCAACTAGAAGCCGTAGGTAGAAACAGTGGTAAGCATCTGCTACTAAATACTTTTCATTATTGCACGTATATATGTATAACTGCCCAGGTCCAAAAGCCTGGCCAAGCAAGCCTCATCACAAAAACATTTGACGGCTGCCCAAAGCCTGGCCAGGCAAGCCTCATCACCAAAACATTTGACGGCTGCCCAAAGCCTGGCCAGGCAAGCTTTATCACAAACACAGTTGGCCGACGTTCCAAAGCCGATGGAAAGACCACAGCGTTCGATGTGGCTAGTCTTTTCATTCAGAGTCTAGACTTCGGGCCTTGGTCGTGGCCGTGGCATAATGTGATTGACAACTTTATTATTTACATAGAAAATATAAAAGAACCTATGAAATAATGTGGCGATCTAACTCAAAGATTCTAAATCAAAGAGTTTTATTCCTGCACAATGTCAAATCGAGGAACTTCAGTTCAAACCCTAGTGGAGGTCAAGTTTCTTAATTCAGGTGTTTTTTTTGTTTTTTTTTATAAACTTCGATTCCAGCTCACACTTCACATTGGAAAAGGAGGGAAAAAAGCAGGGGAAGTAACGTGGTCGTTGTTTTAAACGTGTAGCACTCTCGTAAGCCACAGACGCGTCACATTTTCATCATCTGAACTATTGGCATTGAGATCAGAATGGAACTATAATCTAAAAAAACAATAGAGCTTTGCATGGCACAGATCTGAGTGGCTTCCAAACCGAGGAGGGAGAGATCAAAACCCCGTGATGACAAATATTTAGATGTCACGTGGTTTCGCGTATTTTGTACAAGGAAACATGACAAGATAGAAAGTTAGAAACAAATGACATTGTTTAGGCGTTCTAGATGAGTGAACGCAACAGTGATGCCGGGGATCCTTCTGTCTCACTAATGAAGATCCCGTCCCGCTCCATCTCGCCTTGCCATTCGTTTTGGCTCGAACTTTGACGACAACACACGTGCGCCACTCGTGAATGTCCGTACGTCATGCCGCGTGCATGTCGTTCCGAGTGCGTGCGCTTGTAGAGTTTATGCGATGCACCATTGGTCACTGGTGTGGGGCACACATTGCGGACTCATTATAAGTGCAACAGGGCAAATGTAACAAAAGTGAAACCAGTTTTTCTAACAAACATACACAATGAGAGATTTTCCTATATGGGAGGCAAACCCATGATTATTTTTTTCTTTGGTCTACCCTGTATTATAATAGTACCAATTAGCGAAGTATTTTTAAAACTATACAATAATGTGTGTGTACTTTTGTTTTAGCACAGTAGAACTGGAATCAGATCTGGTATCTCTTTTGCTTGAGGCATAGTTGGGAATAATGATCTTTCAATAAGGTGTCCTTGACATTGATATTTTTTTGCTTATTTGTTTCAAAATGCCTCCCATTTCCTCCTTTTGTTTTCTTATTTTTTTTATTTTTTTTTATATAGCCACCACATTTCTACATATAGTTTTGTCTTTTTTTTCTCTTTTATTGTATTTTTGAACGTAAACGGGATCTTAAAAAATCATAGTGTAAACACAGATAACTGTGATTCACTTTTAGAAAGTAAATTCCCTTTGTCTGGTAATGTACGTGACTATTTGTCATTTACTGCAAGGGTTTGAACGAGACCCCCTGGACTTCGGATATCGGTTTGACTGATAGCCAGGGCTATGTGAGTATCTAAAGAAAAAGATTCCTTAATGAGACAAGTGCGCGCAAATTTTTATCTTCGAGGTTAGGGGGTTAATAGTGTCAAACAGTTCCAGCAGGATTGTGTACATTTAGTATTTTAAACAAGGAAACTGCGAGTAAATCTGATTTAAGGCACAGAAAGTGGAGGAGCAGTGATGCCAGCAAGTTAGGAACTTCTAGGTTTATGTACACATATTTTCTAGGTTTATGTACACATATTTTCTAGGTTTATGAACACATATTTTCTAGGTTTATGTACACATTTTCTAGGTTTCGGTACAAATATTTTCTAGGTTTCGGTACAAATATTGCGAATTGAAAAGGGTAATAACTTACTATAAATTGCTTAGAGTTGAATTGTCTATAGTTGTTGGAGTTTGGAGGTTTGTTTAAAAAACAACAACCAACATTTCTACATCTGATCACCTCTCCATGCGATGTGGATGTAGAAGCTTTTTACATGTTCGGGAAATGTTGGGGAGAATTTTAAAGTGTTCGGGAAATGTTGGTGGAAGGGGGAGGGGGGGTGAAGTCAATTGAAAATGTAAAAAAAAAAAAAAAAGGTGGTGGGGAAAAAGGTTTGGGGTGGGGCGGGACCTTGAACTTGTTCTTGCCAATGTCTGCAGACGGATACACTTGTACATTTTTTTCATTCGGAAAAGTAATCCCAATGTTTTCAATGTTCCTTTTGGACAGCAAATAAAAGTGATTGTAGTGACGTTAAATAGTTTACCATTTTAGTCCCTAGTCTTTGCCGGGTTAGGCCAGGCTCAGAAAAAAACGTGAAAGAATTAGTTTGATTTCGGTGGTCAGAGGCATTCAGCGGCGAGAGATTTTGTTTCAGAAGTTATGGCTGAAAACCTTATTGATACAACACGCATGGTAAGTAATGGATGTTTACGCTCTAGTTCAGACTACTACGTACGCGACTCAAGGTGCAGTAGAGAGATTCCTGCAAATATATTCCACCCGTAGTCATACTCAATCTAACCTGTTTGATCAGCCATCCTTTAATTTATAGGCAGGGCCCCAGGAGATTCACTGAAGCGAAACGATATTATTATAATTTCTTTTTTTTTTTAAACACGGAACCTATGAATCAGTTCAGAGCTCGGCTAGTTGAAGTGGAATCCCCCCCCCTCCACCAAACAGAAATGTGTAAGGTGTGGCGATGGGGGAGAGGGTGTGAAAGGTGATGGGGTGGATGGCTGGGGAGCAGATGCCATCAAACATTGGCTAGTTAAATAGTCACCACCCAAACAAACCGACTAATATACATATACGACTATACAGGTCGGTCTTAGGCATAGGGCCCCGCAATCTGTAGGACCGGCCCCTGCGACTATATAATATACACCCCTGGCTCAAGGTTAAATAAGTTGGAGTGATACAATGGAAAACAACAAGCTAAGTGTTCCTCTAAATACTCAGAATGTGTGGACTGTTGGTTAAGGACAAATTTGGGAAACACTGTTTTAGAAGAACGGTGCCGTCTCTGGTGTTCAAAGTTGTTTGGTCAAGCAGAAAAATAGTATCAGCAGTCAAAATAAAACGACACCGAGGTCCAAATAAAAGTGTACATTTGGCAGCTGATAACATTTTTATTTTTAAAGCCAATTTAACGCGGCAGCAAAGCAACCTATGACGTACAGGGGGGAGGCACAGAAAACAAATTAATCATCAATGGTAAATTAGTACACTAAGTATCTACTTCACAAGAGGCATGTTTTTTTGGCACGCGGTACAATCGAGATCCTACTTTGGCTCACCCAGTGACACCTTGGCTCAAAGGGCTCAGTGCGTCGGGTCGATGACCGAAAAGGGTTATGGAAAGAAAAACAATGTTTTATCATATTCTTGAACCCGGTAACATGGGTACCTTGCTTCGCTATAGGGCTCACCGATTACCTAAGGTTATAGGCTAAAACTTCCACGTATACTAGTGTACACAAATATTGTAGCACTTACCCAGTCAGCAAGAACAGAAACAACCTTAGTTCACCAAACAGAGATATCTGAGTGAGTAACATCTGATGCACGGACAATAATGACCTGACTGGTTGGTCTGATAGGGAGTCTTTTGTATTGGTTTGGTTGGGAAGGGGGGAGGGGCGTGTGCAACATCTGTAGCCAAGCAGCATCGATAGAAAGTATTGCTGAAGTTTTGCTCAGAATCGCGCGATAGTGGTTGTAGGGGCGGGGGAGGGTGTGGCAATGTCATCAGAAGAAAAAAACATAAAAAAAAAAAAGAAAGCTGATTTGAAATGAAGTTGTATCAATTAGTTTGGATCAGTCATGTCATTAAATTTGTAACAGAACTAGACTAACAATAATAAATATGTTCGGTTAGAACTGTTTTAAAGAACTGTTTTTGTTTAGCGCAATTTCATGCTTTTAGCTCTCTCAATGCACTATGGTCCTATCGTCTGGACCAGTTGCGAAAGGGGTTGGGTGGGAGGAGAAAGAAGGGTTAGTGTCACCGCGATCGCTTTTTAAAGGCATTTATATAAAAAAGTTGAACGACCAGAATTGGAGCTCGAGGGCTCAAACCTTCTCAAGGAAATACAATAACCACTGTGCCAGGGAAGTGCTTATGAAAATAGAAGGTTTTATAGTTATCTACTGTTAGTTTCAAACTTTAAAGCGGCGACCTATATCTCTCTATAAAGAGGACTATTTCAACTTATACCACCACATCATTCAAGTACAATTTCTTTCCCTTGTTCGATACCAAACAGAATAACTAATTACAACAGTTGGTTTATTTTATTTCTATTGGTTCTTGTGTTGTCAGGAGAAAAAAAAATGATTGTACAAAATTTCAACTTGATCCGAGATTGGATGTAGGAGAAATAACGTGTAGAAACTTTTTACCAGACAGACATACAGACTGAGTGAGGAGATATAAGCTTTGTGTAAAAAAAACAACAACAACAGCGGATGAATTCTTTTTATAGAAAGAAATAGAAAGAGGAAAACAGAGAGGAAGGCAGAGACAGAGGTTCATTAAATGAACTCAAGGAACGTCTGTATCAGGATTTGGAGAACATTTCAAATGCGTGCATGAAGTGGAAACAGTGTATAGCTTTGGTAGCAGCCATATATAATATATATATATTGTGTGTGTGTGTGTAGATGAGGCTAGTAGCCATAGTTAGCTTTTACGTGTTGATAGGGCCAATTAACCCTCTCAAGGATGTATATAGATGAGGCTGTTAACCCCCATATTGTGTGCGTAAATATAGTAAGTCTTTAAAATATTAATTGGCACACCATTCCATCAATTATAAAAAACAAGAGATAGGGCCTATTTAAAAGACAGAGAGAGAGAGAGAGAGAGAGAGAGAGAGAGAAAGAGAGAGAAAGAGACGGATGTTCCATGTTATTGTACATCTATTTCCTAGATACATAGGTTCACTATTCAACGTGCTAACGATCTAACCAAACCAAATCTCGTGATACAACGTATTTCGTAATCTAGACAGTCTTTCGACTGGGTAAAAAGTTATTCGCACTATTTTTTTTTAAATCTAATCTTACGAGAGGTATTTCTTTTATATGTGCAGTGTACGTGTGGCCAGAGTGTCTTGATCTAAAGCAGAACTAAACATGCCCGTCCACTGCATGCCAGCCAGACGCTGCATGACGTATGATGGCTTACAGCATATTAATTACGTCTGACGTAGTTTGTTCGTTAAGCAGCGGCCCCCATGCTTTTTAATTACACAAACGCGCGTGCGATTCTTGTCCGTGAAATCTCTACACACCTGAGACGAAGGGCCATATTCTAGTCATAACTTGATAGCCAGAAGAAGGACAAAAAATAAAGAAGCTTTGGAGTCTGTTATTTAGGTTCTGTCGTGCCTTTAGTTGTATTTAGGTTCTGTCGTGCCTTTAGTTGTATTTAGGTTCTGTCGTGCCTTCAGTTGTATTTAGGTTCTGTCGTGCCTTTAGTTGTATTTAGGTTCTGTCGTGCCTTTAGTTGTATTTAGGTTCTGTCGTGCCTTTAGTTGTATTTAGGTTCTGTCGTGCCTTTAGTTGTATTTAGGTTCTGTCGTGCCTTTAGTTGTATTTAGGTTCTGTCGTGCCTTTAGTTGTATTTAGGTTCTGTCGTGCCTTTAGTTGTATTTAGGTTCTGTCGTGCCTTTAGTTGTATTTAGGTTCTGTCGTGCCTTTAGTTGTATTTAGGTTCTGTCGTGCCTTTAGTTGTATTTAGGTTCTGTCGTGCCTTTAGTTGTATTTAGGTTCTGTCGTGCCTTTAGTTGTATTTAGGTTCTGTCGTGCCTTTAGTTGTATTTAGGTTCTGTCGTGCCTTTAGTTGTATTTAGGTTCTGTCGTGCCTTTAGTTGTATTTAGATTCTGTCGTGCCTTTAGTTGTATTTAGGTTCTGTCGTGCCTTTAGTTGTATTTAGGTTCTGTCGTGCCTTTAGTTGTATTAAGGTTCTGTCGTGCCTTTAGTTGTATTTAGGTTCTGTCGTGCCTTTAGTTGTATTTAGGTTCTGTCGTGCCTTTAGTTGTATTTAGGTTCTGTCGTGCCTTTAGTTGTATTTAGGTTCTGTCGTGCCTTTAGTTGTATTTAGGTTCTGTCGTGCCTTTAGTTGTATTTAGGTTCTGTCGTGCCTTTAGTTGTATTTAGGTTCTGTCGTGCCTTTAGTTGTATTTAGATTCTGTCGTGCCTTTAGTTGTATTTAGGTTCTGTCGTGCCTTTAGTTGTATTTAGGTTCTGTCGTGCCTTTAGTTGTATTTAGGTTCTGTCGTGCCTTTAGTTGTATTTAGATTCTGTCGTGCCTTTAGTTGTATTTAGGTTCTGTCGTGCCTTTAGTTGTATTTAGATTCTGTCGTGCCTTTAGTTGTATTTAGGTTCTGTCGTGCCTTTAGTTGTATTTAGGTTCTGTCGTGCCTTTAGTTGTATTTAGGTTCTGTCGTGCCTTTAGTTGTATTTAGGTTCTGTCGTGCCTTTAGTTGTATTTAGGTTCTGTCGTGCCTTTAGTTGTATTTAGGTTCTGTCGTGCCTTTAGTTGTATTTAGGTTCTGTCGTGCCTTTAGTTGTATTTAGGTTCTGTCGTGCCTTTAGTTGTATTTAGATTCTGTCGTGCCTTTAGTTGTATTTAGGTTCTGTCGTGCCTTTAGTTGTATTTACCCCATTTAATTCGATACAAACTCCACTGTTGACAAAGTTTCTGTTTCACTAATTCACTAATAGGATTGAGGGGAAAAAAAAGGGAGGCTGGGGGATTTATAATAATAAATCATACTTCGTATTATTTACTTATTAAGTCTTAACAGTGGTAACCAAAGACTCAATGGACTGGTCCTTTACATCTGCAATATATTTAGTGTGTACAGCAGAACGAAGAGAGCGAGATGAAATACATGAAACTTTGTTTACCATTCACCATCTAGACCTAATCTTGTATTACAGAATGGGAGTTGTTTTTTTTTTTATTCTACATGTGCGAACAACCCTTCTCTAGTTGTACAGGTTTGAGACGTTATTTCAAGACTCAAGATTATTACACCCAGTTCAAACCAGCTCAGGACAACAGGGGGTGTAGGCGGGCGGGGCTCGAACCCGGGATCATCTGGACGACAGTCCATAGCGCATACGACACAACCAGGCAGACATCTCTATTATTTGACCCTAGACCTTTGTCCATCCCCACCCCCTTGCGGATGTGATTAAGATTAACTACATACATACAAATATTTATTTACCTAGAGTTTAAAGCTTTTTAAAAGTTATTTTATGAAAACTAATAATTTTAATGGAGAGTTAAATTTCCCCCTCCACATGTGTCACATAGAAAAAAAACACAGTTCTATGACAGGAGCAGATAATAAAAAGAATGTACTACAAGCCCATGAAGGAAAACACGATTTGAGATCTCCACCATGTTACTTGGGCTAGAAACTCCATCTCCACCATGTTACTTGGGCTAGAAACTCCATCTCCACCATGTTACTTGGGCTAGAAACTCCACCTCCACCATGTTACTTGGGCTAGAAACTCCACCTCCACCATGTTACTTGGGCTAGAAACTCCATCTCCACCATGTTACTTGGGCTAGAAACTCCATCTCCACCATGTTACTTGGGCTAGAAACTCCATCTTCACCATGTTACTTGGGCTAGAAACTCCATCTCCACCATGTTACTTGGGCTAGAAACTCCACCTCCACCATGTTACTTGGGCTAGAAACTCCATCTTCACCATGTTACTTGGGCTAGAAACTCCATCTCCACCATGTTACTTGGGCTAGAAACTCCACCTCCACCTTGTTACTTGGGCTAGAAACTCTACCTCCACCATGTTACTTGGGCTAGAAACTCCACCTCCACCATGTTACTTGGGCTAGAAACTCCACATCATCATCATCAGAATAAACTACGTACGTATTGATGGAGCGCAGATGTCTTAGAACGTGTAAAACCAATGTCAAGGTAATTTAAATAAGATCCCAGATGTCCGTCGATATCATCCATATGCATTTTTGTAAAAGATAAACTCATCAAATATGATGAAACAAACATTTACTTTTTCCTTAAGAAAATATTAGCTTAGATCTATACGGCAGAGACGTAATGTTTAAACTAAGATCTTAGTTAAGTTCATTTTATTGGTCCAAAACAAATGGTAATCCAGTTTGACAAACTCAACGTTACTACTAAAACAATCAGGGCCGGATTTAGACTCGGTAAGGCCCTAAGCTTTTTGAGGTATCAATATAAGACATTTTATTCCCTTGCTTTTTCTTCAAAATAATTTTTAGCCCCCCCCCCCCTCAGCCAAGCAAGTGGGGCTTTAGCTTATTAGCTTATGTTGCCTAAATGTAAACCCAGCAGTGATAACAATAACAATATAGATGCAAAGACAAACATCACAGTCGTACACAAACGAAACACTCAACCATCGCTATGAGTATGAATCTCTACTTGTTTCTGTGGACAGCGGTTCACGAGTGTATCATGTGGACAGCGGTTCACGAGGGTATCATGTGGACAGCGGTTCACGAGGGTATCATGTGGACAGCACAACTACTTGAACTTTTCCCACAGGACTTAGCGTGAGCTCACGGTCTTTGACTAACTTGTTCATTAATTTTACGATACTATTCTAACGATTTTATATTAATAGACTTACTTAATGTCCAGAAATCTTGAGATCTACATGTGAGCAGGTAACTCCATTTAACGTGTGAAATAAAGAGTCTAATGTTTTGAAAAAAATCCAAGGTAAAAGTCGAAGACTATTCTAAGCTGTTATAATAATTCAAAGGTCTTGCGGCGGGACGTTACAACTGACAGCAACTTAATTGCCACAGTGTTAAAATTTATATGTATATGTATATATATATATATATACAACTAGATCTAGACCTCTAATTGATGTATCCAATGAAGTGTCAGTAGTAACGAAGTACGTATTATTTTAAGACGTAAGATGTGACTAGTAGAAGTGGTATTGTGGTCTCTATATATCCAGGTAAATTAACCAGTGCGAATGTAAAATAATTAAAAAAAACTGGCATGTAAACAGTCGCCGTGTTGCTACACACTCAGGTTAGAAGAAGACAACACAGTCATTACATATACACACCTCGTAGAGTTAAGGTCCTAAACTTAACTGGTAAGTCGAGTACTAATATGGTGTGCTATACCTGCGTGCCGCATCTCTCTTCACAAAATCAACAGGTAATGTGTGCACCCCTCTGGCGTTGTCCCCCCTCCCCCCTTCCCTCCATCTTCTGTGTCGCACACCCTCTCCGCTCCCCCTTCCTTTCCATCCACTTCCCCCCCCTCTCCTATTTTCGCCATCGCTTCTCTAACTCCTCCCCCTCTTTCTACATGTACCGGAACAGAACCGGTTGACGTCGTTGTTGTGTGTAGCTGTGTATGCATGCGTGGTTGGTGTGTGTGTGTGTGTGTTTGTGCTGGCGCGTGTATGTGTGTGTCAAATACCTTGACGGGGATATTTTTTTTCTTTTTAAGAGGGGCGTGTTATCACGATTTAAAGAACACGAGAAACTGGCCACTAGCAAGTAAGAAGTGCGGAAAGCGAAAGAAGCCGTGAATGAATTAAAATGAAATAGAAGAGCGAACATCCACCAGGCAGGTTATAGAGACATGACGTCCACAAGGCAGGTTATAGAGACATGACGTCCACCAGGCAGGTTGTAGACACATGACGTCCACAAGGCAGGTTATAGAGACATGACGTCCACCAGGCACGTTGTAGACACATGACGTCCACCAGGCAGGTTATAGAGACATGACGTCCACCAGGCAGGTTGTAGACACATGACGTCCACAAGGCCGGTTATAGAGACATGACGTCCACAAGGCAGGTTATAGAGACATGACGTCCACCAGGCAGGTTATAGAGACATGAAGTCCACCAGGCAGTTATAGAGACATGAAGTCTACCAGGCAGGTTATAGACACATGACGTCCACCAGGCAGATTATAGAGACATGAAGCCAGAAACATTAGACGGAGAGCTTTTAAACACAAAGTCATTGTGACCAATGAATCTCGCAACTTGCTGTTTCACTCTCTTTTCCTCTCTCTCTCTCTCTTTCTCTCGCTCTCTTTTTCTCATTCGCGCCACTCCCAATAGTTAGTCTCTGATTCGGTCTAATTTCTCTTAATCCCTAAGCCACTGTCATAACATGTACTGCACTACCGTAACATGTACTACACTACCGTAACATGTACTACACTACCGTAACTTGACATTGTCACTAAGAGACGGAGACGAACGACATATCTCTCGATTGTCTGGAAGTGTGAACCTTCTATTGTCTAACAGAAAGGATGATTCAATGATTTTTTTTCTTTGGTAAACGTCATAGTAGGTCGTTGTCTAGGCCACAGACAGCTCCCGTGCACCTCTCTCTCCATCCTACGGTTAACGAGCAGGGTGTCATATGGCCAGCACAACGACCTACCGCCTTTACGTTTCCAAACTAATGTCAGGTATCCATTAGTTGATATACACCCTCCTCTTCTTTTTTTTTTTTTTTTGTAGAGGCACCCTAAAGATCCCGAAATTTAAAATCCCAGGATTCGAACCCGGGACCCTCGGTCCGGAAGCCAAGCGCTTTTCTACTTAGCCACCAACCCTCCAGCTGATGAAACATTTTCATTGACAAAAAAGAAGCTGTAGCGTCTGAATCTTTGTTTATTTTTGCAATTAGTTATTGTTCCCCATTCCCCTCTCCTCAACTCCCCGTCTTGCATGTTTTAGATGGGGAGGAGAGAGAGAGAGAGAGAGGATAAGAGTGAGAATGTAGAAATAAATTGTAGAGAGGTAAAGAGCTACTCAAATATAAAGAATTATTCGTAATACATTTCAAGGAAACCCTCAACATTTTCTCTCCTGCCATGTTTGATGTCGAATCGGATTTTGATCTTGTTTGTTTTGGCATTGGAGGTGTCCTTGAAATTCTTGTCCGCCAAGATTTGACCCAACACGAGAGGGGGGGGGGAAATGGGGAGGATAAGAGAGAGAGAGAGAGGGAGAGGACAAAGGGATAGAGGAAGGAAGATGTTGACAGACATTTATAGAAGAAAAGTGTACAATGTGCAAAGAAAGAGAGAGAGAGAAAGAAAGAGAGAGGGGCGGAAAGAGAGAGGGGAAGAAGAGAGAGAGTGCAATTTTGTCGCATAAGAAGCTACGGTGCAGTGCAGTGCATAGTTGTTCTCTCCAAAACTGAAGTGCTCTTGTGTAAGACATTACGCCATCCATGATCAGAACATCCAGTTGCTTTATCAAGGGCGGTAATACATACATTGTGGTGCCTCCTGGCAATGCGCATGCGCTCCTAAAGTCTCGAGTGAGTGTTTCTCTACTTACGCAAGCTCCTTTCTGCCCCTTAAATACCAATAGTTCAGCTTGATGGTCAAGGGCTACAGAACAAGACTACAAACTTAATCAACCTCTAGTCCAACCTCAGGTGAATGGTCTAATAAATGTTCTTTGTTTTTTGTTACTAATTCTCTCCCTTTCTTTATTCATACGGTATATTCCGGGTATATGAAGGTGTCTAGCGGTGTCTAAAACCTTTTGTCGTACTACAGTATTTCAATAACTGCAGCTTCACCTATGTGATATTAGGCACTCCCAAATCTGGAGTGGCTTTAGAGCAGGCATGTCAAACTCATTAAGGTGTATGGGCCGCATAAAAAAATTACTATGGCCTGAGGGGCCGCAGCCAAAAATCAGTTGCAGAACAGCCTACTAGTTTTATGTAAATTAGAAACAGTACAACAGAATACAATAATTGATGACATACATGTCCCTTATTGAACTAAATTTGTAGTACGATTTCATAATAAAAAATTACTATGATTGCGCATTTTATTATTTTTGTCCTGATGCTTGGGATTCAATCCGATTATCCAATACAAATTTATTAATATCAGGCTGAAGTTTGTCACTGACACTCTCATCACTGATGACAAATTTTGACAAGATAATCTCGAACGGTGAGGTAATTTGTAGCTTTCATTATGGAAAAGAACTGCTCACAGTCACAGAGATCAGTGCTTGCAAACATAGCTAGAATTCTGGCTGCAAAATTTCCGCAATTCAACGTACGTATTTAATCTTTTTAGTTCATGACACGTGGAGAAGTGAACAAGATTTTCTCTTCATATTTGGTTTATCCACATAACTTGAATTTTTTTGAAAGCACTTCACATGATCACACGCAGTTTTGACAATTTACTATTTACTTTGAAGTTTCAAATTCAAGTCTTGCAGGTGACCAGTGAGATCAATTGCAAATGCCAAATCCTGAACCCATTCGTCTGTATGGAAATGTTCAACAGGTTCACCTTTCAAGTTAAGAAACAATACAATTTCTTCACACAGTGCAACAAATCTCTTCAATTCTTTATGAGAGAAGAGCCAGCAGACTTCGTGTCCAATGTCATTAAGAAACATTGAACATTGACGATGATTTAAGCCACGGGCACGAATAAAATTGAGAATGACTGAAACCAGTCTTATGACATGTTGGAATTGTAATTGCTTTGTGCGTTATGCATAGAACAAGTAGCTCCTCATGTATCGCAAAATTCCTGTCAAAGGCCCTTATGAATATAGCCAACTGTGCTACACCTATTACATCAGTTGACTCATCGAGAGCCAATGAAAATAATTCAAAATCTATTTTGTTCTTTAATTATGCACGCGAGCTGATTGACATGTTATTTATTCTCTCTGCCACAGTGTTCCTAGTTAACGCTATTACTTTGAATACTTTCACCTGTTCTGGACAAAGTACTTCGGCAACTTTAAAGGTACACTCCTTTATAAATCCCTTTCACTAAATGATTTGCTATGGCTTGCAATTAAGTTTGAAAAATGTAGCTGGCTTTCACTGCAGTTGTTCAGTTTAACAAATACTATTTTTCAATTCAAGTAGCTTGGATCTCTTATTTTCCAGCGTAATAGTTTAACCTTATTTGGATAATTTTTGAGGTGGCCAAGCGGGCCGCATGCAAGGTGGTCGCGGGCCGCATGCGGCCCCCGAACGCCGTGTTTAACATGCCTGCTTTAGAGAAACCCTTTTAAAAATAGCTACCATCCACGTGCCTTAGAAAATGACATTGTCTAATCGTATGCACCACGTGCAGAGAGAAATTAGACTGTCATTGGAGCTTGACAATTTTTTTGTTTTTTTGTTTTTCCTAACATTGAAACAAGGTTTAAAGTACAGCTCCACTTATACTGTGTTTTTGTGACCCAGAGAATAGGGCATTGATGTTTCTACCTACTCATCCTTATTTTATGGAATGGACTATGATGCAAGTAGACATGGGAAAAAAGAAAAAAACACTGTAAAAATACGAAAGTTCTGTGCTATTGTTAAAGTGGTTTATAATTAGACTGTGGCCTTTTTGTGGAAATACCAAAAATAAAATACAAAGATTTGATAGAAAGATTGCGGTTTTGCGGTGGTCAGGTTGCGAAGTAATTAAAACCGGTTCTTAGCACGCGGCTAGTAGGTAAAAGGAACATGTGTAGGAAATTTCACGCTAATTCGTACGACAGATTGAGATATATCTTGATCATTGAGTCAGCCAGTCAGTCAGTGGTAACTAAGAAATATAATATAGACAAGAGAGACAGAGAGTGAGAGGGACAGAGAGAGAAAGAGAGAGAGAGAGAGAGAGAGAGAGAGAGAGAGAAAGAAAAGTTGGGAGATTGAGAGAGAGAAAAATAGAAAGGAGTGTGCGAATCTTTTATTTGCTATATTCTTACAATAAATAATTATTGTTTCCTTTTACTCAAGTCCAAGAGTCTACATGAAACTTTCTCTTGGACGCGTAATAGGATACAAAAATAATCACTTACCTATCAAAACGAAATAAAAATAAATATCTTCTAAAAATTTATAGTTTTTTTTGTTTGTTGTTGTTTTTTTTTGCACACAAGCGTGGCACACGTTGAAAAGAGAAGACATTACACTGATTACATTGATTACACTAATTACATTGATTACACTGATTACATTGATTACATTGATTACATTGATTACATTGAGTACACTGATTACATTGATTACACTGATTACATTGATTACAATGATTACATTGATTACACTGATTACATTGATTACACTGATTACATTGATTACACTGATTACATTGATTACACTGATTATAGACCGGAGCCACTTTCATGGAACAAAACTTTAACATGTCACAGTTTTGTCGTGGCTCAACAAGTGGAAATGACGTCACGATTTACATACAATGATTAACTTTAAAACAAACAAACTCATAGAATGTAGGTTACTGAAAGTTATAGGGGGCAGGATATGGAGTTTCGCCCCTGTTTCTGCGTAGAAATGTATCGTTGTTATATCGTCTCTATCAGGAAATGTTGCCAGGTAATGTTCAACTGGATTTGGTTTTCATATTTATAAATTCTAATTTGGCCAAACTTTCCGAAAAGAGCATAGCCGAAAACAACAACACATGCTCATACTAACACACACACACACACACACACACACACAAACACATGTACACACTAGCGCACAAGTCACACATTATATCATACACAAACACACATTGACTAAAAATGCATAATTACAGAGCGCGCATGGCGCGGTCCAATAATTATAAGTTCCACGTGACAGTCCAAGGGGACGTAACTTATGTTTAAAACCTGTTGCCAAAAGTGGAAAGAAAAAAAATCTTCTTTGTCTCTTTCTGGTGTGTAGTGTATAGATCTGGATCTATATAGATAATCTACGTGTGTTTCTCTGATGCAGACATTCTGTTGGTTACCTCTCCCCCAGAGTCTCCTTTTCTTTTCTTTCACATATGTAGACCTTACTTCTCAGCAGGTGCCTAGTGACTTGGATGAGTAGAGGGGCGAGGCTGAACAAGTTCAGGTAACGTTCTCTTGGAATGAATGTCCGGAAAGGGCGTAGCTGAGGAGTCGCAGTGGTGCCTTGAACAACGGGGAGTCATTGGCTCGTTTGATTATATTGATTAATCCCCCGTTTTAATGTAGGATATATTTTTACATTATTGCTGTCATTCAGAAAGTCCAGATTGATTTGTTAGAAGTTTTGTTTCATTGTACAAAGATCGAGACTAATTGTCAATAAGAAAAGTTTAATTTTAAATACTAAAAAATCAATGTACAGTGGTTCTTATATTTTCTGGTTCAAGACCAAGGAACATTTCTTTTTTTTTTTTTTTGAAGATTGATTTGAAAAACTTGTCACTGAAGTCTGAGCGAGTTTACCAAACGTCAGTTTATTCACAGCAGAGCCATGTAAAGTGAAAAACTAATGTGGACTGCTCGGAATATATTTAGCTCTAAATACCAAACTTTTCCACCAAGAGGCAAATTAATACTGTGACAATGTCTCAAAGTTCCAGCCCCACTCCCAATAATAGTTTCGTTTATCAGCGTCAAACTTTTTTGTACGATCTTTATCTAGAATACAGGTTTAGCTTAACATGTTGAAAACAAATTCAAATTTATTTCTTTAACCTTTAGGAAGATTCGTTGAATATTCATCATAGTTAAATGTGAGTTAGTAAAAGCTCAACCCAAAGGCTAAAAGATATAGAATAAATACTTTGCAGTACAAAGTAAATATGCAGTAAATAATTTACAGTACAAAGTAAATACTTTACAGTACAAAGTAAATATGCAGTAAATACTTTACAGTACAAAGTAAATATACAGTTAATACTTTACAGTGCAAAGTAAATTTACTACAGAATGGACTACACTTTTGTTTTCCCAGTTGACGTTTGTGAAAAAAAAACTCATTCCTGATCCAAATAAAGTGTTTTAAGGAGTTGAATGTATGGTTAGAAGGAGGCATAAAAAGAGGTATTTATAAAGAATTGATGGTATACAGAGAGTTAAGGATAAAGAGAGGCCAATAGCGCGGCAAGCTCTTTCCACAGAGATCGATCATAGGCAACTTCCATAACCCATCCGCAGGAGTTTAAGTCTTATAGAAGATACGAAGGTATACAGAGGGTTAGATATAAAGAAAAGGTGTTACAAAGAGAGATAGGTATATATTAATTGCGATAGCTATAAAAGAAGGACAAATTATGTATTAAAAAGGGGGCTGGTATTTAGGGCGGATGACGCTAAGAGAGGCAAGTATAACTTTGGTATGAAAATAAATAACTTTGGTATGATATAAAGCGCGGTTGCAGAAAGATATATAACTATAAAGAGAAGTGGGTGAGCAATAGCTAGAGCAGTTGAAAGTGTGTGTGCGTCTGAGTTAATAAGACAGAGGGAGGGTACGAGAAAGTTTTGAGACAACAGTCAAGGTGAGACACGTCAAACTTGTTGCTAGTAGAGCACGGGGGATTCTGTTGCCGTTTTAAGAAACTCTTGACAATTTAAGCCAGGTGATGTATCACGTGACGTTCAGGTCTTTAAAGTGCTCAGAGGTTACAATGTGGGCTTGCTTCTGAATCCCTGCCTTGCATTATTAGCCTTCATATTCTATTATATCTATCTTCTTGTTTAGGTCATAACATTGATTCTTCCTCCCCTTACATCAATTTAATCATCAATTAATCCATTGATCAATCAATGCATCTACCCAGTTATCTTACAATATCAAAAGAAAATATATACATTCACGCATCCATTCAAACTTCCACTCATTAATGCATTAATTCATCAATCAATTCATCATTCAGTTTATCAATACTCCAGATATTAACAGATTTAATCATATTAGCTCAAGATCACATGAGTTACGCGGTGTACGCACCAAGGTCTCAAGAGATGTGTAAACAGGAAGTTCTCTTACTTATTTGGGTCGCGAACATTCAAGACAGAAGATTGGGAACGAAAGGGAGTTAATCGGAAATGAAAAATGATCACTTTATTTCCGGTTCGATATATTTCTATTTTAAGACCTATAAAAAGGAGATGCAAGATTATAAATTAATGAGTTTCAAGGTTCATGTCAAATAATTGAGTGAATCTATCATTGAAATTAAGTTGTGTCTTAATAACGTGTGCCCAATATTGTCGTGATTTCTACGTTGCATGACTAAATGCATGACGCGTAGGACGTAATCATCTTCTTTTTTTGAAGTAACGTCTGTATTATATAAGATAAGATAAGATTAAAGAGTTTTAATTCGTAAAGTGAATTTCTGTTATTTATTTACTTACATAAATATCTCCGACCTACTTTGCACATTGGGTCATATTAACCATCCAATTTCATCGCATACATGGCAATACACTTAACCATCAAAAAAAACATTTGTTTTACTAAAGCGAAGATATTCACCATCCTGATGCCAATTTTCGTTTACTATTAATAGGCCTAATTGTTGAAATGCACCCACATTAATTTCGACCTCTCTTATTCTTTTGTAAATAAACCAAAGGGAGTGAGAATTAAGAGGATGGTTGGTTGCACAGGCATCAATAATGTGTGCAATAAAATGAGAACGGGCTATTTATCATGTGATCAAATGTTCGTCTTGAAAGATGACTTATCAAGGGACCAGTTTATCTATGGTGTTTTTACTTCTTGAACAGCACAAAGAAGGTGATGGTAGGCCGATGTGAAGATGTGGATTTTCCAAAAACTCAGACCACACATTTCTAACCTCTCTCTCTCTCTCTCTCTCTCTTTCTCTCTCTCTCTCTCTCACACACAATTAGAGGATGATAAAAAGTGAAGGGAGGAGCTTGGGTGGTATACGTACTAGAAGGACCTGCTTGGTAGGTGGAAGGAGAGGGTCAATAGGGTTTATCAGTTAAAGAAAACGTGGATGCGTTGGAGCGTGCAAAGTGTCACGACGGTGAGTGTCATCAGAGCACAGTATGACAAAGATGACAGCTGGTATCAGAGCAACGCTAAAGATTGCATCATCAAAACACTCGGGGCTAGATCTATATTGCTTTGGGGCTTTTTTTTCGGATTCTGACAGCGCAAGACGATTCACAATGAAAGTAGGGCAATGCGAGAGGGTACTGATTCCAGAGAACGAAGAATGATACACTCCTACTGGATGCTAGATCTACATATTTTTTTATTTTTTTTTACAAATCTTGTGTCAATTTATTTTCTTCGTCTGTCTGGTAAGAAATTATTCATTGTCTGCGTCAACACGCGAATTAATTAATAAAAATTAGTTAATAAATTAATGGTAATTAATTAAATTAAATTTGCTTTATAAAGAAAAATGAAGATAAATCTTGCACTATTGATGTGGCGTCGAATGTGCGGCTACTTCCCTAATTGAAGATTGTTGTTTTTTAAATTTTTCGCTTGTTTAAAACCAAAACAACAAAATAGAATATTTTCAATGAGAACACATTGATAAGAGTGAATGGGGCACGGGAAGAACTGGCATTGAACTCGCAATATTTATTTCACTGTTTTCTCGTATTAAAAATGGTGTGCTGTTATTTCATACGTAGAATACATAGTCTATTGGTTCAATATTAAGCCTCACACAGAAATGACCAATATGTAATTTAGAGTGAAAGTGGGCCAGTGTAATAAAATGTACGCCAAGACTTTACGAAGTTTTTGCAATGACAGCCTATATATATAACAATCCTAATCATTCTTTTTTTTTTCCTTACCCTGTTTATAAAATACAAAACAGTGTTGTTTTTTTCGGCCTGAAAGAAAAACAGAGAACATTTAAAATATCACCGATTGTTCATCGTATCCTTTTTAACAGCCAAAAACTATTTCTCACGTCCCTGATTTGATTGTTAGGCGAATGGGGGCGTTGAATATGGTTCAATTTGTTTTATTTCATTGTTTTTCTCCAATGCAAACGTTTAGTGTCTGGAATTGACTAGCCCCTACGCCAAGACTTTACGAAGTTTTTGCAATGACAGCCCATATATATATATAACAATCCTAATCATCTTTTTCCTTACCCTGTTTATAAAATACAAAACAGTGTGGTTTTTTTTCGGCCTGAAAACAGAGAACATTTAAAATATCACCGATTTTTTTTTTTTGGGGGGGGGGGGGGCTTATGCCTCATTTTGAAGTTCATGCCTCTTTTAAGTTACTCCGACTCATACCGTTTTGTTTCGGCAGTCACTACAGCTTATTAATATAAGAGTGCTAAAATGTGTACTGTGCATGTAAACTTTCTTGTTAACTCGGCAAAATTTTACTCTATATGCAATTATGATAAATGCTGTTGAGGATTTTTCAGTATTTTTAGCAAAAAAGAAATAATTTAAAATAAAATGTATTTTTTTCTTTTTAAATTCAATATAATGAATGACTATCTTCTACTCTAGAGCAGGTAAAGGCATAATTATAAGAGCTGCACTGTTAAACAGCGCTTGAGCAACGATTATCTTTCCTGGAACGACACAATTCCTGTAGTTACCGTACCTGAATGACGGGTTACTATTTCTGGAAATCCTTACAACGTTCATGTTTTAGGTGTACTTTAGTATCACAACAGAAGCACTACAACTTTAAAAACCTTTGCCATTAAGAAGGGTCTAAAATGGCTGAGAAGTAATAACATATTTAAGTATTTCTTTTTAAAAAAACATGTTGAGATTTTTTTCTTGTGTTTTCTGTTAATATATTACTAAAGCAAGAAATGTGCCAAAAAACAACAACAAAAAAACACACACACACACATTACACAACCATTTCAGCTCTATTAGACCAGTATTTAACTTAATACGTAAAAATAACAAACATTGCACGCATGACTGACCTGCTAGCAGTATGCCCACAATAGCAGCATCCAATATCCAATACTATTGAAAGTTTTTGAGCAAATGACTCCACCGTTAGTTGACAACAAAACACAAACACATGCAGGGAAGAAAAAAAGTCCCAAACTTTTATCTTTTTTTTTTTGTTTCAAAGCCCTACAGCCACTTTGCGTGTTTGTGGGAAAAGGAGAGAAAAAAGGCTCAGCCCGCCTCGTTTGTTGACAGTGGAAGATGATCGCTGAAAGGAGGGGTGGGTGGGGGGTGCTTCCCATCCCTTCTATTGGCTCCTTCAACTTGAACGTGCTACGCTGCTAGCGCGATGGTTCATCGATTTTTTTGAGTGTCATTTTCTTGGGATAGATCTACATCTAGATGTAGACATTTATATTCTGATTTTATTAACAATTTGTACACTATTTGAGTAGATATCCTGTTTATAGATCTAGATGTAGTACCCATATATTCATGATTAAAAGAAACTATTTTTTAATAACTAATTTTTCTTTTCTTTTTTTTTTTGTGACTTATTAAAAAGATTGCGAAGGAGAGATTATTCAATGGATTCAATCCAGCATAATTGTAAAGCCCAAGGAGTTTGTCTGAAAATATGGTAATAATTAATATTTTAAGTATTTTGTTGCCTCTTTGAAAACGCCATACAGAGTCTATAGACTATATAAAGAGGCTAGGGTAGGCTATATAAAGAGACAGAAAGAGAATATTTCAAGAGTCTTATAACTTAACCCTAACATTTCAACTTAACCCTAATCCTAAATTAAATTAGCATGACACTTAAATTAAAGTGTAAGTAGGCTTAAATTAAAAAATAATAATTGTTTGTTATATTTGTTATCGAGTCTAAAACAAAATTAAGTTTAAGATGGCTGTCTTGTCGTGCGGTTTTCACGCTGGACTGTCGTTCGGATTTATCGATGGTCCCAGGTTCAAACCCTGCCCGCTCCCATCATCTCTAAGGGAACATCCAAAACATGTAAAACATTTTACAAACATAAGTAAAACAAGGTTACAAAGACAGTTTGTGTGGAAACACAAACTCGAAATCGGCCTCCGAAGTGGTCCACCCAGGCACGAATAAAAGGCAGGTATCAATATTATCAGAAAGAACATCAGAATTAAATTCGATCAAAGACAAATGACAGAGAAGAATGGATACAGACTAGTGCCCGATTTGCTGTTCACGCGATAATATGAAAAATTACTTATTAATTGTTGTTTTAAATTATATCCAACTTATATGCATACAAAATAGATTTTTTCTATTTAAAAAAAGGAAACATTTATTTCGTGTAATTGTAGTAGTGAGTATGACAGAACTTACTTGCCTTAGTAATACAAATGTAAACAAAAAACAAAACCGTTTTCATAAATGTGTTAAAAATATGGCAACTAGATATTTCCCCTACTCAAGAGTCTCCAGTGTTTGTTACTATTAATAGTGAATAGTTATAAAAGTGGTGTATTTTTATGAAAAAAATTGCTTGCATAGGTGATTTAAAAAATTAGATTTTTTGCTTTTAGAAAAGAACAAAGTAGCCGTTGCATCAGAACTTTGAATGGACTAAAACATTAGGATGTCGGATTTTCACTATCTTTTCTAGTTTATGAGATCTAAACGGGACGTATGGACAGACGGACAGACATTTCACACAAAACTAATAGCGTCTTTTCCCCTTTCGAGGGCCACTAAAAATTATTTTAAAATTACTAAAAATTCCGAAACAAAGTTTAGTTTGTCAAGAAAAGAAATTTTGTGAAAACAATTATATCATTTTTGATCGACGGTTTCAACGATTGCCAGCAGATATGACATCACAGTGAATGTTTTGGCAAGCGTAAAAAAAACAACAAACAACTGGCAAAGAAATGAGAGTCTCAGACTTTTCCGAACAATGGGAGTTTCATCTCATTTTTTTTTTGAGTTATCTTTAGTTTTATTTTCAAAAATGACTTGTATTTGGCAGTAGCAATAACCAGAACAAAGTGGTTGTTGAGTTTAATTTTATACTTTCTCTTGTGATCTGGCTCGTGCAGCAGTATCGACCTCACGCTTGAAACAAGAATATTTTTAGCGGCCCCGGAAGGGGGAAAAGCCGCTACCGTATTAGTATAGTGTGGACTGTTTGTCCCGTTTAGGTCACAGAAAAGGGAAAAAGATATAGAAATCCGATTTTAGGTCTTTCAAAGTTCTGATGCAAGGAGCTACCTTTTTTTTTTGTTTTTTATTTCTTAAAATGAACCATGCAAGCCGTTTTTAATATTCACTATTAATAGCGAAATTCAATATTGTTATTTTCTTTAAAAAAAATAGTACTAAAAGTTTTTGTATTACTAAATTAAGAGTTTTCTGTTATACCAGATACTTACAATTGGAATAAATGTTTACTTTTGCTTTAAAAGAGAAAGAATGTATTTAGTAATTGTATAGTTTCAAACATTTTATAACCAATGTTTCATATTATACAAGTGGAGTGCATTGCATTATTCTGTAAATACACTTCTAATTTTAACCAAAGGGAAAAGTTTCTTCCTTGAGACCTTGAATGAGAGATTGCCCTTTTAGAAAACCATCAATGAGATAATAAGTCAATAATGTGAGTCAGGCAAGGCTCATAATGAATCATATCTTCATAACAAGCAGTTCATTGAATACATGTCAATAAAAACAATGTAGGCTTGATAATAATAACATTAATAAATCTCTGTATCCTGTGGTATCATGTCGATAATCTGCATACCAATGGACCTCATACAATTGGTGAATGAGGTCCATACAATCTTTGTCACGTGGCTAAATGTTGTTTGTTTACGATTGGTGAATGAGGTCCATACAATATTGTCACGTGGCTAAATGTTTGCTTACGATTGGTGAATAAGGTCCATACAATATTGTCACGTGGCTAAATGTTTGCTTACGATTGGTGAATGAGGTCCATACAATATTGTCACGTGGCTAAATGTTTGCTTACGATTGGTGAATGAGGTCCATACAATAGTATCGGCAACAGTTTCGATACGTACACGTCTCTTCTTTTTAGTAATGGCGGAGTCAGAGTTGTGTTGTTGGTAGGTCACAGGTTCTGATATTTTTGGCGAACATATTGAAACCTGCCCTTTTACCTTCCGGGGGCCGATGTTGAGTTTAGGTTTTCACACATACTATTTTTGTGTTAGCTAGAGTTGTATCTCTCATCTCAGTACTACATTTAGTTCAATACCAAACACTCGATTTAAATTATATACTTTACATTTCAAGAGCTGACACTTAGAGCTCTAAATCAAACAAACAAAAGTTATTTCCTCCTTTCAGCCAGCGTTTTCTGACTTCATTTCCATCCAACAACGCAGCAACGCATTCGCACCAGACACTATTTACACCGCACCGTTCTATAGTCGTACCGCACAGCTCAGCATTTAAACACTCTACCTATGTATAGAACCTTGGAGTTGTCTTTCAGGACATTAAATGCCATCTCCGTTTTGTTGAGACAGTGGACTATGTTTATACTTTTTATCTACCGATTTCATTATCCCATACTTATAATTCATACTTACTAAAACATCTATATCTATATTCTCTCTCTCTCTCTCTCTCTCTCTCTTTCTCTCTCCTCTTTATATATATATATATATATATATATATATATATATATATATATATATATATATGCTGGCGAGAACCACTTTGTTTACTATGTATAAGATCTTCCCCAAGTAAAATCCTAACTTCCATAAGGAATCCATATACATTTCTTTTTTTTCCCATAGCTGTAATAGCATGAACTATGTCAGTCATGTTAAACTTGCCGATGGCTATTCAACAAACTTCATGATACATGATTGTAGCCTATACATTGAACACACCACCAATGTTACCACACAAAGCCCGCGCACACAAGACAACTCAGAACATATTTCATTTGGCTAGATAAAGACATTACGTTCATACTTTAATTAGAAATGCTTTAAAACATTGGGTAATAGATAGAGGGAAAAAAATGTTATGCATCAATGAACACACACACACAGACACATGTTACGTACAACACAGTTCCGCATAAATTAGCATATCATTAAATCAAACATACATCCAAGAAAGTTTGAACTTAGGTGCAAGTCATCGCCATCAAGTCGTGGATGGCTATGTGGTCGTTTGGTATGCGCTTTGGACTGCCGTGTTGATGATCCCGGGCTCAAACCTTGCCCTTATTAGGAACAAACAATAACTGTGCAAAGTTTCAAGTTGATCCGAGAATGGGAAGTTGAAGAAATAAAGTGTTCAACATGTGTTTAAAAATCTTGATGATTATTATTAGAAAGAGCGTGGGGCTTTGCAGGTGGTAATGTCGAATTCGTTAGGGTGGTAGCATATAAAAAGCATATGACTAGATCTACTCTAATTGACCTTGCTCAAAACTTAAAATGACATTAATGGCAGGGGATCGAACCGGACAAAATGTGAACTTAGGATCATTGACGTTTGAAGCGCTACCACACGACCAAACAGCCGTCAATATAAATTTATATTTTGTTGGTATGTGTTCCTGCTTGATGACGTTTATTTTCTTCTGGCATTAAATGATTACATCTTACAAGTAGTTTCTCGTTGGAATAATGGTTATATCAACTCACTCCATTTGTCTGTGGCTGGTCAGAATCTTGGACACGTTATTTCTCCCACTTCCCATTCTCGGATCAAGCTGAAACTTTGCGCAATTATTCATTTCGATGACAACACATAAATAAATAAAAAAAAACAAGGATTATTCGCGGGTCCTATAAAAGTGCTGCGCCCACTGAGGTCGCATAGGTTGCAGTGGCCTAAGGTTGGCCCTGCAAAATAGCGGCGTATGCTACGCGGCCGGTCGACTAGTTATTTATAATACTGAAAATAGACCTATACCAAGCTAACGTGAGATAATCCTTGCTATAATGAGAGATATGGCAGAGATTGAACAGTGCTCTTCCCACAAAGCGCGAATCCATTACCTGCGCTCTGAGCGCCAGAAATTCATTGTCATTGTATCTATAACGCACTCTTTTTTTTCCACATATTTGGAAGAGCAGTGGTCAAATAAAGAGGTAGGATTGGGCGATCTCGTAGCCTTTTCCCAGCATTCCAAGCTGCAGAAATACATCTTCCTGACGCCAAGAGGGCACTATTCATTCAGGTTAAAAACGATTACTGGATAAATTCAGTCAAAGAACGAAAGGCGTATCAATGACCAATGCTATAAGGGTCATTCAGGTTACGTATAGCGCATGTACATTTGAAGAGTGCGGGATCGTCTAAAGATATTTTTAACTTATCATATAAAATACAGACGTTACTTAAAAAAAGAAGATGATTACGTCCTACGCGGGTTCCTAGGTCAATCTAGTCATGCATGTTAATCAATGACTTTAATTCTGCCAAGTCATTGGTTTTCCTGGAAGACTCAGGCAACCCATTCCTTGCTCTAATAGCACTAGGAAAGAAGAAGCATTTGTATAAATTTGTCCTAGCATATGGAACAAAGAATATGCTTTTATATTTGTGTCTTTCTGGGTATTTTATTAGGTTTTATTGGCTCAGTATTTTATGTATAATTGCTTCTTTACTTTTGAGTCTTCTCTCTAAAGGTGTTTCTCTAGTCAAATATGAATATTTGTTATGAATCTCACTGCTCTATTTTGTGACTGTTTTAGTTTCTTGATGTTTTCTTGAGTTAAGGGCTAAGTAAAACCCCTTGAGAAACATTTGTGTTGGTCCTGCAAAAGTCGTTAACAAAACCAAGTACGACACAAGAAAGTCGTTAACAGAACCAAGTACGACAAAAGAAAGTCGTTAACAGAACCAAGTACGACACAAGAAAGTCGTTAACAGAACCAAGTACGACACAAGAAAGTCGTTAACAGAACCAAGTACGACACAAGAAAATCGTTAAAAGAACCAAGTACGACACAAGAAAGTCGTTAACAGAACTAAGTACGACACAAGACAGTCGTTAATATAACCAAGTACGACAAAAGAAAGTCGATAACATAACCAAGTACGACACAAGAAAGTCGTTAACAGAACCAAGTACGACACAAGAAAGTCGTTAACAGAACCAATTACGACACAAGAACGTCGTTAACAGAACCAAGTACGACACAAGAAAGTCGTTAAAAAAACCAAGTACGACACAAGAAAGTCGTTAATAGAACCAAGTACGACACAAGAACGTCGTTAATAGAACCAAGTACGACACAAGAAAGTCGTTAATAGAACCAAGTACGACACAAGAAAGTCGTTAATAAAACCAAGTACGACACAAGAAAGTCGTTAACAGAACCAGGTACGACACAATAAAGTCGTTAACAGAACCAAGTACGACACAAGAAAGTCGTTAACAGAACCAAGTACGACACAAGAAAATCGTTAACAGAACCAAGTACGACACAAGAAAGTCGTTAACAAAACTAAGTACGACACAAAACAGTCGTTAATATAACCAAGTACGACACAAGAAAGTCGTTAACAGAACAAAGTACGACACAAGAAAGTCGTTAACAGAACCAATTACGACACAAGAACGTCGTTAACAGAACCAAGTACGACACAAGAAAGTCGTTAACAGAACCAAGTACGACACAAGAATGTCGTTAATAGAACCAAGTACGACACAAGAACGTCATTAATAGAACCAAGTACGACACAAGAAAGTCGTTAATAGAACCAAGTACGACACAAGAAAGTCGTTAATAGAACCAAGTACGACACAAGAAAGTCGTTAACAGAACCAGGTACGACACAAGAAAGTCGTTAACAGAACCAAGTACGACACAAGAAAGTCGTTAACAGAACCAAGTACGACACAAGAAAGTCGTTCACAGAACCAAGTACGACACAAGAAAGTCGTTAACAGAACCAAGTACGACACAAGAAAATCGTTAACAGAACCAAGTACGACACAAGAAAGTCGTTCACAGAACCAAGTAGGACACAAGAAAGTCGTTAACAGAACTAAGTACGACACAAGACAGTCGTTAACAGAACCAAGTACGACACAAGAAAGTCGTTAACAGAACCAAGTACGACAAAAGAAAGTCGATAACATTACCAAGTACGACACAAGAAAGTCGTTAACAGAACAAAGTACGACACAAGAAAGTCGTTAACAGAACCAATTACGACACAAGAACGTCGTTAACAGAACCAAGTACGACACAAGAAAGTCGTTAACAGAACCAAGTACGACACAAGAATGTCGTTAATAGAACCAAGTACGACACAAGAACGTCGTTAATAGAACCAAGTACGACACAAGAAAGTCGTTAATAGAACCAAGTACGACACAAGAAAGTCGTTAATAGAACCAAGTACGACACAAGAAAGTCGTTAATAAAACCAAGTACGACACAAGAAAGTCGTTAACAGAACCAGGTACGACACAAGAAAGTCGTTAACAGAACCAAGTACGACACAAGAAAGTCGTTAACAGAACCAAGTACGACACAAGAAAGTCGTTCACAGAACCAAGTACGACACAAGAAAGTCGTTAACAGAACCAAGTACGACACAAGAAAATCGTTAACAGAACCAAGTACGACACAAGAAAGTCGTTCACAGAACCAAGTAGGACACAAGAAAGTCGTTAACAGAACTTAGTACGACACAAGACAGTCGTTAACAGAACCAAGTACGACACAAGAAAGTCGTTAACAGAACCAAGTACGACACAAGAAAGTCGTTAACAGAACCAAGTACGACACAAGAAAGTCGTTAACAGAACCAAGTACGACACAAGAAAATCGTTAACAGAACCAAGTACGACACAAGAAAGTCGTTAACAGAACCAAGTACGACACAAGAAAGTCGTTAACAGAACCAATTACGACACAAGAACGTCGTTAACAGAACCAAGTACGACACAAGAAAGTCGTTAACAGAACCAAGTACGACACAAGAAAATCGTTAACAGAACCAAGTACGACACAAGAAAGTCGTTAACAGAACCAAGTACGACACAAGAAAGTCGTTAACAGAACCAAGTACGACACAAGAAAGTCGTTAATAGAACCAAGTACGACACAAAAACGTCGTTAATAGAACCAAGTACGACACAAGAAAGTCGTTAATAAAACCAAGTACGACACAAGAAAGTCGTTAACAGAACCAGGTTCGACACAAGAAAGTCGTTAACAGAACCAAGTACGACACAAGAAAGTCGTTAACAGAACCAAGTACGACACAAGAAAGTCGTTAACAGAACCAGGTACGACACAAAAAAGTCGTTAATAGAACCAAGTTCGACACAAGAACGTCGTTAATAGAACCAAGTACGACACAAGAAAGTCGTTAATAAAACCAAGTACGACACAAGAACGTCGTTAATAGAACCAAGTACGACACAAGAACGTCGTTAACAGAACCAGGTACGACACAAGAAAGTCGTTAACAGAACCTAGTACGACACAAGAACGTCGTTAACAGAACCAATTACGTCACAAGAAAGTCGTTAACAGAACCAAGTACGACACAAGAAAGTCGTTAATAGAACCAAGTACGACACAAGAAAGTCGTTAATAGAACCAAGTACGACACAAGAAAGTCGTTAACAGAACCAGGTACGACACAAGAAAGGCGTTAACAGAACCAAGTACGACACAAGAACGTCGTTAACAGAACCAAGTACGACACAAGAAAGTCGTTATCAGAACCAAGTACGACACAAGAAAGTCGTTAATAGAACCAAGTACCACACAAGAAAGTCGTTAATAGAACCAAGTAAGACACAAGAACGTCGTTAATTGAGCCAAGTACGACACAAGAAAGTCGTTAATAGAACCAAGTAAGACACAAGAAAGTCGTTAATAGAACCAAGTACGACACAAGAAAGTCGTTAACAGAACCAGGTACGACACAAGAAAGGCGTTAACAGAACCAAGTACGACACAAGAACGTCGTTAACAGAACCAAGTACGACACAAGAAAGTCGTTAACAGAACCAAGTACAACACAAGAAAGTCATTAATAGAACCAAGTACGACACAAGAAAGTCGTTAACAGAACCAAGTACGACACAAGAAAGTCGTTAATAGAACCAAGTACGACACAAGAAAGTCGTTAATAGAACCAAGTACGACACAAGAAAGTCGTTAATAGAACCAAGTACGACACAAGAAAGTCGTTAATAGAACCAAGTAGGACACAAGAACGTCGTTAATAGAACCAAGTACGACACAAGAAAGGCGTTAACAGAACCAAGTACGACACAAGAACGTCGTTAACAGAACCAAGTACGACACAAGAAAGTCGTTAACAGAACCAAGTACGACACAAGAAAGTCGTTAATAGAACCAAGTACCACACAAGAAAGTCGTTAATAGAACCAAGTAAGACACAAGAACGTCGTTAATAGAACCAAGTAAGACACAAGAAAGTCGTTAATAGAACCAAGTACGACACAAGAAAGTCGTTAACAGAACCAGGTACGACACAAGAAAGGCGTTAACAGAACCAAGTACGACACAAGAACGTCGTTAACAGAACCAAGTACGACACAAGAAAGTCGTTAAGAGAACCAAGTACAACACAAGAAAGTCATTAATAGAACCAAGTACGACACAAGAAAGTCGTTAATAGAACCAAGTACGACACAAGAAAGTCGTTAATAGAACCAAGTACGACACAAGAAAGTCGTTAATAGAACCAAGTACGACACAAGAAAGTCGTTAATAGAACCTAGTACGACACAAGAACGTCGAGAAGAATCGTGTTAACGGAGAAGTCCATTTAAAACAATTTCAAGTCCATCGTGTTGCAGCTGTTCTGGCAAAATTTATAAACATTCTAGAAGGTTCTATTTAGATAATGAAATGAGGACTCTTATTTAGATTATTTGAATGTTTGAAACACTAATGTAATAGTTACCTTCTTAATATCCAAATAGGGAGGCGTGCAAGCTGAGCGGTATAACGCTTGGTTTCGGACCCAGGAGGTCCCGGGTTAGAATCTCGATGAAGACTGTGATTTTTAATTTAGGGATATTTAGGATGACTTGAGTCCACTTAACTCTAGTGCAGGGGTTCTCAACCTGTGGGTCGCGACCCCCTTGGGGGTCGATTGACCATTTGCCAGGGGTCGCCTAAGACTATTGAAAATATGGATTGGTATTGTCTACTCTTCTATTGCTGTATGTGTGTGTGTGTGGGGGGGGGTGGGTGGGTCGCGGCAGAGTGCGGGATTGTAAAAAGAGGTCGCCGAGATTAAAAGGTTGAGAACCGCTGTCTAGTGGGTGCTTGACTGTAGTTGGTCGTGTTGCTGACACTCGTAAACTGTTGGCCATAGAAATAGATGACTATTACATCATCTGTTTATCGAAATGTCTGAAATGGTTACTTTTTTCCCCCCTAATATTCAAATAAATACAATAAAAAATTTTGCCCATGAAAAAATTAATCTGAACGAATACCCCCTTTTTTTTTTAGTATCATTTTTAGCATGCATACAGTTTTAGACACGCTATCATGTGAGTTTCCTAACATTGATGGCAAAGCCATCTTATTATATCAACAACAATGACGTGTTTAGGACACCCGTTGATATATGGGGATGTAGCTCAGTGGTAGAGCGTCCGCTTTGCATGTGAAAGGCCCCGGGTTCGATCCCCGGCATCTCCATGTTTTTTTTAAATTTTGGTTTAAACATTTAGTAATAATTCAATTATATTAATTATGTTTATATATCTGAGGCATTCCGCAGATTGCACATCTAATAGACAAAACACATTACATTTTAGTAACTTTTCACCACTTAACTTTTCTTGACAATAGTAGTATGAATTTGGTAATACTACACTGAGTAGTATCAAGAAACATGAAAAGGATCATGATGCCTGTGTGTAGTCGCTGAATGAACCCTCTATGTCAGCGGTTCTCAGCCTTTTAGGCTCGGCGACACATTTTTACAACCCTCACTCTGCCGCGACCTCCCCCCTCCGCATACACACAAAGCAATAGAAGAATGGACAAAAACAATTCATTTTTTCGATGGTCTTAGGCGACCCCTGGCAAATCATCAATTGACCCCCAAAGACCAGTATCACTTACCAGCATCACATGTAAAATACTAGAACACATAATATGTAGCAATATCATAAACCACTTAGACAAACATAATGTCCTCACCCCATACCAACATGGCTTTAGGAAATATAGATCATGTGAAACACAACTAATAGGACTAATTGATGATTTTTCAAAAGGTTTAGATAATAGTGAACAAATAGATGCTATCTTACTAGATTTTTCCAAGGCTTTTGACAAAGTTCACCACCATAGTTTGCTTAAAAAATTAAAATATTTCGGCATTAACGGTCCACCGCATCAGTGGATTAAAGATATTCTGATAGGGAGAGAACAAATTGTAATAATAAATGGCTCTAAATCAACACCAATAACAGTAAACTCAGGTGTACCTCAAGGAACAGTCTTGGGTCCACTACTATTTTTAATTTACATAAATGATTTACCAAATTGCATTAGTTCAGGAACAAAAGTCAGATTATTTGCAGACGATTGCATAATATATAGAACAATAAAAACAAAACAAGACACAGATATTTTACAAAGAGAATTAGATGAATTACAGAAATGGGAATCAAATTGGAGCATGTCTTTCCACCCAGAAAAATGTCAGTTGTTAAGAGTAACAAAAAAACTAAAACAAATTAATTCCACTTATCTTATTCATGGCAAACCAGTAACACAGACTAAAAACGCAAAATACCTAGGTGTTATAATAAATGAAAAACTGTCATGGAATCCACATATTGATGAAACTATAAAAAAAATCCAACAAAGCATTAGGGTTTATTAAAAGAAATTTCTATAAATCAAATAAGAACATAAAACTAAAATGTTATTTAACCTTGGTTAGGCCAATAATAGAATATGCATCCACCGTTTGGGACCCCTCAACTCAAGAAAACATTAAGAAACTGGAACAAACACAAAATAGAGCAGTGAGATTCATAACAAACGAATATTCACATTTGACTAGGGTAACACCATTAGTAAAATCACTAAATTTAGAAAGCCTTCAGGACAGAAGACTCAAAAGTAAAGTAGCAATTATACATAAAACACTGAACCATAATCTTCAAATACAAAAACAAAATTTAATAAAATACTCTGAAAGACACAAAAATAAAGGCACATTCCTCGTCCCATATGCTAGGACAAATTTGTACAAATACTCCTTCTTCCCTAGTGCTATTAGAGCATGGAATGGGTTGCCTGAGCTAGCCAGAAAAACCAGTGACTTGGCAGAATTTAAGTCATTGGTTAATATGCATGACTAAATGCATGACGCGTAGGACGTAATCATCTTCTTTTTTGAAGTAACGTCTGTATTATATAAGATAAGATAAGATAAAGGGGTCGCGATCCACAGGTTGAGAACCCCTGCTCTATGTTGTGTCTGTTCTATTTATATGAATGTTTCTGTTGTGTTGTTTTTATATAAGAAAAGAGTCCTTGTACTCACAACAAATTTCCATAAATGAAGCAGTCTTAGTCTTAGTAGAAGGTTACTATCTGGACAGATTATTTCATATATTATAGGCCTAGATAAAACATCCAGCGCAATTTTTTTTTACTGAGTGTAACACCTATATGACTTATTACTTGTAACTTCAGATACAGTGCTAAATTTAAAATATCAAAGCTATGCACAACATAATAATTTCATGTGGGGATGTAGCTCAGTGGTAGAGCGTCCGCTTTGCATGTGAAAGGCCCCGGGTTCGATCCCCGGCATCTCCATGTACTTTTTTTTCGTCTTTTTTAAAGACGAATCAGAAATACGACTATATTGTTAGCAATCTATTACAATAGTCTTTTTTTAAAGAAGGAAATATTGAACAGAGATTGCAAGAGACGAAAAGATAGATCTAAAGAATATGAATGAATAAAATAAAAAAATAATATAAATATATTCATTAATTAAATTAAAATGATATTAATAAACAGAAAGCAAAAGATAGATAGATAGAGAGAGTGTGTGTGTGTGAGAGAGAGAGAGAGAGAGATTGCAGATAAAAGAAAAACTGGTTAGAGAGAAAGAGAGACACAAACAAACAACAACGTGAAAAAGAGCGCTGGTGTGGATGAAGAACGAGTCACTACACACCAGCTGTGGTAGCCCAACAGTTGAAGCCCCCAGATCTTTGAGTAACAGCTTGACCTGTTCGGATACCAGATAAATACAAAAAAATTATAAAAAAAACCTGAAAGAACACACTCACTAACGTTTACACACCCACGCGTTTCACACACCAACACAGATTCACTGCATACATTATAAATGATAATCAAAACACACACACACACGCGCTTTTAAAACATTCGTCTCTCTTAAAAACAGAAAACAAAGAAAAACCTCAACATTTTATTATCATCTGGCAGTTCTTTGTCAATATAGTAAGACTATATCTTTCGGCGTCAGAGGCGCGTCTTTAGCTATGGTATTACCCCCCCCCTTTTTTTTTCCTAATTTTATTTTAAGCTATACACAAGAACACCAGAGTTTTTCTCTTCTCGGCGCACATGGGACTTGTGCGAGAAGGCCTGACCACTGACCTGCAACGTCACAACCTGCGGGCAGTTTAGACCAATATCTCGTTGCCACATCGTACAGACCTATGATCTAAACTGCCCACAGGTTGTGACGTTGCAGGTCAGTGTTTAGGCCTTCTAAAACGGATGATATCGACATTTCCATAGTTGTGTCTCTCTACCCTGACAACGTGATACAAAAAGGAATGACAGACTTTACATATAGCATCAGAAAAATGAATCTTGAGTTTTCGATCCCCACTATTAACACAAAATTTCGTTGTAGTCAAACATTGGAATTATTTCCTTTGACAAATATTAATGCTCCTATCGAGCTGAAAGTTTGCACATAAACTCGCGCCGAGTGACAACACATTTTATAAAACATTTAAGAAAGACATTTCATTAATTGTGCAATCCATGACGATTTTACTTTACTGTTAAAGCCTAATGTTCCATCTATGGAGACACAGGAGAAATAACAATATTGTAATAGTCAAATATTGCATTTATTTTTTTCTTAATATCCCATTTGGTTATGGTCGCCCCCATGCAATGGTATGACATATCAAAGAGATAATAGTCGTTTTGCATCGAGACATTTGTTATATTAATTTGTTCATAGATCTTAAAGCATTGGCACTTAACTGCGGTTAAGAATCGGAGTAAGCCTTCAACTAAAAAAATACTCAGAAAGACACAAAGATAAAGGCACATTCCTCGTTTCATATGCTAAGGTGAATACCAACAAATGCTCCTTCTTCCCTAGTGCTATTAGAGAATTGGCTGCCTGAGTCAGCCAGGAATATATTATTTGCATGCATGACTAGATTGACCTGGAAATACAAATAGGACGTAATCATCTTTTTAAAAATAATGTTTGTATTTTATAAGATAAGATAGGATGTCAAGGGATGCCCTTTTGTTTTTAAAATGCTCCTAAATTCCTAAATAGCAGGCGTACCAAAAAGGCACTGAGAGCCAAGTCCAGTAGCTGACCTACACGTCTGGCTAAGTCCGACGAAACTGCCCTGGCAGGTGAAGTGATGATATGCGGATACTAGGCGCCCTTAATTAGTTGACCTTGACCTACATAATAGGCGGATACTAGGCGCCCTTAATTAGTTGCCTAAACCTCGACATACATGTGATAAAACATCAACAACATTTTCAGCCATTTACATTTTAGGCACGTTTGCCACTTCTGCTATGTAGCACCAGAAGGTTAAAAGGTGGTAAAGTTTGTGACAGAATTGTTGAAAAGTTAGAGAAAGTGAAACAAGAGAGAAAGAGAGAGGGAGAGAAATCAAATAAGAAATAAGAAAGAGAGAGAAAGAGATTATATAAGAAAGAGAATAAGAGAGAGATAGAGAGAAATCTAGTACGATAAAGAGATTAAATAAGAAAGAGTGAGTGCGAGATTAAATAAGAAAGAGTGAGTGCGAGGTTAAATAAGAGAGTAAGATAGAGAGAAATAGAGAGAACGGGAGGAAAATAGATTTAAAAAGATAAAGAGAGAAAGTGACAGTAAAAGTGTATAAGTTTGTGCGAGAGAGAGAGAGAGAGGGGGGGGGGAGAAAACTATTGATGGCGTACTGTATTTTAAAACAGAGCGCTTTCATTAAATGCTTTAATCTCATGAATCGTACATGTACAAACTTGACTTCAGCTGTTACATTTCTATTTCTAGGCGTGGTTGTAGGATGAATAAATAAATATTTGATATCATCTTCATGGCGACATTAAAGTCTATGTGCTCATTGTGGAGAAAAAGAAGTTGTCGGCCTTGTTTGGAGAAACCCCAGATACAGCCACGTGATGAGTGAATACATAACAGAAATATACAACTCTAATGTTCAATACGATATAAAAACGCTGGGGGTGGATCAGTGACAGAGAGAGAGATAGAGAGATAGAGAGAGAGACAGACAGACAGACAGACAGACAGAGAGAGACAGAGTGGCGTAGCTAGGGTGTGGAAGGGAGGATTTGAAAATCCCCCCGGGCATTCACACGATGGGGCCCCAAAATGAGTTTCCAAATTTTGTTTTTAAATTAAATATTACTCCATTATTTCATGTCATGATGTCGAATGTCAAAATGCAGGGGCCCCTAAATAGGTCGCCCCCGGGCCCTCAACTCCCTTGCCACGCCACTGAGAGAGAGAGAGAGAGAGAGAGAGAGAGAGAGAGAGAGAGAGGAAACGAAAATATTTGACTCTTTCTTTTTCCTCAGAGTATGCAATAAGAGTTTGCTGGCAAAGATACATCTAGATGTTCTTATTTAGAGTTTATCCACTCCTTGAAGCGGGGCTAATTGGTCTACAGAAATTTCTACTAAATAAACCATTGAGGCTCGGTTCGACGTACATGCGTTTAGGAAAATCATATTTCTACTAGAACTAAAAAAAAGAGCACAATTGTAATGACATACTTGAACAATTCTTCACACAAAGCTATGCAGGATTGTTGCCCTTTGTTGTAAGAAAACTTTGTGAATAGAACAACAGACTTCAATGCTTTGTTTGAAATTATTCTAAATGAATTGCATAATAAATAGGTTACTGTATTCACTGTTATCATGGAATCTCCCAGCAAAGTTTGAGAAAATAAAAAGGGGGGGGGGGAGTGGAGACAGTGCAGAGAGACAGTCCATCAACTGTGGTATAGGTAACGCTATCAGCGCGTCTCTTTCTTTAGTCTTATGACAATTTACATCAGCCTCCTTGGCCTCACCCGCCACTGTTCTATAATTAACCAAAATGTCATGCTAGGGTAAAATGGCTTCAGGAGATGTTGACTGAGCCAACAGGTTGACAGGTTAAACACCTCCCCTTCCCCCCCCCCCTTTTCCCTTCTCTACGTTTTCTTGTTTGAGCCCCCCGGCCTTCTCCCTCTCTGCCTCTTTCAGCTTGGTATTCTCTGGCCTAGACGGTGGCTACACCATCCTTACCACTTTAAACATTTAGATCTACTTGCCCTTTTCGCTCAAATGTAGGCTTCTTCATAAAGAGAAATGTAGAGACAAGGGAGATAATCCCTTTAACATGTGTCGTGGCACTGAGAAAGGGAGTTAACGCGCACTTTTGGCTTTATTATGATTAACATTGGTTAAATATATGCTTCATAGTGAAACAAACATAAAATTGAAATAGAGCTAATCTTCTTAGATTTTACAATGTTTGAAGCTAGTCAAAGTAAAACAGTGGTAAAACAACCAATAGGTAATGGGATTTACTTAGTCTGTCGGGCTCATGACTAACAGTGACAAGTGGATTAATAGTTGAATAATTAACTAGCGAACTGATGTCAATAGTGGAACCAAATGACTGGTGAACAAACTGATTGGTAAACTGGTTAATCGTTGAACCAAATGACAGGTGAACCAATTGACTAATTTACCAATTATAAATTATTGGTAACGAATTTTCATTTAACCAGTTGTCTGTTAGCCACTTGCAGTGATTTTAAAATTTAAAGTTACACAGAATGAAACATTTTTTATTTATTTGTATAACTATAAAAGCCCCCTCTGTAGTTTGTGATAAATGACTAAGTGTATAAAAAGTAAGCAACATATAACATTCAATTAGTTGAGTAGATAAATAGCGTATTTATTGTAATGCAAGTGACGGCATTATGAACAGAGAATTATGAATAAATAATAAATATTTAGCGATATGCTAGTTACAGACTTATTGAAGATATGGCATCATATGCTAATAATTTTAATAATCTAAAAAAAAATCACATGTCTGGTGTCATAATTTTATATACGTCAATACATTTTATGCGATAGTAAATTATATCAGGTGTTTATATGTATGAAAAGAGCATGGGAAGTAACTGGTGTATATAATTATAACATATCGCTTGCGTTATTGCCTCCCATAACCATCTTTATTATAGCCTCCCTTATTGTATTTGTTTTAGTTGCAACACATATATATATTTAACATAATAAATAATACAATTAATTACAATTCAACATTGTTGAATAAAAAATCACGAAAGATCATTGTCGAAAAATCCATGTCAATATTGAAAATTATAATTACATAACCTCACAACCGATTCTGAAATTTAAGGGAAAAACATCCTCCCTTTGCGTCATTCCCAAAACGTAAAACTGGAAAGTCCTTGTCGTCATTAAATGAAATGACAAGGGCCTAAATAAGTTACTACAGCGTCAATAGTATTTCATTGTCTGTACCCCTATGTTTACCACTATAAAGTTATGCCTATGCAACAACAATGGAGACCAATGACAGCAGAATATGTACAGACACTGATAATATCAAAAGGGTGGGGGTGGGGGGGGGGGCAACTGAAACAATAACCATAACTATTGGGACCTTCAGCAACAGTTGTTTGAGAAATACAGTACTATGACACGAAACTGTGGGAGATGTGTGGAAAGTGAAATATAGAGGTGTAGATTGAAGAAAAGAGAGATAGAGATTGGTCACATGCCAACAGCAGAGCTAAACAGGTCTTGGAATGGAATCCTCAGGGCACAAGGCACGTACGAAGACCAACAATAAAACGAAACATGGTGATGCAGTGTGTGTGTGTGTGTGTGTTTAGATGACTGTGAGAGGCGGGAAAGAGCCAGGAAGCAACCAAAAAGATCAAGAAGAGACCTTGAAGAGTGGCGCGTTTTTACTAATGTTTCATTGCTTTATCTTATCTTATCTTATGTAATACAGACGTTGCTTCAAAACAAGAAGATTATTACGTCCTACGCGTCATGCATTTAGTCATGCATATTAACCAATGCCCTAAATTCTGCCAAGTCACTAGTTTTCCAGGCTAGCTCAGGCAACCCATTCCATGCTCTAATAGCACTAGGGAAGAAGGAGTACTTGTACAAATTTGTCCTAGCATATGGACATCAGCAATGGAAGTGAAAATCTTACTAGTGTCCGTAGTTTTAAATACCTCGGAGCTATCGTCTCAGACTTGGAAACCAAACCCAAACTACTGTTCCAAACAGCTCAGTCCACAGAGGCACAGGTACAATTCAAAACAATACGGAAAGACCTCGATACCATAGTCAGACTCCCTGGTTATGGCCACATTATTATATGCTTGCGAGTCTTGGACGCTGATTGCAGAGCTAGAGAGGAGGATCCTAGCAATGGAATTGACATGCTACAGAAGGATCCTAGGTAACACATTAATAGACCGCATCACAAACGAAGAGATTAGAAACAGTGTTACTACAGCGAATTGACCCCACGATGACCTGCTAACTATTGTACAAAAAAAAAAGGAAACTAAAACTCTATGGCCATATTACAAGGTCTTCGGGCTTCCTTCAAGGAACAGTACCAGGAAAAAGAAAAAGAGGCAGACAGAGAAAGCGATGGGAAGACAGCCTAAATGAATGGATGGGTCAGACACTGAAAGAGGTTCTATCCAGGGCAAAAGACAGAGAGGAATAGAGAAAGACGGTTGAAAAACCTTGTGTGGTGCCCCAACGGTTCAATAGACAAAGGCTAAGGGATGGCTGAAGGTGAATGTTTCATGAGCAACCCAAAGCCGGATTATGTTTTGCCCTTAAATTATGATCTCATAAATAAACGACCCCTCTTTACTTTAAATATTGTACTAGTGTCTACAAACTGTTTCTCATAATGGGACAAGCTTGTGCTAATTCATTCTATACTCTTTGGTGCAATTCATCTGGGCGTACCTACGATCTGTCAGTTTAGTTTATTTTGTTCAGTTCATCTAGGCATGTGTTCAGTCTAGTCTAATTTATTTGGTTCAGTTCATCTAAGCATGTGTTCAGTCTAGTCTTATTTCTTGGGTTCGGTTCATCTAGGCATGTGTTCAGTCTAGTCTAATTTCTTGGGTTCAGTTCATCTAGGCATGTGTTCAGTCTAGTCTGGTTCAGTTCACAATGTCTTATATTCAGCTTCACCTCACTTGAAACACTTTGACGCTGCTCAGATTCTCATCATTGTTCTGCAAGAAATGTTGAGATGAGAGCTTGCAATGATACGCCGGACTGAATGACCACTGGCTAATGTTGGCGATGAACAAAGGCCTGCCTGTCTTGGTCAGCGCCACGTCTCCATTCTTCAGAAACTGGCCAACAAATCCTTCACCACTCATTGTTGTGGCGGTGTCTGCTTGAAGAAGGGGCAGATAAACTTCCAGAGTTTTACCGCCATTAACATTATCGTAGTCTGTGAGAACCAAACAAAATAAAACAATAAGATAACGTTTACCCGAAACAAAATTGCTGAAGAATCTAAAAATCAAAATAATTTAAATATGCCTAGTTATTTACATGTATTAAATGTTTTTTTTAAAACTATAATAGCTTTTGCTGTTAAAGGGTGATAACCCTAATATAAGTAAGATTTACATGGATTACGTGGTACTTACCTGCAATGGTATTTCCAAAAATAATGGCTGGTTTATTTCTCAATCCTTGACACCTTGCCAGGTCAGTTACTACACGAAGTTCATGACCTTGATCCAATGCCCGGGCTATTGATCTGTAACTGGGCAGTTTGTGTGGTTTGTCTTTTTGGTTGGTAAAGATTTTCACGCCGCCATAGCTGTGATAAGAAAACCGAAAGACTTAGCTGCTGCTTGTCATTGTGACTATTCATGTCTGTCTGTATGTCTGTTTGTCTGTTTGTCTGTATGTATGTCTGTATGTCTGTATGTATGTCTGTCTGTATGTTTAAAGGTATTCATTGCGATTAAAGACATTTCTCTCGGAACCAAGACTTTTAAAGGCACCTATCGCACAATGCTTTTTAGTTTACTTGGAGGAAAATAGTGGAGGGATATTAGAGAGAGATGAAACCAGTATCTCCGCCTCCTTCTTTACACACAAGTGATTTACATATCGCTTTATCTTATTAATAATGGCAATGTCTTCGATTCCGAAGTGCAGTGTTTTGCATGACTCTGCAGATCCAGTTGCGACCTGCATATTTGTTCACATCTGATGCTTGATTACATCGCTTTCAACTGCTGTTTATGTTATGAATAAGATGGGGAGGAACTAGACAACAAAAATATCAATTTTAGCACTGGCAAAAAATCTTAATCTTTATTATCAACTAATTATTTAGATGAAAGGTGATTTTTGATTTGGTAATTGTTACCTATTTCACCTCTATTTTTATCCGTAAACTGCCTAAAGTCTAAGCCCGACCATCGCCCGATCATATTTAACCTTGGTTTCACGAGTTATTTCAGCCCTCTGTTCACCTTAAGGCCGAATTTTGTCTGTCCTTCGTGCTTTCAGGTTGAACTCGTTTCTAAACTAATTTAAAAAATGTAAACAAATGATTTACCTTCGGATTGTTTAAAAAACAGTCTGTTGAGTATGTAAATAAGGGGACATATATTAGCGTCTGATAAATAGAGACACGCGTTTCTGAATTAGAGTGCTGCTACTTGAACCGTTTTGTTAAGGTTTCAAAATCAATAACACGGCAAACGTTGCATGGTATACACCAATGGGGGAGACCAGGAGTCTTCAGAATATACATGGAGATCTTTTAGGACAATGTATTTGTGAGCTGGCGCTCCTAGATATAATTTTTGACCTAATTTTATCTAATTTATATTATTTATATAGGCCAGGGCTATGATGTTTGTAATTTAGTGTCCTTTTTAATTTTTATATTTCAGTGCTGAGTATTTTGTAGTTTCCGCTATTTATAACTTTCTGCTAGTTTTAGTCTTTTTTTGTTATTTGTGTTTTACTCATAGAGGAAAAGTAGTTTTTAAAATAGTTAACTAGCCTTAGAGCTGTGGATGTTATTTCCTATTTTTTGTCCCTGGTTAGTTCTGCTTATTTTTGTCTTTGGCATTAGCGTTGGATTGGTTGGTATTTTTTTAATATCAGTTTATGTGCAGGTCTGTAAACGGTATAGAACCCCCATATGAGTTTAGAATAGAAATAACTTTTTATCTTCCTTTTTGTATTTTTGTAGGATTTAAATTTTAAGATTCTCTTTTTACTGCTGTTTGATTTGGTATATAATGTTGTGTAGTCCGTGTCTTTAGTAATTTGCTAGATTTTATTGTTGTGTACAGCTGGGTACAAATTGGGGAAATTGGTAGTCCAGTTTAGTTTTAGATAATTAGCGTGACGTCATGCTCTCCGATGTGTTCGCGCTGGCCGGTTATAGCTAGCTCCGGAACCACGTTGAGCTCTCTTTTGTCTTGACCAGTGGTCAGTGCTGACAGTGGTGCCTGTATAAAGCTAATTGTGTGTTGTATAATTTCAGCTGGGACCGCCTGTAAGTTGGAAAATGTTTTTATTTTTACTTTCTTTAGTTCGTATTTGTATTAATTGTTTCTAGATCTACATCTATTGCTATAGTCTAGATGCAGGCTGATTAGTGTAGTGGCATCACTGGCTAGTTAATTAGCCACGATTACCTCTGATGGAACCGGAAGTTCCGTAGACTTGAGTAGCGTCACCCCCTTTTAGCCATCCTTAATGATCCCCTTATTGTTTTTCTATTGTTTGTCTATTTGTAAATATTTTATTATTTTATGTCTTCTAAAAGTATTTTTATTAATATTATAATATTGTTAGGATAACGGTTCTAACAAGTTGGCATGTTGCCGATTTTAATTTTTAATGTAAATGATGGCTGCGTCCTACTCAACGCTCCATGATGGCGGCTTTGTTAAGCCAAATCTAGATTTATGTTTATTATTATCTGGCCCAACATGTGTTGTGGCGTAAGCTTTTAAGTAGGTATCATAATAATAATAATGTATGGCTTTTTATTAGCTAAATGAAGGTAATAGTATTTACCTCATGCATTTAGGTATGTGTATGTGCTAGACTAGGTCTAGTTCATAATTATTTTGTTATTATTTCTTATGTTTGTTTATATTTGTAATTGCAGGTTATAATTCCTGCCTAACTGTCTGCCACGGTTATTACTGCCTGTCTGCCTAACTGTCTGCCGCAGTTATTACTGCCTAACTGTCTGCCGCAGTTATTACTGCCTAACTGTCTGCTGCAGTTATTACGGTTGCCCTATAGCTGTTGCCCCATAGCTGCCGTAGTAATTATGGCTGCTGCAAGTAGCTTACTGTTGTAGTTTTGCCAAGTAGCTGCTTTATTTGTTAGGTTCAGTTCGGTAGGGTTGATCGATCGTTTAGTAGTGTGTATATTTAGTTTTATAACTGTTGTTTTGGTTTCATGTAAATAAAGTATATATAAGTTCCTTTTATAATTTCAGTTTGTTATTTTATTTTTAGTTAGCTAGTTTAGTTTAGTTTAGTTTGATTGTGCCGTCTGGTTGCTTAGGCGACTCCAGCCTCTTGTTCGCAGACCGAGGTGCACAGATTGGGCCCACCCAGTAGAGCTACCACCTGCCTACTGTTATAAATTAATAAATGTTGAGCAGCAGATAACAAAAAGGCCTCACTCAGTAGCGCCACCCTGACCTGCTCACATTTTTTTTTCTTTCTATCAACCAATTTTTTTATGAGACCTTCGGTCTAGGTCAGTAGTACTTAAAACAATCATTTTAAAGTCGGATTTTTTTCTTTTTTTTTTTACATTCATAAAAAAGTTAATTAGCAACAAAATCTTAAATGCTTTAATTAATGACAGGCTCGTGCAACTATCAAATGACATGTATTCACACGTCAAAATAAAATATGGTAAAACTTTTGTACTGCCTCGAGGCTTCCTGCACATACGTCCGTCTGCTGGCATAGATGAAAACACTTGGCAGAGACTGGCTTCCGAAAGAGAAAGCAGGAGAACTCTTAAAAAGTCCGAGACCCATAGATCTAGATCTACTTTTGTAACATGGGGAAAGATTGTTTCCGAAGAACGGCCCAGATGACAAATATAAATAGACCATCTAACTACAGCGTCATTCAGGACAAAATATGAAGGTCACACCAGGGTCTCTTCGTATCTACGTTAAATACTGCACTGTTTCATAATCTTCTAAGAAAATATCTAATAATATTATTGTATAATTGTATATTATCTATCCCACTAATACATATATATATAAAGCTTCTTACCCTTTTTGGTCGTCATAGAGTCTACATTCAAACATGTACTCCTTCTTCATCTTGTTGCTATCCAGATAACTTTTGGTGACCTTGACATTCAATCGACCTCCTCTAAGCAAAGTAAGCTCGCGCGTTAAAATTTGAGAACCTGTGAAAGAGACAGGTTTTTGAGTTTTAGTTCTGAGAACTACATCTACAACTAGGCCTAGGCAGTAACTGAATTGAACATAAAGATACTATATATTATTAGTTATTACTTATTACACACAGTGGAAGGTCTGATACATAATAATTACATTATAAAAGGCTTTATAAATAGGAAGGTATGTCTTGTTCTGATTCACTGCTACACATAAATGAGAAAGTAGGACTAATTGTATCACAGCTACATATAAACCAAGAAGCAGGACTAGTTCTATTACAGCTACATATAAATGGTGAAGCAGGACTAGTTCTATTACAGATGAATTTTAACGAGAAAACTGGTCTAGTTCTGATTCACAGCTACATATAAACGAAAAAGCAGGACTAGTTCTATTACAGCTACATATAAATGGAGAAGCAGGGCTAGTTCTATTACAGCTACATATTAATGGAGAAGCAGGACTAGTTCTATTACAGCTACATATTAATGGAGAAGCAGGACTAGTTCTATTATTTTAAGATATTATACCTTGTGACGCTGTGACCGTTTTCTTTGTCACAAACTGGACATAGTCTGTTCTGTCGTTTATCCCCCCATCCTGTCTGACGAAAATGAAATCCTTCACACGTCCACCAAAGGACATTCTGTCCAGCATGATCTGTTGGGGTATGGAACAGGCGGAGAGTTCCACGCGATACGTGACGTCGTAGCCTGCGTTTAAGGCAGCGGACACTTGCTGAAAATTTCTGAGAATCCTTGTGTGGCTACCATTGTCTGGCCCGTCAGGCGTTCTCTCCGACTTGGACTCTCGCCTTCTCTCTAAAGACTTTGTCTGTATGGCACGCCTGCCTTTCGGTTTGGTTGAAGTGACCTGTGCTTCAAAAGAGTCTCGCTGTGGCATTTCTGAGGCTTTCACTTTTTGAAAGATATAAGGAACTTTAACTTCCAAAACTTGATTGCCATTCTTGATATTATACCAGCCTTCAGTCAAGTGAAGCTTGTCAGATGTTAAGGTCATTGACACACCAATATGGACCTGGGAATGAATAATAAATATTGAAAGTTGAAATCAGATGGACAAAAGAAAAATAAATATGAAAAATACTTTTAAAAAAATAGAGCTTATATAAGGGGAATAATTTTGCATTCATAACTACTATATATCTTAATAATGTAGAATGTATTTCCCTTTTTCAATATCGAACAAAATAATTGATTACCAATAATTAATCGACTGACTGGTTAATTGATTCATGCATTGTTAAATTAAAAAAATAATTGTTTAACGTTTCAACTTGATCAGAGAATGAGATGTGTCTTAATACTGAAGGAATTATCTCCTTTTTGTTTGCAAAGACAATAATTAATTACCAGTAGTTAATTGGATTAATTTTTTTATTGATTGATGTTTTGATAGGCAAAGTAAATAATTGTGTAAAAGTTTCAAATTGATCTGAGAATGGATCTAAGAGAGAAAACGTGTGAAACATTTGTACCAGAAAGACAGAGGGACTTGATATAAGCTTTGTAATGTTTTGCTAATTGCTTTTGTAATTTTTGTTTAACCAGTTTAGAAGACATCGTCATATTCCATCTTTGAGATAAAGATATTCTTGTTAATCACTGGTTTCACAAAGAAAATTGAAGCTCAATATTTCTGCAATCTTATGCAGCTTTTGGATTTAACTTAAATGGTGTAGAGAAAAAAATTATCATTCTAAATAAACTTTTCTCCTGCTGTAAATTGTGGTTTAAGATGTTTTCCGAAATTCGGTTTTAAAATCAATTTTGTGTACTCTTTCTTGGTACTCTTTGTTCAAAATTTAGTTTTTTAAATCGCTTTTCTTATTTGCGTGCAGACGCATGCTAGGTCTCCCGAGTTTTCACCTAACGAGAGAGATTATGAAATAGGCTTCAAAAAGCTCCATAATCGAAACAATATATATACCAATGATTACCAACCTGCTCTTTGCCAAGAGAACCAATACACTTGGGACCCGTCATGCCCACGAAAGTCCTCTCGCCTATCCTCTTCCAGAACATGTCACATGCCTTATATGTAAGTAGTTCCGCAGAACTGACATTCTGCTTCTCGAGTACCAAAGCAACAAGCTCTGCGCCCATGCTATAAATGGAGGACTTTGGTACTATGCGAACCGAATTGTTCCTTAGTTTGTATGTCCTCATCCTGAATACGTTGATAGTGGAGTCAAAAACAAAGCTGTAGAAGCCGGATCTGAAAGGGTCAGCGGAAAATTGAGTGAAATCCTGAAAGTAAATGGTCAGGGAGTCGTTGAACATCGAGGATGTCACGAGAAAGAACTCCGAGCGGATGAGGAGGCTCCTCTTGTTGGGAGGCAGCCCCCTCTGAGCGAGTTTGTGGTACTGGTGAAGGTTGCTGTAGCTTCCTGGAAACAAAGAGGCCAGAATTTTGATGTCGTTCTTGAGGAGTTTTTCTTTATCCTGAGTTTGCGAGCTACTTTCTGCCAACTGCAAAATGAAGCTACCCAACAAAAATATAGATAGAATAGAATGAATGTTTACATGTCGTGTTAAACTTGAACGTTTTCTCTTGTAACGAGCAGCCATTTTATAACGGAAACTAGTTCTTTATTGATAGTATAAGCCTATGAGGAGTCAGAATAACTATCAATGTTCTGTTTCACTTTGTGTCTTTAAACTAAATTTTAAAAAGTCCTGCTAAGAAGAATACTGAAATTATTAAAAAAAAAAAAAAAACACTTTTTTTTTCGTTAATCAGAAAAGGAATTCTTAACCTAGTCACCTTGTCCTAAATCTACTCTAATGACCAACTGAACCAATGACTGCATGCCACTTGTATTATATAGCGGTGCCAGTGACGTCTGCTGCCGTCCTCCAATCCTGTCCAGTTGTGTCCACTTGACACTGTTTACTCACGTAGAACTCCCACGCAATCCAAGAATATATCTTCCCATCATGCCTATTTCCGCCCATTTTCTCTTTTTTTTTTTTTTAAATCGGCCCTTAAATAATTTTAACTCTTTTTTTTTTCGTGTCCATCATATTGAATGTATTTATTTAATGAAATCAAGTGTCTGTTAACTGTACGTACATGTAGACTGGCTAAGTGTGAAGCACACGATTTGTTATTGACAACTTGGGCAAGTGCTAGCGGTGAGCGAAGCACAAGTTATGTCATGGACAAGTGCTAGCGGTGAGCGAAGCACAAGTTATGTCATGGGCAAGTGCTGGCTGTGAGCGAAGCACAAGTTATGTCATGGGCAAGTGCTGGCTGTGAGCGAAGCACAAGTTATGTCATGGGCAAGTGCTGGCTGTGAGCGAAGCACAAATTGTGTCATGGGCAAGTGCTGGCTGTGAGCGAAGCACAAGTTATGTCATGGGCAAGTGCTGGCTGTGAGCGAAGCACAAGTTACGTAACGGGCAACTTGGACTAATGCTGGCTTTGAGGGAGGCACAAGTTATATAATGGACAACTACTGACTGTGACTGTGCACACCTTAATTAATCCACGCGTGTTTAGGTGTTGAGGGTGTAAAATGAATTAGCCTATATTTGTTAACATGTGATTCTGAATCAGTTTCTGGCTTCAATTATAGGACAATTATAGGACATCATTGTTATCTCCCTAGTTTTCAGTCTTTTTACATTTTCATTTTTAAAGTAAGTGAAATTCATTTTTTTAAAAAGTAAACCACAATAAAAAGAAAAGAAAATAGTTAGAACTTTAGTGTCGAGATATAAACAACAGCAATTCTCATTTCAAGTCCCACTGCAGTAGTTGGTACAAATACGCGTAGGACGTACCGTAATTATCTTATTTTTTTTAAGGTCTGAAATTAATAAGATAGGAAGAAAATACCTAACAACCCAGCAACATTGCATTAGACTTGGTTTTTAATAGTTCTAATAGCACTAAGATGCTGGTGTTAAATTTATACTTGGCTGTAGGTCTGTAGATGAAGCAGCCTAATGTACGCCCTCATTAACTTGACTAATCCACTTGACAGATGCACAGAGCGTCTAATCAAACTGTTAAGCCAGCTCACCAAGATGGTAGATGATTAACTGAGAACGTGCTGATAAGTTGAGGCTGAGCTTATTTCTGAGCATCCGTGAGACCAGCACGTCACTGAGCATTAGAGACATGATAGATTGACGTCTAAATTTCGTTGTGTCGTGCGGGTGTCGTTTTGAGTCTGTTTTATTAGAACCAGCTAAAAGAGAACGAGGGACAGAAGAGAAAATGAGAATGTGCCATCAGGGACTAGACCAGGGGTTCTCAGCCTGTGGGTCGCGACCCCTTTGGGGGTCGATTGACGATTTGCCAGGGGTCGCCTAAGACCATCGAAAATATGGATTGTTATTGTCTACTCTTCTATTGCTGTGTGTGTGTAAGGGGGGGGTCGCGGCAAAGTGAGGAATTGTAAAAAGGGGTCGCCGAGCTTAAAAGGTTGAGAACCGCTGGACTAGACTAACATAACCAATCGCACGATCTTATCAAAGAAGCAGATCGAAATGCGAAGCATGAAGTGCAGTCTGTGTTCGTTGGTCACACTCAGACGCACACTCAAGTATATTCAAGACATGTCAGCTCTCTCCAAGTATCTTTTGTGAAACTTAGAAATGAATGCGGTGTAGATATGGGGCTCTTTATAAGCCCAGTGCTAATATGATTTTCGGATAATTAGAGGGTTAAACTGATTTACAATTAAACAGACTAGATAGTGAAAAAATATATCCTTAAATTTAAATCAGTTAAAAAAAAAGAACACATTAATATTCATAACAAAGTCATTCAGACACTTATTTTGGGGTCCCCCAAGAGAGTGGGGGCCCTAAACTGAAGCTTGTGTAAACTATACGTAAATTTTGCTCTGGTCTCCTTTGAGTTCCTCCACACATTTAAGAAGGACGTAATGGTCAACAGGGCTATTCCAAAGATTATTTAATTGTTAAAAAAAAAAAAATGCACCTTTATATTTGTTTTTGAAATTCAATACCCATATAAACGTATACGTTTTGTTTCTAGTATTAGGTTTGAAAATCTAATTTATATATATATATATAAATCTACTAAAACAGTTTATTTTCCAGTTAGGGTTTGTCCAAATAAAATATATTACTCAAGAGAGTCTTGCGTTTCAGATTTTCTCGTTAAGATTCATAATACATTAACTAGAGAGTCAGTTACAGACTTTCTTAACAAGATTATTATTTGTGCTATTGGAAATATTTTTAATAATGTTTTTTCTGGTTAGCACAACTTTCATGCTTTTAGCATGCTCATGCTATGGTCCAATTACTTTTGTAGATCGGTGTGTATGTGGGGGGGGGGGGGAGGTGTGGATGTGGTATCTGGGAGAAGATTTCCTTGCTGCCCTTTCAAAGGCACAAAGAAAAAGGCACATTCCTCGTTCCATATGCTAGGACAAATTTGTACAAATGCTCCTTCTTCCCTAGCGCTATTAGAGCATGGAATGGGTTGCCTGAGCTAGCCAGGAAAACCAGTGACTTGTCAGAATTTAGGTCATTGGTTAATATGCATGACTAAATGCATGACGCGTAAGACGTAATGATCTTCTTTTTTGAAGTAACGTCTGTATTATATAAGATAAGATAAGGCTATTAAAAAAAAGATGCGAGAATCAAAGTTCCATCGATTATGTATCACTAAAGTGCTTACCACTTCGCTATCTAAGTACTTATAAAAGTAGATGTTATCTTTTGTTAGTTTCAATTTTTCAGCGAACAAACCAACTCTCTAAGCAAGGCTTATCCCCCTTACTTAGTACATTTCTTTATGAACACAAGTATTTCATTACGACTATTTGATAAAATAATTAGTTAATTGTTTGTTGATCGATTCGTGTGTTGTTATTGACAGTGAATAAATGTGCAAAGTTTCAGTTTGATACGAGAACAGAAAGTGGGAGAACTAACGTGTACAAACATTCCACCCAGACAGAGTGAGTTGATAATGGATTTACAATAATCATCCTTACAACATGATATAAATGAAGTAAAAATACAATTTATTCTGTCCCACGTCTCTCACCTGTTCTCATCTCAAATTTTAACCACCCGTATTTATAAACTTGAACTACGACAGACCACCTTGTGATTTTTATCAAAATCTATTCAGCCAACACAACCTAACAATCCGCCCATCTTTTCTCGTGGTTACATGAGAAATCAAAAACCCGCATATGCTGCTATCATAGCTATGCATTAAAAAAAAACAACCTCTCAATAAGAAAAGCTTTGAGTAGATTAAATATGCTTTTATATACAAGAACTATCATTAAAGATCAGTTCCTGAATCCGTGTTGCCAAACTAACTTTTTCTATCCAAACTGGCTTATATTTCTTACTACTAAAAACAAAACATTGCTTGGCAGCCAATTGAAGAGAGCATTTCCTGTCGCGCGCGTAACTACTTTGAATAATGAGTGGATGAAAGCAGTGGCTCGGTAAATATGAGAGATGAAATAAGAGATTAGTGTAGCCAAAACCAGCGCTTCTCACATTATGCATTAAGTTCTACAGTTATACGCCATCTGTCTCACGAATCAATATGAAGAAAAATAAAACCTCGCGATTCAAATCACTCTTTGTAATAACATCAATATTCTATAGCGTCCTAGGGTTAGAGCTATAGGCCTATGCAGACCTGCTGGAAGTGGGTTAAAAAAAGATAAAGGTAAAAAAACAAATATGACTGAGTAAATGTTTACGTTTAGGCGTAGATAGTCTATAGTACTCTATAGAAATCAATGATTTATTCAAATTGTACTTTGGACTAGACCTACACGTCTAGCAGTATTAACAAATGATAGGAAAGTTACAGAAGCTATAGGCCTGTTTGACCTTTGGGTTTAAATCCAGGCTCAATTTTAATTTGGACTCGCCCAAAGTAAATGTTTGTAAAAATGTTTGTTTTACATGTTTCGGATGTTCCTTCAGAGTTGAAGATAATTACTTCTTAACCAAACCAAACCTCCCGCAGGACGACGAGGGATGGAAGCGGGCAGGGTTTGAACCCGGGACCATCGATAAATCTGAACGACAGTCCAGCGCGCAAACCGCACGACCAGGCAGCCATCCATCTGTAAATGTAGGCCTACACCCTTTTTAAATGTACACCCTTTTTACAAAGCTTATATCAACTCACTCTGTCTGGTAAAAAGTTAGTACACGTTATTTCTCCCACACCCAATCTCGCATCAAGTTGAAATTTGGCGCAATTATTTCTTGTACCGGACAAAACCAGAATCAATTTTTAAAAATACAAATTAGTTAATTAAATATTGGTAATTAATTATTTTGTTTGGTAAAGAACAAGGCAAGACATCGTACTTGACATGTGGTGGTATAAGCCGTTTAAGTTGAATTATTCCCTTTTGAGGAGGCTTGCGCTCTGAGTGAACATTTTTTTAAATGCATTTGAAAAGCGATCATAGTAACATTCACACATAATCCCCCCTTTTTTTGTTTTATTCCAATTGGTTCAGACAAGTGATAAGACGATCATAGCGCATTGAGAAAGCTAAAAACATTAAATTGCGCTAAACATTGGTAAAAATATTTTTTATGGCACACATTTATTATTGTTAGCCTAGATGTATTTAATTTAATCACATGATTCATCCAAACTAATTGATACAATTACAATTAATAGGTATAAGCCTCAATTTTTAAAGACTTTTTAATTTTGATTTTTTTAATAAAATTTTTTTTTTTTATAGACAATAGAGCAACACTTTGAGAATCCACGGCATGGGTCTGGTGGTATCAATCAGTTTTGTTTTTGTTAAGCATATGGCTGTGGACGTAAAACGTCTATAATGATCAAACTTTGAGAAGCAGTAAACAACATGTTCAAAATCAAATTGAGTGGGTACAGAAATGGCGTAATTATTAAATTCGCCTCTGAAATTATTTTTGGTTTTGTGTAGCATGGTCACTGTGCTCTGGCCCATTATTTGTGGACATATGAGTGGAAGGGGGGTATCTAAAGGTTTACGAGATGTCCCTGGGCGCTCATCTCGAGACAAGCCTCCCTCACCCCCAGCAAGGTAGCCAAGAGGTCACTCTCCCAAACATTGCCAGCGTAAACAATAGAAAGATTTATTTTACATACATTCCTTCATATGCATACACGTATCCATGCCATGGCTGTTAATTAGAGACAGCTTTGTCATTGGCTATTTCAAACATTCCGCTCCTGGAGAGAAAGGGAAAGCTATCAAGTTTATATCTTATTTTCCTACCAGAAAAATGTAATAGCTTTAGACGAAAAAAAAAAGAAAGAAAACCACAGTAATTATTATTCGTTTGTATTTATACAATAAATGGTTGAATGAGTTTTAGTATTATTTAATTCATAAAGAAAAAAAAACGATGGTGAATACAATAACCAGCTGCCTTTACTTTGCCTAACTATTGTCAGCCATTTGAAGTGGGTGGACTCATGGAGGTTATACAAATAAATTCAAACTCCTACTCTTCACTGGGATTTGAACTCGTAACAACTCGTTACCGGAAGACAAGTGATGTACCACTTGAAAAAATAATAATAAGGCTTGTCTTCGAGTCTCAAGATTAATGAGAAATGCAGTAGTCCCAGTGACTATGCAGCCCCAGTAGCACCTACTTAGTATACTAAATATATAAAAAAAAAAGCCAAATTTCACAGATTTTAACTTTAACATGATACATCCACATTAATAATATTTACACACACACACAATAGTTGAACAAAAATATTTAGAAATCTTTAAGACTTCTGTTCAAAACACTTTATTTTCAAATAGTATATTTTTAAAAGAAAGACTTGGTACTTATTTGTCAAGACTCATTTTCTCTCTAATATACGTATGTGTAATACTAAATGTACCCAAGTCCTGGGCAATACCATAACGACACATACATCGACAAAATAAGATTCAGAATGCCAATTCACCGACATATAACATGTTTATTACATTATCTGCACTATAATAGAATCAGTTCAGACATTTGAAATATCCAGTATCGATTAAAATATACCAGCTTAATATTCCATAGACTGAATAGTGACAACACAGAAAAATAATTAGAGTCTACACTTAGACTATATCTATATCCAAAAAGTCCAACTGTCCTGGACTAGGAACAAAGCCACACTGCCTTATTATGAGTTACATTATATTCAACAAAAACATCTCACCAAGTAAAAAAAACCTAAAACAATAACAGTTTTGAAGTCAACAACCTGAATTGTCCCCCTTCTCCTCTACAGTAAACAGGAGACCCAGGCTGACAAGAACTCAGTCCTGACATAAAAATAAATTCAAACTCCTACTCTTCACTGGGATATGAACTCGTAACAACTCGTTACCTGAAGACAAGTGATGTACCACTTGAAAAAATAATAATAAGGCTTGTCTTCGAGTCTCAAGATTAATGAGAAATGCAGTATTCCCAGTGACTATGCAGCCCCAGTAGCACCTACTTAGTATACTAAATAAAAAAAAAAAAAAGCCAAATTTCACAGATTTTAACTTCAACATTATATATTAACAATATTTACACACACACACAATAGTTGAACAAAAATACTTAGAAATCTTTAAGACTTCTGTTCAAAACACTTCATTTTCAAATAGTATATTTTTTAAAGAAAGACTTGGTACTTATTAGTAAAATATATCATTCTCAACCATAGAAATGATGATTGAATTGAAGCAACTTTACAATGAATGAATTATGTGTCAGAAAGTAAACAAGCTGGATCATTCAATGGTTCAAAATGGGAAAAAATGACTAAATTGTCAATTGAAACTTTAAGTTGTGTTGACAACTGTACAATTATTAAAACAATGGATAAAGTGACAGTATTAGTTTAATTGCCTGGTATATTGACAACTTGCTGGTACAAAACAAAAAGCTTTTAAATGTACACAAACAAAATGTAAGAGGAGTGAAGAGAATAAGAGGGAAGATAAAAAAAAAATGAAGGAAAAGTTCAAGTAGTTTTTTTTTTATTCACTCCATATAAATTGAACCTAATTGAAAGAAAAAAGAAAAAGGTATATGATATAACTTTTTCTTTAATATCCTAGATAGAGCCTATTAGTGCAAACAAAGTAAAGCTAAGTACTTTGTAAAGGTCTTGTGTGCACTTGCTATACAAAATTATAATATTCAGTTTTCTTTGCTACCAGATTTGCTATGACATATGTTTCTCTATCTGATCATGTTAATTGAATATTTATAACATGTGCGTACATATTTATTTTCCTGCCAGCTAATGGGATGTTCAAATGATAATGGTAAAGAAAGTTTTGTTTTTTTTAATTTTCATGTTTTACTACAAAATGTATATGACTGCATCTATGACTTACACAGTGGTTATTCAAAAGGCCATTGTTTTGCAATCGTAAGTTACAATTAACAGTAATTTGACCAAAAACACAAATGTAAAAATTATGGACAAATAAAAAATGTGAGAAAGTTAAAACTTATCAATGTAGACCTATCACAAATACGGCATCAAAAATGTGAGTAGTTAAAACATCTTTAGAAATAAAAGTAGAAATAGAAATCAAATAAAAAATCAAGCAAACCAAACATTGCTGGTCTCTAGTACTAGTAGATCTCTGGCATTCCATTTCTTTCCTATGTTTTCCTTGGTCATCACTATTTCCATTTCACTTAAGGCCTCTAATAAGGTGCTGTTCCTGGAAATTCATTTATCATCATCCTTTAATGTGTCTGATCTCATTTCTATTTCAACAATAATGCTTCTATTATCATATCTCTCATCAAATTTTATAACTGTCATAAACAGTCTTAACATTACAATAATAAATAATTGTGTGACACCAAGACAGTGGTATTTAGAAGTTTCATCATTAATCCCTAGTTGATTTCCTTGTTCTCAAGATCACAGTCTTGAAGGTGATAAATTGTTATTTAACTACAACAGGAAATTAGATTTAAGAGAACATTGAAGAACTACTTCATAGAGTCCAAAACAGTAAAAAAAAATATCAGTTACAAAGGCATTAAGATATTGAAATGATAATTCCTTCTTTATCTGTTTAGTAAAACCTGAAAGGGAAGCAAGTTATACCTAAAGTCCAAGACAAAATGAGCAAGTTAAAATTAGTATAATCGAGACTATGAAATACAAGCGAAAATGTTTTTTTTTTAAAGTTGATTCTATAGCACTATCATCACCTTCACCTATCCAAGGTTAATCTGTTGGACCATTGTGTCACCACACAAGATCTGTTGACTATCTTTTTCCATTTCTGTCTTTTGCCTTGGATAGAATTTCTTTCAATGACAGGCCCATCCATTCTTTTATGTTGTTTTCCCATTGCTTTCTCTGTCTGCCTTTTCTTCATTTTCTTGGTACTGTTCCCTGAAGGAAGGTCTTTGCTAGACCTAAGGACCTTGTGATATGGCCATAGAGTTTTAGTTTGTGTATTTTGGCAGTAGTTAGCAGATCATCGTGAGGACTAATGGCTGTACTAATTCTGTCTCTTATCTCTTTGTTTGTGATGCAGTCTTTGTATGCGATACATTGTATCTTTTTGTAGCATCTCAATTCCATTGCTAGGATCTTCCTCTCTAGTTTTGCAGTCAGCACCCAAGATTCACAAGCATATAAGATTGTGGCCTTGACCATACTAACTTGCACTACGCAGATGACATAGATGGTCTGGCAGGGGCAGCAGAATAGCTTGCTGACTTGGTGATGTGGATAGACAAGACTTTTGAAACATGAGGTATGCAAATAAATGCCGAAAGAACAAAAATTATGACCAATAGCCAACAGGGCTTTGAAAGGGACATCAGTATTGGAGGGGAAAGTGACAAGTGCTACTAGTTTTAAATACCTCAGAGATATAGTCTCAGATGAAGGAACCAATCCTGAACTACTGACCAGAATAGCACAGTCCACAGAAAGCACTTTCAAAGCTCAAACAATATGGAAAGACAAAGGAATAGCCCTCGACACTAAAATCAGACTGATGTCCTCCCTGGTCATGGCCACTTTCATTAGCTGAAGGTGTTTAACATGAGATGTTGTGGAAAACTGTTATATTTTGATTCTGTTAGCATAGCTGCCACAATGTCATAATAGATTCATTTGCATTTTATAAAAACAAAGTTGTCATATATATACATGTATACAGATTTTTTTTGCTGATGAGAATTTAAATTAGAATATTTGTTATACTAATAAATAATCCAATAACTACAAATAAAAAAAAGTTATGATTAATATATAAAACACTGTTTCATGAAAAAATGAACAAAAATCATCTCAATGTATAGCACAATTTCCCTTAGTCATTACAACAAATAGATTTTTTCCTTCTTTACTACAATGAATAGCTCTATTTTCCTTATTCATTACAACGTAAAAAACAAGATTACCACCATCACAATGTAAAGTCCTGTTTACTAAGATGTGCCAGAAAACTGATCATCACACTGTTTCCCAGACAAAGGGAGGAAATTAATTTTTTTGTCTCATTCTCTATCATATTTGATGTAGTAGCTATTTAGTTTTCAAATGTACTAGCCCCTATGTGAATACAATTAGTTTAGCATCTAGTGAAAATGTTCCGAAATGTAATGCCACATCATTCAAACAATGTTGAATATATTAACCTGAGTTATTTATTCCACCTGAGATCTCGATACTCAATAACATATTCTGGATAAGCCTGATTATTATCAAAGATAACAAACTTTTCAGGATTTAGAATACTATCCACACAGCTATCATACAGCCTGACTAATGAGTCCCTTTGATCGTAGGGCGGTGGGCGCTGTAAGCCAGCTATTCCAGTAGTGTAGCGTCCTATTAAAACTTTGGCTACTATCATATAGTGACTCAGTGGATGAGTTTGAGTGTTGAAGAGTGACCAGATGTCAGAAGTGCCATTCTCGTAAGCAAGTGAAGTCTGAGTCTTATATCTAGGTCTGCCATTGGTCATGTCATCACTATCCTGATCAGTGTGAAAGCCAGGAATTGTGATGAAGGGTTGGTTTAAAAACTGAGGGTATTTTGATCCTAAAGTTGGCATTTGTACCTGAGACCTGAAAAATTCTCTAGATTCCATAAATCCACTATCAGCTGTCCATCTAGCACTGAACTTATTTCCACCGCAATCTGTAAACTCATGAGCACAACTAGCTTGCCTTGCAAAGTATGTTCCTGGCAAATAAGAAAATAGAGAGAATTAGCTAGATCAATAACAAGTTTCAAATGTTCTATTCCCTTATATTTCAAAGCAGTGAAATCATTGTAACCTCCCAAAAAATGGATTCTTTTTAAGAAGAACCAAAACATAATGGAACATAGTCATTAACAGCTTTTAAAGTACACTCATCATTAAAAAAAAACCCCACTAACAAAACAATATTACATGGTTTTGTAACTTAAATTATTATTATTTTTTTTATTTTTAGTGTCATATATATATATATATTTGAAAAAATATTTTATGCTTCATAAAGAGAATTGGGAGAATTAATTCAACTTTTAAATCCAATTTTCTTTCTTTTATAACTTTCGACACCATATGAACTTCTCCAGACTACCTGTTCGTCATTCTACTAAGCCCATTACATTTGAACATGTTTTTGCCTCTTCCAGAGCATCATGTACTTTCTTCATTAAAGCAGAAATAGTGTTCTTTGTTTATTGCCTCTTTATTAAGAAGAACACTTGTTTCATCTTCAATAACTGTTCTTCACATAATAGCATCACATAATTATTTGCTTTTTAAAGAAATTTGAAAAACTCAATTTTGTTTGATGAGCTTAAAGTAGTGGTCCTTTGCCAATTGTAAAATTGTCCAAATACAACAACAAAAGATTGTAAGTGGTCTATAATCACTTGGTCAAAGCACTCCTTGTAGGGGTAGAAGCATCTCTACTGTTGCTTATCCATGTGAAATTAAGAGGATTTCTTTATTATATAATAACTTTCTAAAACAATTTAACAGCGATTCCATTGAGACAAATGAAAGCCCATCAGTAGATCTAGATTTCACAAATGAAAACAATGCAAAAATTCTAGCATTTTTTTTTCAGGGGAAAATGTTGTTTATCTTATGATTTACAAGATTTTTTTGTCTAATGTCACTCCTCAGTGCGCAAACTATGCAAGAGAGGGCTAGTCAAGTCTCAGTGCGCAAGACAAGAGTGAAGGCTGACAAAGATAGTAAATCATATTGTGTATGTGTAAGTAAAAAAAAAATTGTTTATTGTTAAACTGAAAGTTTCCAAGACCATTAAAGATAAGGATGTAAACAAATGTAATTTAGGAATACTTAAAGATAGGTCAATATAGAAGGTTAAGAAGCTGGAAGACAAGACTAACAATGATGCAAGAAAATCCAGAAAAGTCTTTGTGCAGGACAATAAGGGGCACAGAGCTAGCTATTGGGGTCACGGTTCAGTATTCTGAGATGGATAACTATTTAATTGATAAATTCTTCACTTTGCTCAATTTACTCAAGGATAATACTATATGTCAGTCAAGTTCTATTTGTACAAGCGAGTTATGTGAACCTGTTCATCGCTGGATGACTTGTTCTATTGAACTTAGTTTGAAAACATTCAACTCAAGGAAAATAGATTCTACTCTGTGTTTTCTTCAGTGTATTCAAATAAAAGCGTAGAGGCACTCCCGAACTCGCATTTGTCAAGTAATTTGGGGAAACAATATTACTCTCCAAAACAAAATTGTGACATCTAATAAAAAATTCAGGGTCTTTTTAGGTTATGTCAGAATAAATGTTTTCAATTTCAAGGATGATACATTTCTGAAATTAAATATCCAATCAATCAATTCAATTTTGTTTAAGAAACATCCATAAATTAAATTTTTATAGATAAAAATAAACGTTCCCCATTTCAATATATTATTATAATTTTTGTTTTATAATGAATAACTTTAAGTCTCTCTTCAAGAAATACAACAATATTTGATGGACAATAAACATGTGCTGAGGTATGTGCCAGGAAAAGTCAAATATGCATTTACTTTTAAAAAATACAAGCTAGCAAAAATTTTTTTAAAGTGCATCTACCATTGCCAAACATTTTTCCATGAGTTTTGCCAATTCTCCAATCAAATCCTTGACGGACTATAGCTTCAAGTCTGTCTCTATATGTTCCATGAAAAAGTCGACGCTCATCTGCATCTAAGCCTCCCAGATCTTGTTCTATTTGCTTTCTCTTGCTAATAAAAGAAATCAGAAAGAATAACATATTTGCTGTTAAGGAAACAATGCCTTGATATTATTCACAATAGTTTAGTAGAACTTTAAAAAGAAAGTCCTATATTGGGATCAACAAATGTGTTTGCTCTTTAAAACACTAATGATGAAACCCCTGTACCCTTAAAAAAAAATTTTTTTATTAAAAGTGCTTGAGAAGCAACAGTTTTGAAAAATGTATTACTTTATCTTATATAATACAGACATTATTTCAAAAAAGAAGATTTACGTCCTACTAGTCATGCATTTAGTCATGCATGTTAACCAATGACTTAAATTCTGAAAAGTCAATGGTTTTTCTGGCTAGCTCTGGCAATCCATTCCATGCTCTAATAGCACTAGGAAAGAAGGAACATTTGTACAAATTTGTCCTAGCACATGGAACGAGGAATGTGCCTTTATCTTTGTGTCTTTCTGAGTATGTTATTAGATTATGTTTTTGTATTGGGCTTTAGACTTTAGTTTTATGCTAAAATGTTTCTAGTTAATTTCTAAGGGTCTAACAGTCTGAAAAGGGCAGGCTGCCAGGTTAATCATTACATAAAGAAACCAATGAATGATGTGTACATATCACACGCATAAAGGCAGCACTAGGGATTAAACTTTTTTAATGAAAGAAAAGCGTGAATTATATATAACAAAATAAGAAACTGCACTGACCAAGGCATGAGCCAGTGACCCTCCAAAAAGACAACTCTGCCTAACAACAACACAGGGCTTAGCAAACTAACGATTAGAACATTCAGATATTAAAAAAAACATCTTTTTGATCTGTAGCATTTGCAAGCATGCACCTGCCACCCAGAGGTTAATAGTCACATGCCATACCCATTTTAGCCAATTTTAACAGAGTTGAGACAGACAGTCATTATATATATATATTAGACAAACGATGGCTCTATTTTAACAGTATATCTCTCAACAGAACAATTGAACAACAAAATTACATTACATAAAGAAACTTCAGTGAGTTGTTAGCAATTAGCATTTTACCACACTAAAAAATACATTTTACAATTAGCTATAGTTAAACTAAATAATAATAAACTTTTTAGTAGCTTATTTTCTTTTCTAATTACTGAAAAACTAATCTACTCAATCTCTCCTAATAGACAATTTGTGGGCTAATTACTGTATTGCCTCCAGCCAGCGCAGAGTATTTTTATAGTGATAATTGGCTCGCGCAGACCAATACAACTCTTTAAGCTAAATGCAGTTCACAGTAGCACAGAAGTCTGAGACGGCTGTGAACAACAATAGACAATACCATCATGGATTTAACCCTATTCTTTCAGTCAAATTGACGATTTTACCATCAATGCTTTAAAGGTCAGTTGTTTTGTTTTCTTTTTTCCCAAAATGTTTTTAATTGCTTAAAATTTCCCTTTGGATTTTTTTTCTTTTTTAATGTATTTTAACCAAAATTGATGTTTTTAAAGAGCTGAGGCTAAAAAGGCTTTATTTCCTTTAGATTCAAGAAATAATCCCATTGGATAATTAGCTCAAGACAATAATTTTATGTTATAGATGTGTTATTTATATATTAAGTTTTAAGAAAATATAAATAGCTATCATAAGAACTATCATACAAAATACTTTTACTTCAATTTGAATCTAAAATATTACCTAGATCTAGTTCTAAAGAGACTTATCCACAGTTTGTAAATTTTATTTTTAATCATAGCAGGGTAGTGAAATACAACTGAGAATAAGGGATAATTACGTTGGAACGTGGAAAATAATTACGGATAGAAAAAGTTAATTTTAAACACATAATGGAAATTTTAAGAAATTTGATGTTCAACGAAAACAACTTGCAAACAAAATACAATGCACAAAATACCTTATAAAAAATATATATTTTTAAAAAGGGCAAGCGATATAAAAAAAAGTTAAGATCAGAAAATAAAGTAAAATGCTTTTAAGATAAAAAACCAGTGTTTTGAGAGAGCTATAATAAAAAAAGCTAGCAGGTAACAAAAATAGGCAGAACATCAATGCAGGGGAAATAACTACTTCAGATGCATGTATTATTGAACTTACAGAGCATAATGCAACCACAAAATGGGGTTTTGAACACGAAAGAGTCGTTGAATTAAAAAATCTGGGTAAACAAGTGTTTTATGAAACAAACTTGATAAAATAGCACCTTCATCTGTATCAGGATGCACATCATACAACATAACTGGCTATAAAAAGGAAAAAATCAACACTTTAGGTCAATGTAAATAAAATGTTCATACCATTCATTGGAATTAGAAGTACATTAAGAAAACCAACAATATCAAACAGTTTATGAATGGTTATAACAGTGTTAAAATAAAAAAATAAGGTTTTGCATTTTACACTGAAATAAATAAAAAAAACAACAACCAAGTATCAGTGATGGGAACTGACTTTGCAAAAATTTTAGGAAATTTTGTAAGCCGCCCCCCCCCCCCCCCCCCCCCCCCAGATAAAAAGTATTCAAATTAAAGAATCTAGATATCTTATCTAGAATATATCTATCTAGATCTAGACTGATTCAAACCACTCTAGACTTATGACAATACGGTAACACAAGATTTAAAAAAAAAAAAAGAACTTTAACTGTGTCAAAAGACTGGATGTGTGCAGGTTCAAAACAAATCAAAAATCTAATTTAGCATTCTTCCAAAAATGGAAAAATAATAAAATCAGATTTTTTTTCAGAAAAAAAAAATCGGATTTAAAAAAAAAAATGTCTGGAAAACTTCTGATTTTTTTGCTAGAGAATCGGATCAGAAGAATTTATCGGAATTCCGACAATTGTCGGAAAATTCCCATCACTGTAGTATTAATGAGATTAAATACAACTTACTGCAGTACGCTCCATTCGCTGCCATAGAGGTACTTCATTGGAAGAGCATCTTACAGAAAGAAAACAATTAGGCTTCCTAAATTCCACTAAAAACAAAATAGAAAAATAATCATCTAATATTTTCATTTTAATGAGTTCTTTAGATGTTTAGCAAATTTTAAACAAATCGTCTCTTAACAAATGCTGTTGGAATTTCTCCAAAATATTAGAAAAAAAAATAAACAAAAAAAATTAAATTAACCCAATTATCAATAACACAGCCAAGTGCAGAAGGTAGGATTAGAGCCAAAAGAAAATAAGTATTTACTTTTTATTTCCAGATATGTTTAGCAGAGATTTAGGTCTTGATCTGCTCCTTTTGAGAAGTACACTTGGCAACAATGTCATCAAGTCCATTGATTTTAGTCAGGTACAAGAATATTAGGTGAATAAATCATGCCATCTTTGACAATTTCTCTATGAGGAAGAGTAGCCTACTAGAAACCAACTTGTTAAAAAAAAACATTTTAATTAAAACAATCTATTGAACATTAATGTGAACTCATTCTTGGATAGTAAAATTGTATTATTATTAATATTGAGGTTTTGAAGCAATCATTATAATTTAATCAGGTCTCACAGTTCCCTCTTTTTTATTTTTACTGATGCATCTGATAATAAGAACATTCTAACAGTATGTTAAAAGTAAAAAAAAAAAAAGGAATGTTTCCCTTTCAGACATAGTAAGTTACAGTAATCTATGGGTCAGATAATGTAAAGATCATCTGTTTCTGTGGCTCAAGATTAACAAGTGTGTCAGGAGGCCAGCACAGCGACAAGCTGCTTTTACTACACTTATCCCAACTATTTTTAGGTACGCGTATGAGCTGGGTGGATTCAAAGGCACCATCCGGAAATTAAAAATCACAGTCTTCATCACAAGCTACTATCCTACTAACCCCAACCCTGTATATATATTATTACCTATATAATTAGTATTATAATTTTTTATCTAAATCTAGATCTGATCTATAGTTATAATAGTCTATAATACAGAGATTTACATAGAGTCTGGATGATATAATTATAATATATTATATGCTATACTTGATCTATACTACTATAGACTATACTTATAGTAGTTCTAGTAGTAGTAGAATTAGAATCTACTTAGACTTTAGTTATACCAGTTATGGCATGGGTCTTACCTACTATAATTATCTAGATCCTAGTAATCCTAGTCCGGGTAGTCCTAGATCGATTCGACTAAAAACTAAAATCACTAACTGACTAAGAATTTAGAGTTTAGACAGATCTAGAGTAGGTAATTTCCACAACAAATGCTGCCTGGTCGTGCGGTTTGCGCGCTGGACTGTCGTTCGAATTTATCGACGGTCGAGGGTTCAAACCCTGCCCGCTCCCATCCCCCGTCGTCCTGCGGGAGGTTTGGACTTCGGACTAAGAAGTAAGCTATCTTTAACTCTGAAGGAACATCCGAAACATCATTAACAATAACATGTAAAACAAACAAACAAACGCCTGCAACATGCCGAAATTACCCAGATGAGATGTATATATAGACTCTATAACTATAGATCTAGACTGTCATTATAGATCTATTCTAGATTTTAATCTAAAATCTAAATCTATTTAAATATAGTTTGTAACTACATAGAAAGTGAAAGTTCCTTTTCTTGGAAATACGATTCCAACTGCATGTCTTGAATTGTTTAATAACAAGTCTATAATCGATTACATAACCTACATTTCTTTAAACTTTAAGATGTTCATTATATAGCTATACAAAAAAAACTTATAATAAGTATTAATATATGTATAAAACCTGGTTGAATAACAATATAAACAAATACTATGACATGTATTGTTAATGTTAAACACAAGTATATTTTGGTGGTCGATTACTCATAAATATAAACACCACAACAAATCTTCTTTGCTGCCAACTACGCTATAATTAATAACAATGTCTTCGATGCAGTGTTTCACATGACTACCCAAACCTCTACTACGACCTGCATATTTTTCCGCATCAAGTAGAAGTATAATGTAATTTTATAGAGAGATTTTTTTTAAAAATCCGAATTTTTTTAAATAATTTGTAATGGAACATTCTTTCGCATTTTTACGAACAATATTTTAAATCTTACGGTAAGCATGACACTGTTGTGGTTAAGAAGTATTCGCTTAAAGCGTGCTCGTAATATACAAAATGGATCTTGGGCCTTACCCTCTACAAATAAAAAATATTCCTTTTTTAAAACTAAAAATTTGCATATTAAATAATAAAATGAAGAAGGAAATTTAAATTATATTTATAAGTAGAACCACTCAAATGCTTATTACTAGAATATTGCATGGGGCCTCGCATATGTAATATGTAGTGTACTCATAAATGAATGGTACCATGCATCATGTCTCCATATGAATACACCTGTGTATTATGCCTTAGGCAACAAAGATGCATCATTGCACTGTGTACCGTGTGGGTTACCTCAGTTTACATCAGGACTGTTTGATTCCTTTGATGCGGACACTTCTAACCCATACAACATCCTAAACACCATCACAAAACAAACTCACCAACCACTAGCCAGTTCCTCTCCTGTTAAACCTAAATCTACTAAAATTAATACAGCAGCCTCACTAGACAGACCTGCTAAAGAAGTAATACCAAAATACCTTAAAACCTTAGTAATAAATTTTCAAAGCATTAGGAACAAAACAGCAGACTTTGAAATTTTATTAGAATGTGAGAAACCAGACATAATTGCAGGAACAGAAACTTGGCTACATCCTGAAATTTATAATGCAGAAAATTTCAATAGTGATTATGAAATTTAGGAAGCCTTCAGGACAGAGGACTCAAAAGTAAAGTAGCAATTATACATAAAACACTGAACCATAATCTTCAAATACAAATACAAAATCTAATAAAATACTCTGAAAGACACAAAAATAAAGGCACATTCCTCGTCCCATATGCTAGGACAAATTTGTAAAAATACTCCTTCTTCCCTAGTGCTATTAGAGCATGGAATGGGTTGCCTGAGCTAGCCAGAAAAAACCAGTGACTTGGCAGAATTTAAGTCATTGGTTAATATGCATGACTAAATGCATGACGCATAGGACGTAATCATCTTCTTTTTTGAAGTAACGTCTGTATTATATAAGATAAGATAAGATAATTACTTCATAAACTTTTGTATGTATTGCTTGCATGTTGATTTTCTTTCTCTTGTTAGTATCGTGAGCCTAGATTCTGTTGTTTAGTGCTATTATAGCCTATATATATATCAATATTTGAAAAGTAATCGAGTAAAAATGGATATTAAATTATTAGCAATGTAAATAAAATTAAATAAATTAAGTTTGAAGTATGACCTATTATACCGTTTTTGAGCTAAGACATCGGCAACAATACCGACTCAAAACGTTTTCTTGCATAAGTCATATTAATAGTCTCCATGAATGCAATTCTACGGGCCCTTTCAAAACGGTTTCTTGCATAAGTCACATTAATAGTCTCCACCAATGCAATTTTACTCGTTTTTTACACAACACAACCATCGAATTTATCTCAATTATCTGATGTTATTTCAACTTATACCACCACATCTGTCAAATACAATTCTTTCCCGCGTTCGATCCCAATCAAAATAAATAATTACCAATAGTTAATACATTAATGTTTTTTTTTAAAGGATTCTTGTTTTGTCAGGTACAAGAAAGTTCAAGAAGAAAGTGCAAAAGTTCAAACTTGATCTGAGATAAGGTGTGGGGAGAAATAACCTGACAGACAGACAGAGCGAGTTGATATAAGCTTTGTAAAAAACACATTAAAAAAAAAAGAAACAAGTCATAAGAATATTTTGAAATAATTTAATTAGCTACTTGCCTCAAGATACAAAAACGTTTAAAACTTTTAAAATTATAAATATCAAAATATTTTATGATTTTATAGATATGGAGTATGGCTTAAATATTGCTGTTATTTTGTGAGCTTAGCATGGAAGAATGTCCAATAGAAGCACTCCAAAATAAATACTTTAAAAAACAAACTTTGACCTCAGTTTAGTTAAGCTGACATTGGAGATTTTCATGTTAAACTAGACAATTTCGAGGACGCTAAATTGACGGGAAAAAAATGACAATTTAACCTGTTACGCCTACTTCTTGTCTTGTACAATTGGAACTGTAGCCGTTAAATTTTCCCCAAAACGAATTTTGTTTTAATTCTCAATTTTATCTCAATGCGTTTTTGAAAGCCGACTAATCAAAAAGTACTAAATTACACTTCCTTCTGTTTATAAGCACTATTTAAAGAGTTTTTTGAATTTCAACAGCACTAGGCCTACTTGGCGCGTAACTTGTTTTTGTAGAATTGTATATAAAAAAATAATTTTTTGTTAGTCTAAAATATGTTCTAAAGTGTGGCAAAAAAAAAATGAAATGTAGGCATAACTATATTATTTTGTATTCAGTGTGGAGGTTAGAAAAAATAAAATATAAAAAAAAAAATAGAATTCTTGTGTGAGAGTGCGTTACGATGTCCAACTGATAACAAAAAGGAATCCGACTGCGACTGTTACGGAGTGTATGAGTTTCTACGGTGGCGGTCGGAAGATGTTAGCTATGTAGTGTAAATGATGCAAGATAAATGGCATTGTCGTCGGCGGTCTTAGGTATTGTAGTGAGTTAAATTTTGTTTAAAATACCATTTTATATTATTACTTAGGTCCACTATATTTATTTCATTTTATCTCAGGTTAAATGTGTCTGTATTGTAAAAATAAAGTCGTATTTACCATTGTTCAGAAAGAATTTTCTCAAGTTTTATAAGTTAAGATATAATACACCAACAGCGGTTTTGTTGTCTATCAGCTGTTTGGTGCTACAACTCAACGACTGCCCACAACAGCTTATGAAATACTTTGCTATTGAACTAAGAAGCCAAAGAAAAGTCATTGATTGTTGGGGTAGGGGTGGTGAAGGAGGAGGGGAGTGAGAAAAAGGGGGGGGGCAACAGATTCCTCTGTATGTGTTTGTGTGTGGGAGGTCGATTCAATTGGGCCGTTCTAAGTCATCGTTGCGAACTATAATTCATGGACCTAAATTATGTTAAAGTAATTATATTATAGATATAGTCATACTCGCTATCTTTTATTTATGCAGTGTTGATATTCTATAACATATTCAGGATAAGCCTGGAATTGGTCGAAAATAACAAATGTCTGTGGCGCGCTGACGTTGTCAACGCAGGAGTCATATCTTACACTCAGATCTCTTTTGTCAAACGGAGGAGGACGAAGTAGACTTGGTTTCCCCAAGGTGTAGCGTCCAACCAGAACACGTACAGCCAGCATAAAATGACTATCAGTATGACTATGGTACTTAAAAAGTGACCATATGTCACGTATGGCCGTCTCGTTTTCAGATGCTTGCAAATGATTAGTACTTTGAGACTGTAATGGTTTAGAGTAGAAGATATGAGTTTTCCATCTTGTGCTTTTGTTATCCCCACCACAGTCTGTAAATTCATGGGCACCAACTGCGTGTGTTCCAAAATAAATTCCTTTTATTTAAAAAATCAGATAAAAAGATATGGTTATGATAGTTAAAACAAAAAAAAATATATGAGGTGAAGATAATATATGAGATGAAGATATATGAGGTGAAGGTAAGCCTACATATGGTATCTCTTAAGGGATGGCACCATGGCGCTAAGTGGTTCAGACAGTCAACATGCTACACCACTTTTAAGAAGAACATTAAGACCTATCTGTTTAAAACTTTTTTAGATAAACTGTCATTTTAGCTGTTGTGTCTGTGTTTGTAATGTTATTACAGCGCCTTGAGCCTACATTTTGTTTGTTAACAGCGCTTTATAAATAACATTATTATTAAAATTTTTATCATATTTAATTTTAAGAATTAGATGGTTTACTTTCGTGAAAAAAAAAGTAGCCGTTGCATCAGAACTTTGAATGATGTAAAATATCATGATGTCCGATTTTCATTTTTTCTTCTAGTTTCTGAGATCTAAACTGGACGGACGGACGGACAGACAGGCCACCTGAAGACACACAAAACTAATAGCGTCTTTTCCCATTTCGGGGGCGGCTAAAAATCAAGATTTAAACACCCAAGCCTAAAGCAATTAAAGAAAGAAAAATATTAGCTCTAAATGATGTGATGTGTTTCTTTCCAATGAACTTCAATGGGCACTGGTCTATACACAAGTTAAAAGAAAAAAAGACAAGTCACATACAAAGTAATGACCTGTCAAAACTTAATTCTAGAGGTCTAGCTCTATTAACGTCTTATAAATATAAACAGGTGAAATGTTTAGACATTGTATAGCTTCAAAAGAAACCTCAATACAATCTTAGAAACTAGAATATACGCACTATTTTGTCAAATAATTTACATACCGTTGCCAAGCTTTTTCCCGTGAGTTTTCCCAATCCTCCAATCAAAACCTTGTTTAATGATTGGCTCTAGTCTGTCTCTAAAAGTTCCATGAAATAATTGCCGTTCTTCTGGATAGCGGCCTGCTCCTCCAAGTTCTTGAGACAACTGTTTTTTCGTACTGAGACAACAAAAGAGCATTAAGTCATCTTTTTTTTTTTATTTTTTTTTAAATTTTTGGATAAGTTTAAAATATTCTAAAAGAGTACCATAGTAACCAGCTTTCTTCTGCACATTGTAAGACCATACGAACTCTCTTGCATAGAAGTAGCACGATTGTTCCTTCATCTGTCCCATATTTGTTGGTTAAACTAAACTATACTCGGTTCTGTCACAATTGGGAAACTTTGGCTAGAAGGCTGAAGAAAATGTTTATAGTTTTAAAAGGGTTCGGACCATGCCTTATTTGGCGTGTCTGTGCGACATGTGTACATTGTTCTGTGTCATGCTATTAATTGGAATATTTTTTAGTATTTTGTCGCTTTGGGAGGGAGGAGTGTAATAATCTTAATGGTCACGTTCGAGTGTACACTAAATTAAACGCACGGAGTTGGTATCTTCGAGACTAGCGCAACATTTTTAAAAAGGTTCATTACGAGTCAGGACTAAACACTGATGTTGAACTTATTTAAGCCAAAGGACTGAAAATTCTTATGCACAGTTTAAAGATGTCATGATGGTTTGACTTTGACAGTAGGCCTACCTCATTAAAAATAACGCACACAGGCTGCCAACGAATGTCACTTAGAGGCCCGAACCAAACCCTGATACCCTCCTAAATGGAGAGCTGCAAACCACTACGCGGTTCATCACAGATATAAGATTATTGAAAAGTATCCTCCAACTTAAAAAAAAAAGAAGGCATTGAAATAGTTTTCATTGTAACTGCAATTAGGTCCGGTGATGGTTCTTTCTTTGTTATTTTGGTATCACCGGAAGCTTTGCTGTTTAAACCGCAATTTTTGTTACATTCTTGTAGCATGTTGCCACTTTCCTGATAAAAAGTGTGCCCACCTTGAGGTTACTGTACGCGGTTAACCAGTTAAAACAGCATACAGATCAGAAACGCACCACTTTCCTTGAGACAAACCATACATTGGACTGAAGAAGGACTGCTAAAAAACCTGGTGTGACATTTCGAACTGGCAAGTCACTGGTATTAGACTACAGAAAAGAATGGAGAAAGAAGATCGACAGATTATGTTTGGTATCTCAACGGTTCAACAGACTACGGACAGCTGAAGGTGAACAATGGACGATGATTATACAAAAACGTAATTAGACTTCCGTTTCTAAATTGTTCCCATTTCCTGTCGAGCCTACTTAGGTGGGAAAATAGAAACATTTGGAAAACGGATAAAGATCGAGACATTGATTAATGTTAAAATAAAGGATCACAGGATTACCACTTGGCAAGTTTAAAAAAAAAAGAAAAGCTCTGGTGTAGTGCAGCACACGGTCAGTGCGCTTTGTTTCAATTTTTGTTTTTCTGTAGACAATTGTAGGCGCTCAGCTATTTCAGCTCGAGTCAGGATTCCAATTCAAGTCTCCTTGAAAACATACATCCTCACCAGAGCAAGTCAGCTCATCAATTATCAAAACATCTGCAAGCCATAGTTTATAATATAATATTTCTTCAGATGCTTTAACTTACAGAGAGTAATGTAACCAGAGAATAGGATTCTGGATGCGCCACACTCTTTCAATTCTGAACTCCGGATAAAATAAGGTTTGATGAAACTTAGTAGATATCTCAACGCCTTCTTTTGCGAATGGATTCACATCATACAAAACAACTGGCTGGCAAAAATAAAGTAAAAATAATACAGCAAGGATTAAACGATGGTTATAACAAACACTATTATGTACTATTATAAACAAAAACGTATCAGGGTTTTATTATTAAAGATTATGGTTATAATGTAACACTATTATGAAAAACTAAACTTATCATGGTGTTATTATTAAAGATTATGGTTATAATGTAACACTATTATGAAAAGCTAAAACTTATCAGTGCTATTATAATTATTAAAGATTTTCTAAACTTACTGCTAAATGATCCATTGGCTGCCAGAAAGGTAATTCCTCAGAAGTAAAACTTATACTTAAAAAGCAACTAGGCGGCTTTTTATTGTTAGTTTTGTACATTTGTGTGGATGGATTTTATAATTAAGTTATATAATAAGCCTGATAAATTAAAAAAAAAAGATAATTATTAACCATACATAAATATTGGCTTACTTTAACAAAAAATCAAATTCCTACTTTATAACGTTGGTGTTGTTTTAAACTAAAATAAAGTGTATTGTCAGGCATTTTACATTTTCTTTTTCATGTGATTGAAAAATAAAAAAACAAGGTTACAAAGACAGTTTGTGTGGAAACACGAACTCAAAATCAGCCCCCGAAGTGGTCCACCCAGGCAGGTAAAAAGGCAGGCTTCAATATTTTCAGAAAGGACAACAGAATGAAATTCTATCAAAGATAAATGACAGAGAAGAATGGAGAAACAAGGTTGACAGATCTTGTGTGGTGCCCCTGCGGTCCAGCAGACCAAAGGATAGATGAAAGTGGCCTAACTGATGTCTTATAATGAATATCTAATCTAATTGATCTAATTGTTTTGTAAAGGGTCAATCTCTTATTTAAATCATCATGAAAAATACATTTCCAAAGAAAAAAGAAAATCCTTTAGTTTAGTGTCACTGTGTGGCTGTACTGCAGTTCTCGCGATAATATGAATAACTACTTATTAATTGTTGTTTTAAATTATGTCCAACTTATATGCATACTAAATATTTTTTGTGTAAATGTAGTAGGCCTTAATTAGTATGACAGAACTTATTTAACTTAGCAATACAAATGTAAAAAAATATATTTTTTTTACAGAAAATCTAAAACCATTTGCATAAATGTTAAAAATATGGTAAATCGTCATCTCCCCTGCTATTAATAGTGAATAGTTATAAAAGTAGTGTATTTTTTTATGAAAAAAAAAAACTCCTTGCATAAGTGATTTAAAAAATTATTTTTTTCGCTTTCTGAAAAGAAAAAAGTAGCCGTTGCATCGGAACATTGAATGGTTTAAAATATTATTATGTCAGATTTTCACTATCTTTTCTACTTACTAGATCTAAACGAGACTGACGGACAGACATTCCACACAAAACTAATAGCTTCAGGGGCCGCTAAAAATTAAGTTAAGTACTTAATTAAATTAAGTAGGCCTACTTTTTTTTCATATAATTCTAGCAAAACGTGGATTTGAAACGTGCCAATCTATGAGCAATTTCCTAAAGCCAATGCTAGCTTTATGAAAAAAAAAATCCTTTTATAATAAATAATACTACAAGGAATGTTTAAGTCAGTAAATATCACCATCATAGATAAAATACATTTCGTTGCCTCTGATGTAAAACAGCAACTCAAAACGTATTTTTTAAAATGACTCTGGTCCAACGCATCCCTTTTCACTATAAATTTGGACAATTTTAAAACTTCATTTTTTTATCTCTATATTGTGTTTATGTATATTATCTCTATATTGTTTTATTTTGTAATCTCTATATTATGTTGGTAGGCCTATTCCTCCCTGTATGGTCCCAGTAAAGGCATGGATCTACTATTTGTACGTTTCAAAATGTATGAAACTTTTTTTAAATTAGAAAATAAAATCCAAAGCTCCTTAAAACCTTATTAATAAGCTCTGAAAGTATTAAGGATAAATCGGCAATATCTTAGTAATTTACGAATTTTTAGTCCACTGCTTACTAAAGATAAAACTAGCTTGAATTATTTATAACAAACGAATATTGAAAATTAGATTAACACCATTAGTAAAATCACCAAACCTAGAGACACTTCAACACAAAGGAATAAAAAGAAAAGTAGCTATAATACATAAAACACAGAACCATAATTTACAAATAGAAAAACGAAACCTAGTAAAATACTTAGAAAGACACAAAGATTGATCGAGGCATATTTCTTATTCCATACGCTAGAACAAATTCGTACAAGTGCTCCCTCTTTCCCAGTACCATTAAAGAATGGAATGGGTTGCCTGAAACAGCCAGGAAAACCAATGACTTAGACTTAGCAAGACTTTAAATAATTGATTAACATGCATGACTAGATTGACACATGTAGCATATTCTTTTTTTTTTCTTGAAATAACCGTCTGTAATATAAAAGAGCTATAGCTCTAAAACGGACAATATTAATTAGATATCGATTTCTAAGACAAAAATAATACCTAATTACGTAACAGACCTGTATCTTAATAGTGGCCAAGACGAATACCTACTTCTGAAATGTTCATTGAATTTAGAAAAACACTCTGCAGAAACTTAGGCCCAGATGATGAGTATTTTGGGTAAAATCCGTTTATTTCGTTCAGCTATAACTGTTTACAGTGTTAATATGTCGACCTGAATTTATTTTTAACTTTCTTTCCAAGAAGAAAAAAAAATAAAACGTTAATGAAACGAAAGAGCAAATATAAGTGAATAAAATACCAAGTCTATTAAACACTCCTTAAGTGTCTGCGTTAGATGTGCCAACATACAAAGGTCACAACTGGCTTTACGTGGTCATGTGATGCACTAATCGAATATTACTATATAGTGATTTTACAATTGGAGAGAGAGAGAGAGAGAGAGCGAGAAAGAGAGAGAGATTTGTGTCATAGATCGGAGTGTAGCAATTTTTAGAGCCTACTGGTGACTCCAGACGGAGGTGTCGGTGAAGAGCCAATTCCTCATCCTGGCACGGGATAAGATCCTTTACCGGGTCAAAGGTTCATAAAAGGGATGAGTTCCATCTCCAACCTTACGTGTACATCTAGACGGTGACAATGAGAAGTTTAAAACGAGTTTTATTAGATGACTTGTTTAATATAAACATTAACTCATTTTCTATGCATTGGAAGATCTCTGTGAAGTCCAAGTTTTTGAAAAAGAAAAATGACCTAACCCTGCTTGATTTCTTAGCCTATCAACTATTCTCTTTACTTCACTAGCCTTACTAACATTATTTTTTTTTCAAAATCATATTTTTTTTCAATACCTCAAATAATGTTTACAACTTAACGTCACAGGCGTGTATTCATGTACAATGTACACGGAAGAGAAATCAGCCTAATAAGACAATAGGGTCAAAGGTCGTCAAATAGAATGACCATGAAAAGGTGTGATGCTAAAAATAACGTGTACACTCTGCAGCAGTAAACCTATTATGGTGAATGTGAAGACAGAAAGATTATAAACTACGTGACTGCTAAACAAAGGATCATATGTTACAATATTAATGAAGGGTATGATTAACTTGAGTGAGTTGTGTGGCAGCACAGACATCTTCAAAAAGTCTCCCTATCCCCCAAAATCCTGAGTGCACTAAATATGCAGCTCCTGGATGTGGCAAAATATGTAGGTCACAGCTTTGGCTACAAAGCCAAGGGAAATACTGCATTCCTCATTAATCTTCAGACTTGAAGTCAAGCCTTATTATTATTATATTATCTTCTACTTCAATAAAAAAAAAACCCAATCAAGATGGTATATGGTATATATATGTTATATTGTTGCTTAACCCTTCTAAAAAAAAAGGTCTACTTAAATTCTACTTCTTGATTCTCAAAAGATGTTATTTAATTAACTACAAAAAAAGACATTTATTGTATTTCATTTAAAAATAAACAGACAAAAAAAATGTTGTTGGCATTTTGTAATTAGTTAAACATTTAAGAAAAGTGACAAAAACATTTACATTCATAAACATTTCAAATCAATAAATGTAAAGTATTAAGAATAGATGAACAGATAGTAAGACTTCAAAACAAATGGAGAAAATTAAAAGATTTTTGGACAGAATAACTATATCACATGTTAAAAGTAAAGCAGTAAAAAACAAATATTGAAACTTTAAGATTTTAATTTATAGATTTATATAAAATTTAAAAAAAAAATGGCAAAAATATTTCATTGTAAATTATTTTTAAGCTAATCTCTTCCTAAAGGAAAATGTTAATGTAACAAAAAATATTCACCTTTGTTGATTCTATCTTACAAAATAATTTCTGATTGAAATAGTATAAAAAAAGCAACCAATTATACAACCAAAACCAATTAAATCTTGATAATGAAATTTCCACTTATTCTGATAAAGGCACATTTGGTGTAAGTTGGGACATAGGTTAGTTTATAAGTTGTATACATGTTTTATTTGACCATTGCACATTTAACATTGAAAAAATAAAATAAATTGTGAAGCTATTTTAAAAATGGAAAAGTCTAAATTATAACTATTAAAAATTTAACAATCTTAACCCACGTCTATGAATAAGAATATTTACAGGCGATAGTAGACATTTTCTAGATACTATCAATATATCATATAATTAGCACTTGCAACCTATTAACAGCCACAATATATTTTTTTGCATCAACATCCTCCTTTACAGTGAACATCTAAAACTCATCTTTCCTCTTCTGTCAATATTTCTTCTACTTCAGTCTCAGTATGTAAAGGTGTCTTTGACTGGCTGGCATCTGGTCCATGATTTTCAGCACTTACTTCCAGGCTTTCACCATCGTGCTCTGAGCTATCGCTTGTGGTTGTCAGAGTCCTGAATTTGTTATCCAGGGCATTCCTCGATAAAAACTGTTCTCCCATCTCACTGTTTTCATCTTCTTTGTCTCTTGCAGTAGCACCTTTTGAAGAATCAAAGCTTCTGGTCAAGGGAGAGTCTTCATAATCCTCATGGTCCCCTTCAATGGCCATGTTCTCTACTATAGTGCTATTAATGTACTCAACATTTTCTATGAAGTCTGTGTCTTCTTTGACAGAGAAATCTCCTAGGTAATCATCTTCAATGTATGCATTTTCTCCTGACAACTCTAAAATGGAAAGAAAAAAAAAGTTTAATAAAGATATTTTCAGGTGAGTTACTCAGATACTTAAGGAGGTCAGATGATCAAGTGTGATTTAAAAAGTGCTCATGCTTTTTATAGCAAAATTTAACTTCTGTATGAGTATAAATATCTCTCTTTAAAAATGTTATAGTTATTGCTGAATAAATTTACATCATTTTTCATGTACTTGTAGAATGGATCTATGTAGATCAATACAAAGTCCTTTTCTTTTTGAGTTTAGAAAATTGTGGTGTGAAACTCAAATTTGTAAAACAAATTTCTTCAAAGACAATAGAGTTTATTAAATTATCACAACATCATGAGCTAATATCTCTGCATATTAAAACAGTAGTATAAATACTGTAACATTATTTAGTGCTTCTTGAGCAAGGTAACCTCATCTTATAAATTACAAGGCAATTCTTCAAAAGAGAAGATAATTATGTTGTGTGCATTTCATTTGTCAATCTGGGCATGCATGTTAATCAATGACTTAAACTTTGCTAAGTCATGGGTTTTCCTGTCTGATTTAGTCAACCCATTTCATTCTCTAATGGCGCTAATAACTCTAATAGGGAAGGAGAAGCAGTTGTACAAATCTTTCCTAGCATATGGAATAAGAAATGTGTTTTTATCTTTGTGTCTTTCCGAGTACTAAACTAGAAATGTACTAAAACAAATATATTATTGATGGAGGTAAAGGAAAAGTAGTAAAAAACTGTATCCATAAAGAACTAACATTATCTGTTAGGTCAACATCAGTGCAGGCACATTCAGTTTTCTTCCTGACAAGGTGTTGAACTCATGACTATTTGTATAAGTTTAAAAATTGTATCCTCTTCCACTCAGTCAATATGGGCTTGAAATAATGCAAACTGAACAGTAATTTCATTGTCTAGAATTTTAGACTTACCTTGGGAGCCATCAGGTGGACCAAGAAAGGAGTCCAATTCCTGTTTATCTTCTTCAATTACTATTTCACTCAAACTTGAAACTTTTGGAAATTCTGTTGGAACACCTATGGATAAGAAAGTTATGGTATCATATTTTTAAAACTTTATTTTGCATGGTTTACAAAGTAATATAAGTATTTAAATTTATTTTTATTTAGAATCAGATTCAAAATTAAATGTTCAATTTTGAAAAGAAAATTTTTTTACCTAATTGAATAGTGTGACAATAACTAACTTCAATGTAAACATAAAAGTTGATCATCAATTTCAGAAAGATATAACTTATGAGAGTCAATTAATTAATAAATTAAGCAACACAATATAAATATTAAAAAGATGACATTGATAATAAGTTAACATGGCTAAATCTTTGCTAAATTCACTACAAAAAAAAATAATTTATTTGAGAACATTTTGCATTAACAAAAGTACTATTTCAAGGTATATTTTCTACAAAACTAACTGCATCTGCACCTAGCAAAACTCAACGATGAGCCATAACATAAGCTATAAAAAAAGCTGGTGCAAATGCATTGATACAGCTGCGATCACTGAAAGAACTCTTTAATTAATGTTGCATTTGTAAAATTGAGAGGAAACTAAAGACTATTGTACATCAACATCAATCAGGGCCGGATAAAGGGAGGGCAGGTGGGGCCAGATCCCTAGGGACCTCCACAAAAGAGAAAAATATATCAGAATTTCGACGGGTCAGAAACTTTAAAGTATTTTTTTCTCATTTTTAATGCTACAATTTAAATATTACACTCGGTGGCAACAATGTCATGATTAAGAAAAGCTTGCTTGTAGTTGTAGCATGCTCAGAATATAAATACTGGTACAGTTTAGGATTTACACCAGTCCGGCTACCAGGGCTTTCACTACACAAACTAAAATATGCATATTAAATATTTAAAATAAAAAGGAAACTGAGATTAAATTAACAAGTACAATATTTCTTTCTACTAAAATATAGCATGCTTTCAGGTATAAGTATTTTTATTTTGACTATTTATTGAAGCTTTTGAAAGAATGTAAAGGTCGCCACAAAAATCATACCCCGGGGCCTCCACATACTTAACCTGGCCCTGACATCAATGGCTAAAAAAGATCAGAAGTGAGTAAATGCAGTTTTCTTTCTTTAGAATTTCTTTGTTTTTCAGTCTGTCTAGCTTTTACAAAATTTGATTTTATTGTGCAATTAATTTCATGTATAGCAAATATTTATTAATGTAGTCTATTTTATATCTGTGTATGCTAAAAAAAAAAAAAGAGTATATTTTCCGTTTTAATTCAACAATTTACGCCACCATAAATTCTCATAATGAAAAACAAAAGTTCAGATAATTTTTAAAAATAATATTTTTATAGTGTTCATACTCATAAAAGTTCTGGTAAAAATGTGTATCTTTCCACTATGACTTTAGAATCACTATATATACATTAAGTAATAGATTTATCCTTCTAGAAGCATATGACTGTTGGCTGGTGTGAGCCTATAATAATGAAAATTTCTTTCAGATAATGTGCATGAATCTTCACATGAAAGAGGTAAAAATTTAATAATGAAAAGATTAAGCTTAATTTTGCATCAACCAAAATTTATTTAAAGAAAAATTTGCAACATTTAAAAAAACAAACAAAAAAAAGTAATTTACGATCTGGATGGCCATGTGTCCTATAGTACTCCAGATCTTCTTGGAAAGCAGAAGTAAAAACTTCAGCACGTTCTTGGAGGTTAATTCTTTTTTGGCTTTCTAATTTAGCCATTTTTTTGGCATGATCTTGGGCCATCACAACTGAGAAGAAAGACAAAAATATTAATGATTAAAAAAAAAATATTTATTTATATATAATATTTAATATTAGATATAGTTATTCAATCCAACCATAAAAAAAGAAAGAAAGATAATTAAAATTCAACTGTGTAAAAATTTTTAAAATAATTTTTATTCACATTTTTTTCTATATTAAGCCAAAGTTATTGTAGCTATTTACTCTTAATAAGAATGGTGGAAAATAAAAGGTATTATTTATGTATTTAATACATTTTAGTGAAGGTAATACAAAACTATGATGAACTGTGTAGATGTAATGTCTAGTCTATTAACTTTTTAAATTTAAATTTTTATATTATATACCTTTAATTTTTTCAGCTTCACTTTCTTTTTGTAATCTATAAGCTGTCAGTTTTTTCTGCTCTATAAGAAAATTCTTTTTTAATTCTTGTTCTTCACACAAGTTTTCTAGAACCTCAAGCCCTTTTTCTGCTACAATGAAGTCCTGGCGAAGTCCAGCTGTAATTGGTGAAAAAATGTCAGTGATATTGAATTAGTCAATTCTTGAAATGTGAGAGAAACTTGTTTCCTCAAGTTAATAATACTAACACCTTGTATAAAATGTCCTGCAAGACACAGCACCAAGAAAGAAGAAAAAAAAAGTCAAATACAAAATAGTGAATTGGTGGTGAATTTTGTCTATTTGCAGAGAATAGTACATCATGGTGCAAGGTTGTGAAAGAATCAGCAGTGCCTCACAAGTGACAATAAATCAAAAAGACATTTTTAACAAATGATTTAATATGTTTGTCGTCAGCACAAAGATACATTTTCCTTATCTTATTTTCAGTATCAACTCAAAGATGGATGTTTGAAGCCAATATAATATAAGTATAATATAAAATCAATATAAATCAATATATATATATAATAAATATAATATAATCAAGTATAATATATATATATATATATATATATATAAAGCTTAAATATATATAAAACACTATTTGTCCGTTGTAATGGCTATAATGAGTTACTTTCAAGTGAGAGGGGGGGGGGATTAGGACATCCAAGCCTGATTAGCAAACACAAATATGAATGTATTATTTAAAATCATGTATTTGACGAATGGTATAAAATAAAATGGTACCTATCAATTTCTGCAGTTGTTCAAGAGTATTGAGAATGCTGGGAATGTTTTTCACCTCTTCCTCCAACTGTGTCACCGACTCACCACATTTATCCCAGACTTGAAACATGGGCTGTAATAAAGTACTGACCTCCTGGATAAATATAAAATTAAAAAAAAAAAGGTCAATTTAATGTCTTAGATAAATTTAAATTAATTAATAATGTAATAATAAATGGTTATCAGCACCAGTAAACTCAGGTATACTTCAAGAAAGTCACTCCTTTTTCTAATTGAAATGAATGGATTAATGAGGGTGTCATGTGGCAAGCACAACGACCAACCACCTTTATTTTGGACAGCCAATGTCAGGCACCCATTAGAGCTGGGTGGACTCAGAGGCACCCAAAGATCCCGAAATTCAAAATCCCAGTTTCACCAGGCTTCGATCCCAGGACATTGGTTCAGAAGCCAAGCACTTTACCGCTCATGCACCACACCTCTTGATTTGAGCAGACATATTAAGGAATCATAGCCAGAGGAGAAGGGATGGAACAAACAAAGTGAAGGTAGAAAGAATATGTCAGAGAAGGTCCATTTTAATCACAAGATTAGCAATTACATTTTGAAGAAAAATGAATTGTAAACAGTATCTTTGATAATCATAGTTTATAATTTAAGGCCTTAAGCATTGTCCAAATTTTCACATAGTTAAGTTCTATTTGTAGATAAAAACTGTTTGTTCCATATCATGTTTTGTTAAATTACAAACCTCTGCTTTCTTTGCTGAGTCTTTGGTCTCTGCCTGAATAGCTGACCATGTTTGTTGGTACCTGTATATATATATTTAATATATTTATAAATTTATATACATAATGTGATGTAATTAAAAAAAATATAGAAAAATATTGCAAAGAAAGGAACTAAACATCTCAAAATAGCTGAAGGTCTTTAACACTATATGCCTCAAGAGTCCTGGACTTTATATTTATTCAATGCTAATGGATGAATTCCATGTGAAATGACATGGGTACCTATCAAACACTAAGATTTTACACAAGTCCCAGTTGGACAATATTCATGATAAAATGACAAGGTCGCAAACAAGATGAGCTGAATATATTATTCATAAGTCTGAGATAGTTAACTACTAAACAACTATTTAATGGTGAAAGTATAATCAAAGGTATTCTCAAGGATGCCAACCCAAGAGATATAAAGATACCCCCAAGAGAAATGCTAAAGAAATGCAGAATCAATCAGTGTTGGTGCTTCATGCTATGAGGCTAAAAAATATAGAGAACATCATAGAAAGAAGACAAGCCAAGAAACTCATAGCTAATGAAAACAAGGTAGGTTCAACCTACACAAGCCCTGAATATAATCAGGTTTTTAAAGCAAAGGTCAGAATCTTCATCCATCTGTGAGTTTGCAGGAAATGAGATTAAGGTCCTCTTTAACCATAAAAAAGGAACTATCTGGCTAAAACAAAACAAAAAACCAGTTGACCCTAGTGTTTTTTGGTTGAGGAATCCATCAAGGATTTTTTTCTACTTGCAGAAATGTTTTAAAATGATACTTTTCAGCAAGCAGATGGTGCTAAAAACTGTGGGACAAATTCTCCAAAACTAGTTGCTACTCTTCTTTTAAAGAATAAAGAATAATGACTATCTGAAGATAAAAAAAATTATGATAGAAGCACAAGTTTGCAAAGTTTTTAAGAAAAAAAAAAGTTTTGAAAGTCTTACCCATATAACAAATCAGCACCAACGTTCAAATTTATTTCTTTATTTTTAATATTTCGTAGCTGTTCATGTCTTGGCTGGCCATCAGATGAAGTGAGTGTCCGGAGTCTGAAAATATATTATAACAATATATTAAATGATAGGAAGCACTAGTTAGAATGTTGATTTTTGTGTCTCTGATAATGGACCTCATTCACCAATTGTAAGCAAACAATGTTTAGCCACGTGATAATATTGATAAAACAAAGAAAAAAATTGTCATGTGTGTATTATGTAATTTGTATAGAAGAGATAGATTATCACGTGAGTGATTGGTGAATGAGGTCCATTCTATTTTTAATATAGTGTCATGAATTTGTTTATTTTGATTGCCCTGGTGTTTGTTTACATTTGTGGATTCATGTTAGATTGTGTACTGACCATGTTCCATGTCTTGATCTTTACTAAGAGTGGAGTTATTTTTGTCATTCAGTGTAATAAAGCTTTAGATGTTAACATGGTTTTTGTTGTATTAAAATATGACATATAGTATGATTATTTATGTCTGAGAGAGAGAAACTACACTTGTAACCTTACATTTATCATGATTATTTTTTTTTTAGCTAATAGCTCATTAAAAAAAAAGTGTGTCAATAACAATGCAAGTTATTCAGACACTATGTATCTAATATTTTGATTAGGGTGTTGCAATAGACACAGTACATCATCAATATAAGAATTTTAATTTTATGTATTGAATATTTTATAGAGAAATTTCTTAAGTATCCCACAGATGCACAGGAGAAATCTTTTAGATCTAGAAGTTATTCGCCCAAACTACATGCACATAATTTTCACAGGCTTTTAACTTTTTTTCCTAACGAATAAAATATCAGCAACAAAATATTTTCTGAAATATTATACCATCTATTTTCCCACTTGTCAAAAATAAAAGTGAAATTCTCTCAATAAAAGTAAACAATGACACTCTGCTACTTAATGTTTTCCTCTCTGCTTTCTGATGGTGAATGACCCACTAGCACAGACTATATTCCACACAGTAGCAACCAAAAATACATACAATTTAAAACTAATTTTTTATAGGTCTTTCTAGTGTCCCTTAAAAAAAGTTTATACAATCAAAGAAATGTTAAGCAATTTACAAGCAAATACTGGCAGGACATGTGTAAAAACATTCAATCTTGTACTAACTGTGGCAACATGAGAGGGTTATATGAGGGAATGAGAAAAGCCTTTGGACCTCACACCAGCAAGTGTTCTCAGCTCAAGTCAAAAGATGACATAGTCATCAATGATAATGCGCTGTAAATGGAGAGAAGCTTGAAAATGCTATCTTGCCAACCATTTTAACTTCCCAACACTTCCATTTTTGGAGGAATTAAATGAAACTCTCTCTGTAAAGGAACTGAATGCACACAGGAAAACACCCAGATGAGGTGATACTCCTGCAGAAGTAATTCAGGCTGGAAAGCATACCTTACTAAAGCCACTCAATGAACTGCAGCAGCTACAGGAGAGCAAAAAAGCAGCACATCTCCATAGCTTTTATCGATTTGACCAACGCCTATGATCTTGTCAGGAGAAGTGGTCAATTTGTCATACTAGAGGCTGACTGAATAAAAAATGGAAACTAGAGTCAGCTATTCATGAAGATATGCAGGGCACTGTTCAGTTTGACTATTCCTTCCCTAGGCCATTCTCAGTTAAGAGCAGGGTAAAACAATGATTTGTACTGGCCCCCAACACTATTCTTCATCTTCTTTTCCATTGTACTCTCCAGCCCCTTTGAATCGTTGGAAGATCGAACTCAACAACCATTTGCGAGAAGGATTACAAAGGCTAGTAAATGCTCTGAAAATCTGGCACAAGACGTGATAAATATTGGAAACCACACCCATATGGTGGTGCAGGAATTTACCTATCTGGGATCAAATAATGCGAGCAACCTAAATTTAGACACTGAGGTGACAAAAAGAACTGAAAAAGCTCCTGCAGCAACGGCAAAACTCTCTAATCTTGTCTGAGAAAATACCAAACTGAGCACAGCTACTAAAATGCTAGTTTTTAAAGCATGCATAGTGAGCACTCTTCTTTATAATAGTAGTGAAAGCTGGTGCATCAAGAGCATACATTAAAACAGTTTTCACTTGCGCTGCATGTGCAGCATAATTTGCATCTCATGGTGGGATTGTGGAAGTTTTGAAATTGGCCTATATGCACAGTATCTTTGACATAGAGAAGACTATGTTGTCTCTGACACATCCCCAGCATGCCAGATGGAAGAATTCTAAAAGACATCCTCTATGCTGAGCTTGCTGAGGGACGCCCAAGACTATCTTCAAAGATGTCTGCAAGCAAGATCTGTACTAGATCAGTAACGCACAAACAAATTAAGGCCTGCAGGCTGCGAGTCATATCTTGCTAATGTAAGTATATATTATATAGTATAGATTATAGATCTAGATTCTAGATGTAGATTCTAAGGCCCTATGCCTAGCGTAAGTAGATTTAATGGCAATCAATTAAATATTAATTTATAGGCCTACTATATAAAAAATAAAGCCTAATATAGGCTTATAACTATTATGAGTTATATAGCTAGTTGCTAGTAGAAAAGTAGTCTATCATTTCTATGTCTATCACTATCACTACTATCAGCACTGGTTTACTACTCAGTACTATATCTAGATCTAACACTAGTAGTAACATTACTTAGACTTAGTTAACTTAGTTAGAGTAGACTACTAACAGTAAGTAATTACTAACTTACTACACTATTTATATACTACTGCTAAGTATAAGAGTAACTAACAATACTCCATAGCCATTGTCCATACTCGGCATAGTCTCTAGTCAGCATAGATTAATTACACACTTACACTATAGTAAAATGAATCATGAGTAGAACTTCTAGTCTAGTACTTCTAGTAACTTCTACTACTTCTAGAAACATAATTATAATTGTCATAATATCATTTAATTTTTATTTTAAGTTATAGAATCTCAATCTATATTTAATATTAATATTCTTATCTTATCTTATATAATACAGACGTTACTTCAAAAAAGAAGATGATTACGTCCTACGCGTCATGCATTTAGTCATGCATATTAACCAATGACTTAAATTCTGCCAAGTCACTGGTTTTTCTGGCTAGCTCAGGCAACCCATTCCATGCTCTAATAGCACTAGGGAAGAAGGAGTATTTGTACAAATTTGTCCTAGCATATGGGACGAGGAATGTGCCTTTATTTTTGTGTCTTTCAGAGTATTTTATTAAATTTTGTTTTTGTATTTGAAGATTATGGTTCAGTGTTTTATGTATAATTGCTACTTATTCTATAAGTATATTATAATAATGTGTATAAGACAAGTATATTAAATTAATGACTTCACTTAACTTAAAGTTAACTTAATTATTATACTAATTATTATATTAATTATACTTTATTAAGTCTTAAGTTTATAGTTAAAATTAATTATAGTATAACTACTAATAACTAAGACGTCTAAGACTAAGACTAAGAAATCTATCTAGTAACTAGAAACATTAAACATATTACATAACATACCCATCAACTATATCTTGCTGAACGTTGTGAAACGTTCCTTTCAGTATTTTTAAAACACTCATTGTATATGATTCTTAAAATTTCACAGATTTCAAATAATATGATTCAGTCTCTGAAGATAAATAAACCTCCATCTTGTTGGTCACATGACAGTAGCACTTGTGACCCTTAAAAAAAAAACGAAGAAAACGAAAGTAGATCTAGCTGCAATCTAGCAATAGCATGCATATTCCAGACCTGTATTCAGTTTATCTAGAATGCTATGTAAATCTAGACTATTCATATTTTCAATCTCGATATTATATAGAGTTAATAATAGGTATTTTAACACGTAAAGAAATATCGTGCATCCTGAGCTGGAATAAAAATAAAAACTGGACATAGACCTAGTCATTAGATCTACTAAAAAAAAAAGGTCTACGACAAATTTATTAACATTGACTTCCGGCTGTCAAGTCCCTTAATCATAACATCACAAGTGACATTAATTAGTAGCTACAAATAGTACAATCTAGATCTAGATATATAGATTATATATTAGATCTAGAAACAAGATCTTCTCATATAGAATAATTAAATAGATCTAGAGTCTAGGTAAACGAAAAGGGTTTAGATCAGATTTTAAATGTTATTATATAGACTAATAATACTTTAAGTTTACTGAGACTATTTTTTAGACTTAGAAGACTAGACTCGTCACTCTAGCTAAAGCTAGTGACAAGTCACAATCAATGAAATCAATGTAGTTAGACTTAAAACACTTGTTTGACTTAGTCATTAGTCGACTTGGAGTTCGAGTTACTCGTATGATTATATCATTATGATATCATAAACTGTCATTACTGATATAGAGTTACACTTACTCTTACTCTAGTCTCTACTCTTACTCTTAAGTCTTAGTCTAAGCTGTTAAAATAAAAGTTAAACTATTTATAAACTATCTATAATTAAATTAATTAGACTAGCGTAATTTATATTTTATATTAAATTTAAAGTAATTAGTATTATATTATTATAGTATATAAATTATAATATTACTAGATCTAGATCTATATAGATCTCTCTCTATATATATTATTTATTACCATTACATATAAATATAAGACATATAATTATAATCCTCAGCATTAATATGATTAATTTATGTTTCACTCTAGAAAGAACATTCTCTCAATGATATTGTTAGATCTATAAGTTGGTATGTTATACTTTACTTTAATATTTATTTATGTCAGATTATTAATATTAATAATTGAATAATATAACTATAGTACAATAGTTTTTAGTGATTTACCATAGGCCGGTATAGGCACACAATTATGCTTATATATTAAATATATATAATAGTGTTATGTTCTTCTCTGTCAGGCCTTCTGTAAACACTGCCTAACAACACAACACATCTAAAACAACACATCTTGACAACAAGAGTCTCAAGTAACAAGGTGGCGATTTATTTACAATTACATCAACAACAGCCAATAAACACAATTGGCTACACTAACTTTAAATGCTTTGCTACACTACAGAACTGCCTAACTAATCACTCACTAAAGTCTCTTTAGCTCGTACAGCTACATTTTCAAGGACTCACCTCGTAGCAAACGGTCCTTACTGCTTGCTGTCCTGGACTCTACTGTCCTTTCTAACACACTGTCTCTCGTCTGTAAAGGCTTTTTGGTCACATGACCATAACATTGGTCATATTGCGTGCATTAGCAGTAATGTCCCTTGTTCAACAGCCCTTGACCTGTGTGAATGGCCTGAATCATGTGTGTCAGTAGGCTGTACACACATTAACCCTTTCAGTCCGCCACTAGGGTTATAACAATATAATATATTTTGATTATTATTTTATAAATCTCTTTCTCTCTAGATATAAATCTACAACTATGCATTTATTATTTTAGCCAAAAAAAGTAATTTATCAAAAAGAAGAATGGCAGCTGGTAGCAGTCTTGTGGTTCCTATGGTACTTTGGGGGCGCCATGCACCTACTCACTGCATTTCTGCCATTCTCATGACACCAGACGGCAGATATGTTGTGACTGGATGCAATGATGGACAGATTTGCATTTGGGATGTTTTAGATCACCTGCAGGTAAGAATGTTGTTTTGGAAACTTCAAGTTTTCATGTGGATATTTTATTTGCTGAAATTGTGGTTAGTCTTAGTGAATCCAGGTTTATTTCTAGAATTTTTTTTATGCCATTGGCTCCAGAAATGATTTACCTTCACATTACCTGCCTGTAGTCTTGTTGGAAAAACAATATATTATTTCCATTAGTTCTTCAGACTTCAAAATACAACCGTATGGACTTCATTCATAAATAAAATATATATAAATAGTAAATAGTATGATAATAATAATATACATTGCCCATGTAATAAGCTTTGTATTTGAAGAAATGTTTGGAATTTATTGAGATATAATTTTTTTTTTTCTCTTTTTTTTTTTTTTTAAATTATTATTTGGTCGAAATATAATTTTTCCTTAGTATTTTTAGTGGTTCAGTAATGAAGCATTTTATTCAGTACAATAAAAATATGCTGATTTAAATTGTATACTTAGTTTATTAAATATATTTTAGTCTTGAATTTTGTTTTTGATTTCAGGTTGCCCCCAGAAATATGCTTTTTGGTCACACTGCTGCCATCAGTTGTATTGCAGTTGGTAGTGAACAGAAAGACAAATGCTATATTGTCACATCATCAGAAAATGGGTCAGTTACTGGGTTTTATTTAAAAAAATTTTTTTTTCTTTCTACCAATTATTCTTCATTTGTATTAAAATTTTAAGTTAAAAATATTATCTCACTTTTTCAGTGAAATGTGCTTGTGGGATGTATCTGATGGCCGCTGTATTGAAAATACAAAAATGGATAAAGTTCATTCTGAAATAACAGTAAAAATTAAGCTTTTATATTGGGAAATGTTTTAATATTATTAAATTATATAACCGATTAGCCCACACAATAGTAGAAAAGGCAGTTTTTCTGGTAAACACATAGTTGTGTATTTTATATACAAATTTGACAATAATTATTAAATAGAGTAACATTGTAAATGTACAAATACATAAAATACAATGCATATGTCTTATAATTAGAATTTGTGAGAGAGCAGGAACATAAGGGTGTATCTGTCATAAGCCCTGCTTTGAACTTGATTGAAAACCTGCAAAAATTTACTGACTTTTGGTGGGTGGTTTAGGCTTTGGAGGATATTAAGAATTTTTCTGTTGTTTTTGATGATGGTTGCTATTTATAACTATTATATTTTAAGACTTCAGTTGCTATGACTTTTGGTTGCGCACTCAAAAAGTTAAAAAGCGACTAGCAAAATAGCAAAATTGTTTCATCCAATTCTAATTTTTTATGTTTAAAAATTATTTTTTTTAAATTTTTATACTTTAATTTTTTTTACTATTGTTGATTTTGTTTCTAAAGATAAAAAAAAATTAAATAAAAAGATTATGGCACAGGCTGTTAATATATGTTTTAAATGTAAAATTTGAAATAAGTTTTAATTTTCAACAGTCATATCATCTAAGATCTTCTAAAGCCCTTCGTTTGATATGTAATGGCTACTATGATGAAATTGTGATCATTGACCCACTCAGTCTTGAAATTGTGACTCGTCTAGTAGCTAGGTCTGATTCAGACTGGATGAGTGCTTGTTGTGTTATCAATCCACCAAACAGAGATGGTAAGATATTTTTGTTGTCAGGTTGTTTCTTTTTGTCTTTAAAGATTTTATTCTTGTTTGTTTGTTCTGCCATTTCCTTAATTGGAATTTTGTATCCTAAACAGATGATGTTATCTTGGCTATTACTAATTCTGGGACAGTCAAAGTCTGGACACTGTCATCAGCCCTTTCAGAGCATAAGGTTTTATTATTTGTTGTACTTATTGATTAATATTTGTACTTGTATATTAATTATGCAGTGCTACACTTTCCAAATGTAATGCTTCATATTTTCATTAAAACAAATATAGAGTGATAAGTTAAATTCAAGGATTTTTAAGACTAGAGCTCCGTTTTTTCTTTGACAAACAAAAGACGAGTACAACCACCATTACCCAAACAAAAGCAAAGAAAACAGCACACAGTGGGTCATACTTAGGAACCTTCTATTATCAAACAAAATTATCATCTCAAATATTATTTAAAATGCTTTATAGTTATATAAAATCCTAAAAAACAGCACACTATTTTTCCTCACAGCTCAGCACCAAAAAGCTGGCTAGAAGAAGAAGATATAAAATCCTTAATTAATTTTAATAATATAATTTACCTAATAGAATGTGTTTTATACTTAACGTACTCCATTCCTAGGGCAACAAGATTACAGAAGATGAGTCCAAACAGATTAGATGTCTAAATGCTCAAACACTTACTTGCTGCCCTGGAAATTTGCGCACTGTTCTAATTGTTTGTAGTAAATATTGGCAGGTAAGCAAATTTGGCATATTCTTGGTCATGCTTGGTCTGCCATACATATATATTGATATGATAATCTGCATTTCTTTAATTTATATTTTTAATAATTTATAATTAATAAATGAGTTGTGCATTTTTCCCCCCTTTCAAATTTGAATTTTAGATCACTAATGAAATTGACATTTATTTGATGCTAAAGAATACTCTAAAGTTAAAGAAAAGCTAGAAATTTTTAAATTAAAACATACCATAATACTTTTTATGATAAAAAAAAAAACTTAAAAAATTACACAAGAAATAGTAATTGAAATACATAGTATTATATTTAAAAAGTTATATTCAAATACAGGTTTTTTACAAATAAAAATATGTTTTGGTTTCTTTCTTATTTCAAACTAGCTCTGTTTTGTAACATAAGACATTGTTTTATGCCACAATTTTGTTTTGAAGTCATGTCCATTTGGATAGTTGGAATTTCCCCATCAAGAAAATAGGTTACATTTCTTCTTGCATTTACATCAACGTAAATACAAAAATACTAGATATTCACATTTAGCAATGTCAAATTTAAAAACTTAACTTGTTCAATATGGTCATATATGTCTAAAAATAGTGGGTGGTCAGATAAAAAAGGTTCTAGACAAGTAACAAAATAAAATCTCTTTTATTTGACTAAAAATGAGGAAAAAACTATTTACATTTTCGTCTGTTTGAAAAAGTTTGGTTTTCACTTTCATCTTTTTTTTTCTTTGAAAATTTTTAAAATTTTGCCTAAATTGCAATTTATGTTTTATGGTTAAAAACTATTTATTTCAACTCCACATTCTTGAACACAAAATAAGCTGAGAATATTTATTTTTTATTTTTTGTTTATCTGGCATGCTTTCTCCTCTATTGTTTGGTCCAATGTATTGTAAATGCATCACTGTTTCTGTAAACAGTTTTTTAAACTTACATAATAATATGCAGTTAAATGTGATGCTTCTGCTATTCAAGTCTTTATTTCAAAATAGTTGGCTATTTAGGAAAATAAGAAAAGTATAACAAAACATTTTTTTTAAAATCTGTGCACTTCTTTGGTCATTGCAAATTATTTGTTTAATATAGACATTTCAATTTTTTAGTAAAGTAAATAAAGATGTTGTCTTTTAAAGCATTATCATGTTTACATAAGATCTTTTTTTTTTTTTTTTAGCAAAATAAAAAAAAAAGTATATCTATATAACTGAAGATTCTTTTATAGTTAGATGTTTTTTTTTTTTTAATTATTGATTTTTACTATTATTTTATTTTCATAGTTTCTTCAACTTATAATATATGTTCCTTTTATGATATTCTTTAAAAATAAATGAAATTACAGTTAATTTTTTTTTTCAAATTAACCTTTTGTTTCTGTAACAAAAAAAAAAAAAAATTTTCTCTCATTTTAAAGTGTTTCATTTTACCTTTTAACCTTTTAACTTCTGTGGCAAAAAGGAATACAAAATTTTGCTCCTATTTTAAGGTGTATAATTTTACCAGTCGCAACCCAGACAATCAAGATGCGGTAAGAAGGGCTTAACAGTTTTATGTTTTTGTGCATTAGAAACAAAGAGCCAGTTCACAGCTTGGGCTTTCCCCCACTAGTAAATGCCAAACAGCATGTTGAGAACATTTGTTTCATGTAGTTACTAGTTAACTTTCATAATTAGCCGATGTAAATGAAATTAATACATTTTTAAGGTGCATACACAGGAAGGTTTATTTTCATTTTATTCATTAGCAGTCAAACTATATGAAGGATTTATCTATCAGCAGTTTATTTGCAGCAATTTTATTTACTTTTTGTTTTAGTTTTTTTTTTTTTTTTTTTAGCTTTTTTGTTGTCTGTGTTGTGATTGTTACATGTGCTTTTTACTTCAAGAAATGAAATATTCTTTAAAACTAGCTAATCACTCTGATGCTTTATTTCTGAATTTTCTAGCATGCTTAAAATACTTGCTTATCAAAACTTTCAGTACTGAAGATTAAATTTTTTTTTTTCAAGGTTTGTGAACATTTTCTTGTTTTGTGCAATTTTTATTTAATGGGGCTGGCCAAGTGAGTTTCTTTCTCTGCTGAGTTTTAAGAATACATAAAAGATATGAAAGCACAATCAGTTGTATAGCAGAAATTAGTTGATCCTAGAGAGTATAAGAAGTAATCCAATTAATCAATTCATGAGCCATGACCTTTGCTATCTTGTCTGTTTTGTTGCAGTGTTTCTAATTCTAAAAAAAAAAGTTCAGCTTCTCTTTTTTAAAACTTTTTCTTACATCTAATTTCTTACAAAAAATTAATACTGAAATATTTACAGTAAATCCTCTTTTCAAATATCTAAAATCTTTCATAGGGCATTGTTGTCTTTAAATTTTCTTTACTAGGACTGCTATTGTTTCTAGATTGTTTTTTGGTCAGTCATAAGCATCATGGAAATAGGGGTTCATCTGGTGATTTCCTACATGAAATTCAGCAAATGTTTCTGCACTGTTGTTGTGCCAATAGCTACATGTTTTGGGAGGTAGAATAATATACATGTGCCCTAGAGTTTCAAAGAAAGGTTCATTAAACACTAGTGGTTCACTAGTCAGTACTTTATTATATCTGGCCAAATCGAGCTTTAGGTGGATACTAGAATGATATTATTCTGTGGGAGCCGTTACCATTCCAATATCTCTAGTAAATCATTCGTGTTACTGAGCATTTTGCAAAGCTTCTAAATAACATACTCATGTTAATATTATTTCGTTACTTTTTTTTGACCTTATTGTTTTAGACTCGTATCACTGATTGCTGGATTAAAGTTAATCAGCATTTATTAACAGATATATCTTTCAAATGTAAATTTAATTTGTGTGTGGGAGGCTCCTGACTATAATGGCTGTGCATGGGTTAGTCAATATATATGTATCTATAGGCTATATGTATAATTAACTAATGTAAATCTCTGAAAGGTAATGTGCAATCTGAGTTGTATAGTGGGTAGATATATGTGTCCATGTATTTCAGATCATCAACTGCTTATCAGGCTTGTGTTTTAAAGGCCACAGACTGCTTCTGGTCCTGGTGTCTAGATCCTGATACTAATAGTGGCTTAGTACATATTGTGAATAATCATACAAATTACTTGACATTTCCAAATTATTAGGTAGAATGTTGTTAACAAATCAAAACACTCAATGCAGTAGTAAGATTCAAAGTTAACTTGTTAGGAAAAGTAACTCAACAGTTATAATCATTTAGAAAATAATGCATACTTCTAATATAACATCTAATTCTTAAGTAGCCAATAGTGGACTGTTATATAAATCAAAATTAGTTACTGGACTGTGAAATATAATTACATGTTGAGGTTTGTCTAACAAAACATGTGAAGATCAGGTGCGTAGGTGTGCCTCATAGTCCACCCCCTAATTGAGATTTATCTAACAAGTAAGCAAACTTAGTGTCAATGTGTCTTAGCAATTTATGTTAATCATTTATCCCTTCTGACCTTATTTTGTCACCTGTCTTTTTACGCTCAATGCAATGGACTAAAGAAATAAAGTGGGGTTGGGGAAGTGTTCATCTCTCCCTCTGGAGACAGATGTCTGGCCAGTGTCACATAGTTAAGGAATATAACATGTTAATTTACCCACTCCAGGGTCAAGAGGGACAGTAATAGCTACTATGTAATGCACATATATTATGTCAAGCTTCATTTCTATTTATATTAATCACGCACACATATAAGAAACACGCCTACCAACCATTTATTACTATTTAATTATCTTTGTAATTATAGATGTTTGGCGCATATTCATATATTTTAAAACACATTATGTTTTTTATAAATATTAAGTTTCATACTTTTAAGCGCTGTGCAAGCCTACTTAACACTATTCTATTTGTGGCCTTAGAATAAGTTTTCATAGACTTTTGCTAACTAATAAACTTAATAACTGCTTTAAAAATTCTTACATTTCTTTGAGTGTGCACTTACACTTTCTATATCTGGACTCAGTGTACAAATGAATATTTGAGCATGATGATTAAAGTAGACCATTTCATTTTCTAGATATAGGTCTCAATATGTTTATTTCATGAGAAATTAGTTTCTTTGAACTTGTGGCATTGCACTTCATGAATAAATAATAGAAGATGTATGTATTTCTTTAGATTTAATATGGTATTTTTTAAATGTATAGAAATAAAATAAATTGCATTTGATATTCAAAAGTCTTAATTTTAAAACCCATCTTAATATTAGATTTCTATTGTTTCTTATCTTCAAATTTTTTGACTGTGTTTAAAAAGATAAACCAAAACATGTTCTTTTGTACATTTGTTTTCGCTCTTTATAAATTATGCATAACATTTGTGTGTGTGTTAGAGCTCCTTAAAAGTTTTTCTTTCTAGTCGATGTCATCTAAGTCTTTTTGGAGTAGCTCAGGGCAAAATTTATCTGAAAGGACTTTTTTAATCTCTATGATTTAAAATGTTTTATTAGAACAGTTATCAGTGTATTTCAGCTTTATTTTAATTATCTCTCTATTACTTTCACATTGCTATTAAATGTCTTGAAAGTGTCTTGCTCTCTTCTGAATGCTTTTTTGGGTTGAAACATTTTTTAATTGTTATTCTTCATAAAGATCAGGGTCTTTGAATTTTTCTGTCTCTTCATTAATGGTTAATAGTTAATGTATGTATTTCTGCCCCTCTTTTTTTATCCAATTTAATTTTTGTTTCTTATCTTTGAATTCTTTGATTTATAATAATAATAATCTTTATAATAATAATCTTTATTGTCCGTATGGAAATCTTACAAGTGAGATATTGCATTTTCTTTGAATTCAGAAAATAGTTTACTAGATTTCATGTTATATAATCAACAAATACTACCCAGAAACAATTGAAGACTTAATTATTCCAAATCTTCACATTCACCAATAATTGATGACAACTCATTTTGTTTTTATTACAAGCAGAAGCAGTGGTGAAACTCATGTTTTGTGAATGTCTATCAATGATCAATGTGGTACTAAATGTGTAACATGACAACAGTCATGGAACCAATCAATCATCACTTTGCAAAAAAAAAATGCAACCTACAGCTCTGCAGATGCTGTCATGCTTAAAATATTAAAATATTGATTAATTATCTAAATCCTTTAGTGATAAGATAATATCTAAAAAAAACAGGCACGCAATTGAAGAACATCCTAAAGCTGAGTATACTGGGTGAAAGTTTTTTTAACACCAATAAGACATTTATCATGTCTTTTTCTGCTTCAGAAAGATCTTCAACACAGTTTGGTTTGGAGTAATGTGGACCATGATTAGGAAATTACATAATAATAACAACATAAATCATAAAAAAACAGAATTTCCTTAACCAGGCTACTAGTGTAGTAGACTCTACTATAGAAGATGAGTTTTGAAAAAGAGCTGAGTTAAGATAATGAGCAAGACTCTTTACCCTACTATGTTCAATCTCTTGTGAATTATCAGTTCTCTTATTAAAGCAAAAAACATGGTTTTAATATAATTTTTTCCATTTGAGATGTCATTGCATATTAACACTTCATTTTTTAAAATATCTTTTTATAAAAAATTATTTTTACATTCTTTGTTTTTCTTTTTCTTCTCCCACATACACGCAGATATATGATGCCAGTGACTTCACTCTCTTGTGCTCCGAGTCCAATCGTCGTGGTGAGCGTTGGACCGGTGGAGATTTTCTCAGCGTGGACCGGGTCATAGTCTGGAGTAACGAGGGGCGTGGTTATCTCTACAAGCTGCCAACAAAGTAAATTTTTGATCTGTCCCTGTTCTTTTCCTCTTTCTTTCCCTTTGATCTCATTGCGTAGCTGGCAGGGTAATGTAACCAACATGACAGAAAAAATGTGTTTGTTGTGTAGGAAGGCTTATCACTGGTCTTGAGCATAGATTAGCATAGGATGTTTACTTTGAGAGTATACTTTGTCATGTCTTCAATGATCATGTCACCCACATTTTCTAAAGCAACTAAACTGTTACTAAAAAGTCATTGTTTCAGTGTTTGGTATTGGCCTGATTACATAAAAAAAAAAATCAACAACAGATGCTTGACCTGTAAATTTGTTTATGTAATGCTTTTAAGTGTTTCTGATGCTCACCTTGTAAACGATCATGCTTGGTCAGTTAATTAAAAGTGGATTATTATTATTTGACTGAGTCATATATATATATATGATCCTAAGAGGCTTTTTCTTTTTGCAAACACAACACAAACATAAACCAACTCAAGAACTTAACAACACTGTTACACAAGCTCCAAAATAACATAATACTTAAATAACTAATAAGGCAACGGCCAATGCTGTGCAATTGGCTACACAATACACTGACAGATGCTTCACTCTGATAACTGTACTTACATACTTTCTGTCACATTCTGGACTCACAGTACTGGCCTGTCTTGCTGTGCTGATCCCAATTGAATTGTGTGATTCTGACACACTCGCTCTTTATACTGGATACGTCAAGGCCTTCTCTTGCTTAATCACAGAAATCGCCAGTCCTTTCTATATGATCCCATAATAATATCACAGGAGACATTCACATGAAGAGTTCATACCAGCACTTCCTGTAGGCTTGTCCCTTGATACAGTTGACCCTCATAGCAAGCTGACCGTATTACCTGTTAGCACACACACTGCCACACCTACCCATGTCATCAGCTCAATTGTAACAATACTGACTTATATAGAGATTTATTGAAAGCATAACTTTTCATATTTAAACTTAGCTCTCATCTCACACAAAAAAAAAACAGCACATTAAAGTCTATAGTTTAATGATTATAATATCTGATTCTTCAACTTTTAAAAGAATTGAAGATAGAAAGAAAAAAAAATTATCCTAATTAGGTTCTGTGCAGATTTGTGTGTAACGAGTAAGATTTAGTATTAACATATATCTTGTTTTATAAAGATAAAAATATGTAACCAAACTCCCAATATTTTAGCAAGTCATATACGTCCTTAAAACTTGTATATTTTTTAACACTTGGTCATTCCTTATGAACTTTTCTGTTTCTAATTTTATCTCATAGTTGTTGATGGGTTTCATTTTAAGGGTTTTTAGACTGCATGCTTACCAATTTATTTTCAAGAGGCTATTAAGATGTGTTGAATAACAAACACTTGATTTACTTATAGTGTTTTTTAAATCTATTTTCTTTTTCTGTTTGGCTAAGTATTTTTGTTTTAGATTAACAGCATGACATGTCAGAAATGTGATTAACAGAAATTTTCTATATGCATATTGATACTCTAGTTTATACTTTAATATAACCCTTTCACTCTCTGAACTGTGTCAAGGATAAAGTAAAAACAATGTCAAGTAATAGGTACCTACATTTTAATGCATCGAATTGCATTTCTTTGCTAATTAAATGCAGTGAAACATGAAATGTTGCCACTAGAAAATAATGAATGAAAACATAACTGAAATGAAGAGTAAAGCTGTTATTTTGTATCACTTTGATTAATTAAAAAAAATAATCAGATGAAGAATATCTTTAATGTAGTAGAAATACAAAATGTGATAGAGGACTAAAGCTTTGAAATGTAAATATAAACCTGAATAAAATACTTTCTATTTTCTTAGTAGAAGTTATACTCTGATGTATCACTTTGTTGAAACTATACACCTGGTATATCACAGCTTAAAAAAAATACACTGGCCATTCACATCAATTCTCTTTCATTTATTCAGTTTTTAATAAAAATGATATTCTGATCTGGCCTAAGTTGCACTGTCTTGTCATATCATTGAAAAAAAAGTCATCAAAGTTCAAAGTAGTATCTTTGTATGCAATGGTCTTGTCTGAACTATAATAGTGTATTGCTGAGTAGATAGACAAGTAGGCTACCATTGTCTATTCAGCTACTGAATCCTTAGCTTACTTTTTACTTAGCTTGCTTAAAGGAAAAGCAGTAGCCAGGTAAGAGTAGCCATTTTTAATTGTAAATTATTTTTTTGTTTTGTTTAAAATTGTTTCAGTTTGAAAAAATATTTCTTAAGTTAAATTTAAAAAAAAATATATATACATAAAAAAATTCTTATTTAAAGATAAAAATAAAATGAAAAAAAAAAAACAATAAAAAAAACAAACAAACTCTGTCTTGCTTTTCCCTTACTTAAAATTTCTAGTTGTTGTGTAAATGTTGAACACATATTACCTTTGAAGCAGCTTGGATGTTGTAGGACTGTAGTCAAAAGTGATTGAATTGACATTTTGCTTAAACTTGTTGGTAAATGAGGATGAATAGAATCTCAAACTTCATTTGGTGCTGCTAGTACTATCAAATATTTAACATATGAATGTATTATTTTTATAAGTTTTCACTATCTCTCACTATGTCTCTATTAATTTTACTTGAATTATACATCATCTGCTAATTTAATTGAATCTGAAATATATTTTTCTTTTGGCTTTTTATTTCATTTTAAGCAATTTTTTTTTTACTTTCTTGTTTTCCAGATATTTAAATTAAAAAAAAAAAATTTACTTTCTTTTTTTTTTTTTTTTTTTAAACATGAGCTTCCAGATATTTGTAATGTTTAATGTATCATATATTACTTTCTGTTTTGTTTCACTACCTTATAGAATTCAGCAAAAAAATAAATCAGAGCTCCCTCAGTAAGTATGGACTACTGCTAGTTCCCCGTCTGGCCAGTATTACTTTGACATTAAAGGGTCGTTTGCTTACGTTTCAGCTTCCTGTTCCCCATATGAAAAGATTAAAACAAAAAACACTTTTTTTTTGCATAGTGAGCATTATCTTACAAGGTCGTGTGTTCTTTTCTAGCTGCTAGATTTTTGTAATGACTTCTGAACTAACATTTTAACATTTATAAACACTTTGTTTCAATGAAATATTTAAAAGTAATCTTCTATTGAAGGAACCTTTATTTTTTTTTTTGTATGAACAGTACTGCATGATTAAAAAAAAATTTTTATAAACATTTTCTATGTTTCTTGTTCGCAAAATCAATTTCTTTAAGCTTGTGGTGGCAGGTTTTGAGTAAAATGTATGTGTCTTTGTCCACATGATATGTGAATTTGTAGTTGTGACCTTTTTGCCTTGGCATGAATACTCTTCATCTATGACAAGTGTAGATTTCACGCAGATTCAGTTGGTTTGTTTTTCATAGGCAGCTATTGGCTGGACTTGTTCTCTGCATAAGCTATAGTCAACCAACCCATCCAACATAGATGAGGTTGCGTGTCAATGTAATATGCGCCAGGAGGCCCATTGACTCCGACTTCAGCCAGCTTTTCTTTCTGGGTGTGCTCCCATAGCCTTTGATCATCCAAGATCATCTGCAAGGCAGCAGGTGTTTATTTTCGGAGTTTTCTCTCCTAGATGAACTGCTATCCCTAGCTAACGAGTTTCATCTACCCGAGGGTTTAGAGTTAGAGCGCCCTATACTCGCTTATGCAATCATTTCCCTGGATTTCTGAGATGTTTTTAGTAAATATTCTAATCACTGGAATACTTCACCTCATCGTCCATGACTGCAAACCAGTTGGTCCACGGCTGTTTATTTGCTATTCACAGCTAACCCTTATATCTAAGGGTCTTTCCCCTATCCGCCACCTGGGGACGCGCTTGGTAGAAGGTGGTAGCTCCCCCAATCACCCCCAATTACTCTTTATGGTGTGGAGCCATTAGTGTTGGTGCTTAGGCTAGGAGGCAAAGAATGCACCTGACTACAAAGATGAAAAGATACACCAAAAATAGGAGAGGAAATGCAGACAAAAAAAAAGCAGAAGGATCAACCAACCCATTCTCTGACGTCTGCTAGTCAAAGCAGAGATTGGATTTTACAGCCATCTTTGTGTTTATAGGCAATGAAATTTTATTTCTACCATAAGATGGAGAGTCCTGTGATTTTTTTTAACATAAATTAAATGGGTTCTATGCTTAGCCAAAGCTTATTATATGTAGTTAGGACATCAGTAAAATTTCATTTTTTGTGCTGGATTAAACAAAACCAAGTATTCCATATATGAATTTATAGTCAGCTTTTTTCCCACTCCCAGTCCCTTCAATAATAACATGTTTGTTTAATTTCAAAGTAACAGACAAATACCTGATAAGAGTGTGAAATATAATTCAAGGAAAGTAGTTTGAGAAACAAACAAAAATGTAAATAATGTGCATGATTTGTCCTTCCTTATTCTAAGAAGTTATTGCCCTTTATATTTTTACAATACTTGTTTAAAGTCATTGTAGGATATGAGTCTGTGAAAATTTTTTCATTTGTCCAGTACATTTCTGTATTTGTTTTGCAAAGAATGATTTGTCTTATCATAGTAAAAGTTGTATCAGTCTTTAAGTGTGGATTTTCTGTAAGAAACTGTTGAAGTTTTCTTTTTGTAAACTTTTCAAGACACCACTTCAGAAGCCAGTATTCTATAACTTAGTGTCTTATTGCACATATATGGGGAATCACTCTTTAAAAAAGTGTCTTTAAAATTTCATATAGATATATCTTTTACCCCATGACCAGGGCAGTTTAATATCAGCTACTTCTTTTTTTCTCTTTCTAATCATTTCTTTAACATTGAACTTATAAAAAACCATCAGCTTATCATAAGATTAACATGTGTTCTCTCTAACTATGATTACAGTAATTGAACATGTATTTAATGTTTGTAAAGCATTTATATTACATAAAGTCCTTATGTTTGTACATTTTAATTTCATTTTTTTTTGCTTATTGTTTTATAACCAAGCTGAGGTTTAGGAAATCTGCTTGATACATTCTTTTATATCTTTCATTATATCTTGCAAACAATGTTCTGCTTTTCATTAGCTTTTCATGATCTATCTCTAATTTTGTACTCATTTTTTCATTTAAAACAAGTTTTTATTTAACTTTTAGTATTCTTACCTTTCAAATGGCAATTTGATCTAATTCTGTGTTTTTCTTTCTTTATATATATATATATATTAAAATAAGACTCAAGGAACTAAATGGCTGTAGATAAATAACAATTGTGGTTTTTTGTTTTGTTTTTACTAGTGCCAACCCTGATCACAAAGATTATCACAGGCCATACAACCAGACATCCGTGCATGCTTATTATGTCTTGGATATTTTTACACAAAGTGTAAGTATATCAATTTTTATGTATTTTGCTTCTAGTCTGCATGTGGGGCTTCTAAGGCTAAGATTGCTTTATTCATTCTTTTTGGAAATTTGTTGTGATTAAAAGGACTCCTTTTTTTCTTTTTTCATTTAAAAAAACAACAACATACCACAAAATAGAATAAACACATCACACAAAGAAGCTTAATGACTACACACAGACGTCCTGAGCTTTTTAATTTTCCCTTATCAATGAGTAGTGATGATACAGACTGACAGGGTGAGGAACAAACAAGTTTTCGTACTGTTTGGTTCTTGCCGTAATGGACAGAAAGTTGCTCACTTCATGACGACTTGATGTAGTTAGGATGGAGTGAGTGGCCATTGTTTTCTAAGATTCTTGCTTTGATGAGATGTCTTTGCTGTAAAAGTTCATTCAAATATGGTAGGGTTGTGCGTTCAGTTTTTGACACTCTTTTTATAAGCCTGCCTAAGTGGAACAACAGTCTGGACGACATGTTTCCTTGCCAACAAGTTACTGCATATATTAGCTGATTTTGTATTGTCGCAACTCTGTTGTAATTTCTTTAAAAACTAGTTAATTTAGCTACCTTGCATTTGTTTTCTGTAGAAAAACCTGGATTGTTCCCCTGCATTTACGTATGTTAACTATGGCAGTGGGGAATCTGCTGTACACTTGCTGCTTCGAGGTGACTCAGAGGGACGTGTCACAATTTGGTCTTTACCACAAGTCTCAGAGAAGCAGATGACATTGGTTAGACAAGAAAGTTTTGACAGGCTACCAGGTAATACAACTTTTTCTTCTCAATTTATGTTCTGTATATAAATACAAAGCTTTAACTTATTAATACTGTAGTTATATCTTTAAAAAATACAATATAAAATAAACAATAGAGTTTCAATAAAATAAACAATGATGTTTCTTCAATACATTATACAAGATCTGCAAAAGTAAACTCCTGAGCTGTTTGTGTGCATTTGGCATTAGGCTTGTGTACTGTTTATTAGATTTGTAATTGGGGTAAAAGTTTTAAGTAATCAGTACTGTTTCTATGTAGCCCTAAGTCCCAAGTCAAGTACCACTCTACAAGAATCATGGACTGTTGGCACCTCTTCCCCACCAGGTATACTGGATAATTTGGTGAGTGAAAATGCTATTTAATGAATCAGGATTTTCCAGAAATTTAGCAAAATTAAACAATGGCTCAATAATGCATTGGTGGCGTCATAAACTGTTACTGTAACAATTATTGTTATAAAATATATTATTTTGAAAAGTCTCAGTTTAAAAATAATTTTTTTTTAAATCTATATTTCAGCATTATTTGAGTTCACCCACCTAAATTTAAGTTTAAAATACCTGGCAAAGATTACCTCAGGATTTGACTTTTTTTTTGCATGCCAAATAGTAAACTTGTCAACTTTTCTCATAGAATAAGATTTCAGTCTACAGCTTTAATCACTATATGAATCACTAGTTATAATTTTCATTGTTTTATCAATTGAAAAATGGTAAATTATACATTATTTGATTTTTCTAATTTAGAGCATAAAGAACTTGTATGTAGTTTTATTTCTGCTAGTTAACTGAGTGCACTGCTGATTTGGCTATTTCCAGATGGATGGTGTAGATGATGATCCTGAAGTATTTATCACTGCTACAATCTACATCCCTTCTCAGGGTAAATTGGTTTGTGGAAGAAATAATGGAACCATCGTTCTCGTCCCAGCCATTGACTGCATTAAAAGACAACTCTTGACATTAAATAAATCATCTCGTAAGATCCTTTGAATTTATCGTCTGACAATTTGTAAAACATTATCACAAATTTTGTAACAGTCTTAGTCACTAACATTTCATGCGTGTTACAATAAAATTAAGACTATTCGTTATTCAATTTAGTCTTAGTTGTAATAATAATTACCTGATATATATCTGATGTTGGTTATAATTAATTCAGTTTATTTGCAGCAAAGCAGCTCTAGATAAGTGTTTAGGGTCTGATATAAATGTGCCATATATCATTAAATTTATTAACCAATTTAAATTTTGCAATGTAGTGAAAACATAGCGGCACAACCATTCACTTGTACATAAACCTCAATGCTAAGAAATCTGATAAATAATTAAGGCTGAATCTGGGCTCGTTAAAATAAATAGACAAAACTTTATCGAGAATTACCTTAATATTACACAAAAATTATAAGAATTTTATTATTTTTAAACACTTTGTACTAAGTTTTTTTATGCCACAAATGTTTGTTTAAGAAACTTAGTTTGATCAAAACTTGATGTATATATTACAGAAGTGACTCCCAGAGTCTTGGTTGGCCACCATGGCAGGGTGACCTGCTTGTTGTACCCCTTCAATGAGGCCACTCGGTATGAGCCTAATCACTTGCTCTCAGGAGGCACAGATTTCTCTGTCATCTTGTGGGATGTCAACACAGGTGTCAAAATCCATACCTTCACTGTGCATGGTGGTAGCCTGACTCAGATGACAGTCCCTCCTGCCAACTGTAATGTGAGTCTTCATATGTTAAACTCATTATGTTCCTTGAATTTGTTCTTGTTAATGATTTGAAAAAAGAATGGGGATTGGCAATAATATGTTATAAGAAAAATTTAGTTCTATTCATTTGATCTCTAAAAGAACTCAAGAAAATAGTACCTAAATTTTCTTCAAGATATATTTCAATTTTTTTTATGATCAATAGTTAACAAGGGTGTCATGTAGCTAGAATAATGACTAAAGTTTCCATAACAAAAGTTTTAAAGCTTTTTTTGAGCTAGGTGGAACAAGTGATGCATCAAAGTCTGAAAGTTTTTAGAGCTAGGTGGAACAAGTGATGCATCAAAGTCTGAAAGTTTTTAGAGCTAGGTGGAACAAGTGATGCATCAAAGTCTGAAAGTTTTTAGAGCTAGGTGGAACAAGTGATGCATCAAAGTCTGAAAGTTTTTAGAGCTAGGTGGAACAAGTGATGCATCAAAGTCTGAAAGTCTGCTGGGCCGAGCACTTTGAAAACGTTCTCAATACACCTTCCATTATAAATGAAGCGGCCATAGGCAGGCTACAGCAAATACTAATAAATGAAAAAATGGATGATCCCCCCCCCCCCCCGGCTAAAGGAAACCCATCATTCAACAGCTTGCAAGCGGAAAAGCCCCGGGAGCTGACTCCATTCCTGCCATGATCTACATAAAAAAGGTGGATTAGCCCTGATTGAAAGACATCATAAGCTGTTTTTAATTATGTGAGAACAAGAGTCAGGGTTTCTGCACCAAAGTCAATATGAAATTCAAAGAGTTTTCCAGGAGAAAATTTAAAATTCCAGGACATAAAATTCGCTCCAAAATATTACATAACAATAGTCAAAGTTGATTATTATTATCGCTCATTAATCTTCGGACTCTAAGACAAGCCTTATTATATATTATATATATATATATATATACACTAATATACAGTTATATATATATATATATATATATATATATATAAAATGTGTGTGTGTGTCCCACCCGTTTGTGTCATACATTGTAAAACACACACAAAACTATTTTGAAATAATAAATATCTTGCCGACATCCCACCCAGAACAGTAATGTCATCAGCTTGGTACGTCCACAGAAAATGTAATGTAAGTTATCTTTTAATCAAGTAACAACTTGACTGACATCCCAAAACCTCAAACAACCATTTTTCTTTTCGAAGATTTATTAAAGAACATTACAAATGATTACTATTCCATTTTTTTAAAAATAAGAAACATTCTTAGAGTTGCCTTCTCTGTGATGGAAATGTAGGGTTCATTTTTTAGTTCCTATGTGTATGTAATGTTTAATTGTTTTATTAACTGTGCTTAAATCCTCCTCATAAACAGAGCCTGTAACATACAGGCCTATTTGTATGTTTAGTTGGCATTTTCTTACTAAATAATGGGTTTTGGATTTTTAATATTTTTTTTTTTGGGGGGGTGCGGGGGTATTAGACCTATTAGCGTTTTTTTTTTTTCAAGCACAATTTCTTTTTCAACTATGTAGTTTCCCTGTCTTTTAAGACTGAAATAACTTTTACGGGCTTTCACAGCTGTGTGCGAAATAGTTTCATTAAATCTACAGTAGATCTAGATCTAAGTCACAAAAATTCGCGGACTTTTCAAGGCTGTGAGAGAATTATCTTCACTAGATTCTAATGATTTAGTGTAAAATTTAGAGTCTAGATCTAAAGACACTAAAATTCAAGGACTTTTCACGGCTGTGTGAGAATTATCTTCACCTATCTACTGTAAATCTAGACTCTAGATCTAACTCACTAAATTCGGTTTTTTTTCACGGATGTGTGAAAATTATCTTCACTTAATCTACCCTAAATCTAGACTCTAGATCTAAGTCGCTAAAATTCGCGGACTTTTTAAGGCTTATCTTCACTATATTCTAGTGATTTAGCGTAAATAAAGAATCTAGTGTAGGCCTATTTCTAGAATAATCTAGACATTAGATGTATCGAGATCATTAAATTGACTAAAATTCACGAAGTTTTCAAGTTAGGTGCGAATTATCTTCACTATATCTAAATGTAGATACTATTTCTAGCTAGAGTCTAGATGATTTACGCAAAAACACTCTGTTACAACAAGATTTTAGGTGAGGGAGGGCCCTTCAGAAAAATAATCATTATAATGCCAGGCATGGGCATAGCCAGGATTTTTTTTCGGGGGGTGGGGGAGGTTTTGAAAAAAAAAATAAAAATATATGTGTGTGTGTGTGTACATAATTAATCTTTATTACATTCTGATCCTTTCGGAAGACGTTTATTGTGCCCTAGAATAGGTTCTTCCTGGAATTAGTGGAAAACTTGTAGACTCTCCGCCCTTGCTAACAAGGGGGTCTGGGGGAGCTCGCAGCGCTTCCCCAGCGCGGGGTGAAGCCCAGCCGCCGAGCACTATTTCTATTGAAAGCCAACAAAATGCATATTCTCAGGTATCTACAGTGCATTATCTTGCTATTAAAAAGTTTTATTTCAAAAACCTAATTTGCTATTCTTACTGGCTTACCCTCTCGCGCCGCTAGGCGCATTTTCCGGCAAGCTGTTTCCGCAACTCTTATTATGTGTAATTCATTTTGTCGGAGAACATGTCCCACAAAACCTCATGCGACGCTCTGTCACAACCTTACTAAGGGTTCGACTCTCAGTTCGGCATATGATTCATTTGATTTAGACTCGATCTCTATAACTGACTCCTAAAATCTGTCTTAGCCATCTTTGTTGAGCCACATTTAGTGTTTTTCAATTTCGCCAGAAGACTATTCACACTTTATTAATGGAGCCCAAGTCACTGGTAGAAATTTTTAACCTCTCTTGACTACGCTCTTGGAATTACATGCCTGTATTTGGCTTTAGATTTTATATCGAAAAGGAAAGTTTTATCGTCAAAATCATCTGTTGAGAGGTTTTAAACTAAAAAATCTCTGGAGTTTTTAGTTTTTTTAAATTCAAAACCCCATTTAGCTACGATCTTAGAATTTGGTGACTGTAGTTTGCTTTAAAATAATATTGAAGAGAGAGGTTTCCAACTCAAAACGCTCTGTAGGGGAATTTTAAACTCAAAACCATCTGGAGGGGTTTTAAACTTTAAAGAAAAAGCCATCTGGAGGAGGGGGATTTAAACTCAAAACCCCCTCTGGCTACGCTCATAGCATTTTGAGTGCGTAATTTGCTTTTTTTAATATTGAAGAGGTGGTTTTCAGCTTTTAAACTCAAACCCTCTTTGGCTACGCTCATAGATTTTATAGTGTGTAACTTAATTTAATTTTTTTTTTATATTGAATAGGTACTTTTTAGCTTCAAACCCCAACTGGAGGGGGGGGGTTAACTCAAAACTCCTTTGGCTACGCTCATAGAATTGTGACTGTGTAATTTGCTTTTTTTTATATTGAGAGGGGGTTTATCGTAATTTTTGGAGGCGGTTTTAAAGTTAAAATCTTCCTTAGCTGTTTTCTTGGAATTTGGAATTGTCGTTTGCATTTTTTTTTAGTTTTGTTTATAGATAAGGAGGATTTAACTGCAAAACCCCTGGTAGGGGGTTTTAAACTCAAAACCCCTGGTAGGGGGTTTTAAACTCAAAACCCCTGTAGGGAGTTTTAAACTCAAAGCCCCTGGTAGGGTTTTTTAAACTCAAAACCCCCTGGTAGAGGGATTTGTATCTGAAAACCCCATGATAGTGTTTTTTTTAAATCTCAAAACCCCCTGGTAGGGGTTTTTAAACTCAAAACCCCCCTGGTTAGAGGGTTTTTAACTCAAAACCCCCTCGGTTGTGCTGTGGTGATGATTTAGTATTAAAATCTCACCTAAAATAAACAAAATGAAAGCAAAAATCAGTCACTTAATTCCGTCTTCATTTCAGGGGGGGCCAAAACTTTCCCTGGCTACCCCCATGATGCCAGGTGAAATGCTCGCTTGAGCCAAGGCCATCTTCAATCACGAGAACATGCTTCACAAGTGGGTGAAAGGCGGTGTAGACGCGTCACTGGTCAGCTTATTGACACAGCCAGCTCGTAAAAATTTATGTTACGTAGTTTGGATGAAAATCAACGTGCTCAGTGAAAAATCGATCCGATAACGAAACTGATGTATAAATAGATTATATCTATCTATAGTCAAGGAGCAGTAAACACATTCTGCGCAAACTCGGAAATGCTCATTTCAAATCTTTTTCCGCCGTGACGGCCCATTCGCAGAAACGGTGCCGAATTTTTTTATGCCTTTTTTTAATTATTCAATCAGCAAAATTCCAGGACATTCAAGGAGATATTTTAAAATTCCAGGAGATTTCCAGGACTTTTTGATTTTTTCTGAAATTCCAGGAGATTCAAGGTCATCCTGGAATTTCTGGAGGCCGCGGACACCCTGAAGAGTCAATACCACAAGACTTTTAGACCTAGGTGGAACTAGATGAGCTTTATAGCTATTAGAGCTAGGGGAAACTAAAGATGTCCCAAAGTTTCTCCATTTTGTTTTATTTGCTGTCACTATCTCTGTATGACAGATTTATATGTTGAACAATAAATGGCAAACATTGAATTTCTTTCATACTTATTTTGAGATTTTCAATTTTTAACTTTTAATTGTTTATAATTTGATTTCATTTGTTGTTTTTTTTGTTTTCAGCCTCGCATCTTGTCATGTATTTGTTCTGTTGCTGGTGACCATTCAGTAGCACTTCTTAGTCTCAAAGAAAGAAAATGTGTCCTTCTGGCTTCCCGTCATCTGTATCCTGTGAAGATGATTAAGTGGCGCCCCCTAGATGACTTTATGCTGGTACAGACAAAAGATGGCATTGTGACAGTCTGGCAAATGGAGACAGGTAAAGTCAAATAGTCTATGTGATAGACTTTATAGTTCTGGAAAAATTATTTTTTAAGTATGGCACACATAACAAGAACTAAGACTTGACTTGACAGAGATTAGCTTTATTTGCATCAAATCTTGCTAAACAAGTAGGTCACATCTGCGTCTCTGTAGTTGCACAAAAAAAGTGGATGATTCTTGGTTTACTTTTTACCTTTTGACTGATTCTTGATTCTAAATACTCATAATTATATTCAATGAACAATTTCTATTATTTAACCTATTATTTAACCTACTAGTTCTGTCTGATTTCTGGTTTTAAAAGTCCTTAACATACCCTAACTCTGAATTTTAAAAAAATCTAGAGAAAAAAAAAAAAAAAAAAAAAATTTAATATCTAATACTAATAAATAAATTAACAACTTTAAAAAATAGGCACCTATTGGCACATTTGTTTAAAAAAAAAAAAAAAAAAAAAGTCATAGACATTTTGTTTTCACCAAAAAGAGTCACCATGCTCTATTTCTCGTTCTAAAAGAGACATGAGGAGCTCTTCTTATAGGAAAGTTTTAAAAACTACTACTAACATCCCAGCGCATTCTAACTCACTATTGCTTAGCTGTCGACAACACTCTCTACTGTGGCAGGAGCAAATACGTTGAGAATAGTCTTTTTCATCATTTAAGTAAAATTGATGAGGAGCATGTGTTAGCTAATTTTAGTTTTCAGTGTCAAATACTTTTCCTAAATTTTTTAAATTACCAGTTTGGCTGCTAACTTCTTGGTATCATTTTTCAAAATATGTTTTTAAATATCTGTATCATGCTGATGTCATTTAAAATGTGTCTGTCAGGTCACTTGGATCGGGTGATTGATGGTAAGACTGCTGAAGATGTTCTCAACAACTGTGATGAAAATGCCATGCCTGTGGAAGCACTCACCAATCCAAGTATTACATTAGCCCAGGCTTTGAAGAGAAGAAACCTGGCCACTTTTAAAAATTTCACTCAGCAAAAGTTGAATGTAGGTCATCTTGACACTTTGAAATGTCATTCAATAACTGATTTTAGTTTGAAACACATTTATAAAGATTTTGTTTCTAGACATTTTTGTTTATGTTGGTGTGCATGTTGTAAGAATGTTTTGTTTCTTTATAAATAAATATATATATGTAATGTGGATTAGTGTTTTTAATGTGCCAGCTGGGGATGACATCAAGTATATTAAGGAATGTTTAGAATCAAGACATGATATGAAGTTTTGAAAAGTCATAAGCTGTGCCCCAACAAACCTCACTCATGGTCATTTGATGGAAGAAGTAAAATGTTGTAGTAGCCACATCTTCTACCCTGACAATTTTTGTCTTGAAACTGCAGTACTGTCTATCTAATTGGTCAGGAAAGAAAAGACCCTTGTGAAATGAATACTTCTTGGGATCATATAGATCTGCCATTTTTATCACATGGTCTTTATGAATGAGCTAAGTTAGCCTAAATTTTTTTTCTTTCACAGATTACAGCACAACCTAATCAGAACAGTCAAGGCAACAAGGTTGAGTTCATGAAACCAACTGGCTTCCCACTCCTCATTCAAGGGGTCAAGACCAACACTAGAGATCCGGATGCTCATGTGCTTTTCTTTGATACAGAAGCTCTAATAGGTCAGAAAAAAATAGTTTTATTAGTTCAATCATATTCCTGTTGTAAGTAGCAGATTTAGATAAAAACATTTACAAAGAAATATGTGTACATCTTTTTAGTTTCAAAATATAAATTTTTGTGTGACATTGTAGTTTGTGTAGGACACTTTATTTAACTCTTTATCTCCTAACTGACGATACCAGCGTTGATTCCACCAGAATGTGGTAAATAATTGCGGAGAGAAAGAGTTAATATTCTTGATTGGAAATCATTTCATTGTTAAACTTTTATATCTTTTTTTCATTATTAGCGGCCCCCGAAAGGGGAAAGACACTATTAGTTTTGTGCGAAATGTCTCTCCGTCCGCCCCGTTTAGATCTCGTAAACTAGAAAAGATATTGAAAATCCGACATCACAATATTTTAGACCATTCAAAGTTCTGATGCAACGGCTACTTTTTTTTCTGAAAGCGAAAAATCTAATTTTTAAAATCAGTTATGCAAGCAGTTTTTTAAAGAAAAAAAGCTAATTAGTATGCATCATAATTTAGACCTAATTTTAAATGAATAGTAATCTTGTAAACTTCATTTTCCTAACCTTTTTTTTTTTATTGCGGAATTTTTTTTTTTTTTTTTTTTTTTTTAGGATTTGAATAAGAGATTGAGCTTTTTCAAAACAATTAGATCAATTATAAGACATCAGTTAGGCCAGGGGAGGCGCGGTGGCTGAGCGGTAAAGCGCTTGGCTTCCGAACCAGGGGTCCCGGGTTCGAATCCTGGTGAAGACTTTGGAATCTTAGGGCGCCTCTGAGTCCACTCAGCTCAATGGGTACCTGACATTAGTTGGAAAAAGTAAAGGCGATTGGTCGTTGTGCTGGCTACATGACACCCTCGTTAACCATAGGCCACAAAAACAGATGAACTTTACATCATCTGCCACAAGGTCTAAAAGGGGAACTAGTTAGGCCAGGTTCACATCTAAATTTACATTCACTTTCACCTATTCTTTGATCTGCGGAACCGTTGGGGCACTACACAAGATCTGTTAACCTTCTTTCTCCATTCTTATCTCTCATTTGTCTTTGAAATAATTTCATTCGGATGTTCTTTCTGAAAATATTAAAGCCTGCCTTGGTGGACTACTTCGGGGGCCGATTTTGAGTTTGTGTTTCCACACAAACTGTCTTTTGTAACCTTGTTATTTATTAGATAAGTAAAAATCTATAGGGCAAATAATGTAAAGGCCCTTTGCTTCTATGGCTGCTGTTAACTAGGGTATCGTATCATTTGGCCAGCACCTTTACCCCCTTTATTTTTTCCAACTTAATTACCCATTAGAATTTCGAAAACAGGCTTTAACCTTTTTATAAATCACTATTCTGTCTTTGATATTTGTTTGTGTGTGTACTACTTAGATTGTGTTTGTCATCTATTCAAATAATGAGACTTAATAACTAATGGGACACATTTATTTTCTTTTAAAATTCTTAGATTCCTCTAAGACAATAGATCTTTTATCATATAAATTGAATTTTTTCAGTCCACCTTCTAACTGAGGAGTATGCTTTATTGTCACCCGCTGAGCTGGAAGCCAGGGGTATGACTCTTCCTCAAGGTGATAAGATACAGCCACATGATTTTATGGACGGTCAACAAAAACTTACAGGTAAACTTTTGATTGAATTGAAAATTCCTTTTTAAAAAAACAACAACTAAAGACACTGTGACCCTAATGTTTAGTGCTCTCCCAATGTTACAAAAGTGTTTGATAATGAAAATATTTTCATATATTTTTTTTTTATATTGGGTTCTCTTGTTTCTTGATAACATTCTATTTTTTGTTAGATAAAAAATTTTGGTGCATGAGTATTGCATGTAGTAACATTTTGGTGTTTCATTTTGGTGGCTTGTATTTTTTTTTTATTGTGGGAGTAATAGTTTTTTTTGTCAGCTGTTATGTCGTAGGACAAGACAAGATGAGCAACTTGGTGAGCCGCTTGACTCTGAGTATCTTTTGACTAAATAAATTTAGTATCTTAAAAGGGTTCATATCTTTCATTAAGAGAATCTAAAATAAAAAGAAACGAATCATTTGGCAAAGCTTTATTATATTCATCAAATATATCAAGCCAGAAGAAGAGGGAATTAGAAGACAATTCTCAAAAGTATTATGTAACTTTTTCATACCATTTTCTGACTATTCCCATACTAATGGATTTGAGCGCTACACTTGATCAGTTGTAGTTGTGGCAAAATGTATAGAACATAACTGGGCCTTTCTTCATGTTTCATCTTTAGTTAAAAATGAAAGTAACGAAAAAAAAGGCTTGATCTTTCTGTTACATTCTTAGTTTATAAAAAAAAAAAGACTTGATCTTTCTGTTACATTCTTAGTTTATACAGAAAAAACAAATGCTCCTGCTGTTGTTATCCTGGAAATGAATGATTTGGGCTTTAGATTATTTAGATTTTTTTAAAACAAATGAATAAACAAATTTGAAATCAATTTATAATAGATCTAATTTGTTTGAAGAGAAAGTTTTATAGATCCAATTCCATTTTAATTCAGTGATGTTGGTGTGTAAACATGTTGGTGTGTAAACATGTTGGTGTGTAAACATGTCCAATCAAAAAGTTATCATAGTTGAAAAGACATTATTATATAAATGTGCTGTAAAGTGTATCATATGCTCTTAATTTTTATTATCAGCAAAAGATAAATCTATTCCCTATATTTCTTTTACATTGATTTTTTTTCTTTGCTTTTGAAAAAATGTTGTTAACATGTGATATGTGTTACATTTATATGTTTAGTTTTTTTTTTTTAGAAAATCTTTTTAGTTGAATTTTAAACATCAAAATCATTTTGATTGCTGCAAGAAAAGGTGGATGTTGTCATAATTTTGTTTTATACCTAGACGATGTGTCCAACTCTTCCTATGAAATGACCTTGGCTGATTTCAAGGAAGAGGATGAGGAACATGTTGATCCTACCAGAGAGGAGGACCGAGACGTTGACTCTGTTTTTTTTTCTGCTTCTTATTCAAGCACGTCTGGCAGGAATGTTCCTCCTAGGCTGAACTCTAGACCATCTAGTTTTCATTCATCTTTGAGCTCCTCGACTTCTCCTTCTCCTAGTTCGCCAACTTCCCCAAGCGGACAGGCCCCTCAAGTAAACCCAGCTGTTCCACTGCGTAAAAAGTCTAAATTTCCATTAAGATTCTCCTCCAAGTCAAAGTCTGTAAGCTCCAGCTCTGACCTAGATTCAGAGAAAATTTATAGGGGATCTAAATCTCTCAAGGTTAAGAGTCATAGCCCAACAGAAGGAAAAAAATCTAACTCCTTGCCAAGGCCTGCAAGTGTTCCTGTTGACCTGATTCAGAGTGAGACAGAAGCTGAAAGTAAGCGCCCGGTATTCCGCTACACCATGCATTCTTCCTCTTATCTGATCCCCCTCATTAACCCAGGAATCATATTGAGACAACCACAACCACTGGGTGAGCACCCATGTAGATGCTTTATTTTTTTCTGGAGCCTTAGTGACTATTCTAATGTACATCTGAATCATCCATCTACTCAAGAGTATTCATTATATTTTTTAACCTTTCCATTTTGTATTATACATTCTAGCCTAAGCTGCACCAGAAATCTTGGCATGATTTTAGCAATCTTCCTTTGATACCAACTTTTTTGTATTCCAGTATTAGTCTAGTCTTAATTGAAATCTGCTTATCAATTTGCTTTTAAAATTATTGTTTCCTTTTACTTTTTTTGACCCCCATATTTTTGTTATTGTTTAGATGTGAAATTTTGTACTTAATCCTGAGACTCATATCCTTATACAATTTAGATCTATGCTAGTTTTTTTGGGTTGCCTCGAATTTCGATATGAGAAACAAAAATTATGCAAATCGTATAAGAAAATGTTATCTAAATCGTGGTACTCAAGTATAAATCTAAATCGAAATTTTGCACCTTAAAATCAAGGCATTTTCAGCATTTACATTTTTTAACTAAGAGAGAGTGCTTTATTTTTTAACTTATAACAAAATAAAAAACCTTTTAATATTTGATGATATTAGTGATACATATAACTATGATTCAATTGTTGAGTGAAACATTGAAAACATAATTACATTGAAATAAAAGTAATTTTTAAAAGTCTATCTGTTATAAGTGAGGCTGAACCTAGGTTAACGATTTCTATCTTGCCTGACAGTTAAATCAAATGAAGCTGAACGTTTTAGTGTTCGAAACATTATAGTTATGCTGAAATCTCTGACAGTAGTTGAAACTTTTCTTCCGGTACATACATCATAGTTAGTTGGCTCTGGTTTAGAATTTTTGAATAAGTTTAATTGAGAAAATATAGGCGTTGAACTAATTGCAATAAGTTTCACTAAACTATAACTTGCTCACTGTAGATGCAGAAATGCACTATATATATATATATTTGGACATTGTTTAGTAGTTGTATTTATTATCAATAATCATTCTTCTAGGTTATAATTTAATCTAAAATTTTGGTATACTATTAAGTGATTTAACACTGAAATTTTTTTTGTTAACTCATAGAGAAGAGTTGAACCTAACAAATGTGTTCTAAGTAACCAATATATGGAAGCTCTCATGATGTATACTTTCAACACTTCATTCAGAATGAGTTTTTCCTTTCAGAAAATGTTTATTCCAGTTTATTCCAATGGTTTCATTCTTTCTTTTTTTTTTATTGATAGCACTCATTCAAACACTCTCTTAACTATAAAATGTACCTTTTTATCTTGTTTCATATAAGCCCTCTGCATCAAATACATTAACACTGATAGAGAAGTGTTGAATGGATCTCACATTCTGTTTATAGTATCTGACATGAATTTTCTTGTTACTAATCCAGTAAATAAAGAGAAGTCACATTTTGCTTTTATAGAAAAGTAAAAATAGGATATTATAATTATATCAGCTACACACAATTTGGTGACTTTTTATGTTTTAGCCTTAATAGTAGGAATTAATATTCTCTTTAATTTACATTATTACAAATAAATGTATGTCACAAGAGTTGCACACACTAAAGATACAATTAAAAACAAATAGATAAGTATAATGTAGTCAGTAGCTCTACTTAGTAATAACTTACAAGCTGTTAACAATTTACAATTTAGTGCCACACAGCAATTACATTACATTTACTAAAGTCTTGCCATCAACGCTTGTTGTTTTTTTTTGTGTTAGTTTTTATAAAAAATTTGACAAAGCTGATGATTTTTAATCAAAGATCCTTAGAAGTTGATACATTTTAACTTGACTCTCCTCAGGTTTGTTGGCCCGAGCTAAAGAAAAAGCTGAGACTGTGGGTCAGAAGATTCAGAATAAGCTTGATGCTGTAGGCAATGTAGGTGGTCAGCCTATTATACCCATACAAACCCAGCCCACCAGTGCCAGGAAGAGACCAGACTCCATCACAGTACATGTATGTTACCAACATTAGGATGTTTAACTGTTTATATGTTTTCTGTTTAATGAATGGATCTTTTTATTGGTGTGTAAAAACAGTTGCTGTTTTTTACAAAGCTTATATCAACTCACTTTGTCTGGTAAATAGATTGTACACATTATTTCTCCGACACCCAATATCCAATCCATCTGAAATTGTGCACAATTATTTCTTTTACCTGACAACACTAGAATCAATAAAAAAAAGTATCAAATTATTTAATTAACTATTAGTAATTAATTATTTTGTTTGGTACCTCAAATAAGAGAAAGAAATTGGTGGTATAAGCTGAATTATTCCCCTTTATAGGTCACCACTTTAAAGTAAGTTTGAAACAAACAATAGATAACAATACAATCTTCTATTTTTTATTAACACCTCCCTAGCAGAGTGGTTAGTATGTCAGCCTGAGGAGGCTTATGTCATGAGTTTGAATTCTGGCCGTTCCTCCTTTTTTTTTTAAAATGCTCTTAAAAAACAATTACGGTAAAATTCTCCCCAACCCCACATTTTCCCAACTGGTCCAGATAAATGATAGGATCATAGCGTGATGAGAAAGCTAAAAGCAGGAAATATTGCTTAAAAAAACAATTGGTAAAAATATTTCTAATCGCACAGATTTATTGTTGTTGGTCTAGATTTATTAGAAATTTAATTACATGACGGATCCAAACTAATTGATACAATTACACTTTGTATAAGCTTTGTTTTTTAAAAAAAGTATTTTTTATGCTTTTCTTGTTTACAAAGCTTATATCAACTCTGGGTGGATTATTTCTCCCACTTCCCATTCTCGAATGTAGTTGAAATTTTTAACAATTATTCATTGTCGATACAATCAAAATATTACCCAATTAGTCATAATTTATTAATTTTGTTTTTTATAATAATGTACTAAGGTAATGGGAGATAGGCCTTCTATTTTTATTAATTGAATATCTCAGTAGATAAAACATCAGCCTTCCATCACGGATCCCCTAGTTTGAATAACTTTTGATAAAGCCAGCATGGCAACCTTCTCCCTCTGCACCTCAACTGGTCCACAAAAGTGAACATTCTATATGCATTAAACAAAAACAATTAATACAAATATCACACAAAATTATTATTGCTAGTCTAGATCTATTAGAATTAATACTTTGACTGATTCAAAATAATTGATGCAGTTTCACTCAATATAAGCTTCATTTTTTTTTTAAAGTATTTTTTATATTTTACTTATAAAATTTTTTGGCAGGAATCTTTGAGTATGGCCATTGGTGAACTCTTCATGTCTTGTCTGCATGCCTGGAACCTTGACCTTCAGCTAGATGATCTCTGCCTAAAAAAATTGGGGCTCCACAAGCCCAAGTGCCCCATAAGCTTTGGTCTTCTGTCCCATGGTGGGCACATGTCATTGATGCTCCCTGGCTGGCACCGGCATCAGGCCCAAGACAAATTGACACCTGGAGGTAGTGAATTTTTATTTCTATTTTCTAAATACTGACTAGCTTTTGTCACATGTAGAATTGTAATTAAATGGTCCTCCATGATTTAATGGGTTTTTCTTTTTACATAAAACAGATTTCATTTATTTATATTAGAAATCACAGTAATAGAACTGTATAGATTTCTCTACAAGTTTTTGCACCATAATTTCTATAAATGACTATTTTAGAATACACTCAGACTAATCATTTTGCAAAGTTTTCAACCTCTTTTTGTAATGATAAATGAGACTTTGTTAAATGTTCTCCACTAGGGCCCATGCCATCTCAAGTGGTCCAGAAACCTAGTGAGGTAGAAGGAGAGACAGTCAGTAGATCTTCTAGGCCAAGCACACCACGAAGAGATGCGTCTGTTGTAGCCTGCCAGCAACAAGCTTATGATTTCTCCACTAAAGTATGTTAGTCTTTTAGTCATCATTAGCATTGCTTATATCATGTGTTCTGGGGTAGAGGGGGGATGAGGCTTGATAACCTTGAGTCCAAGGAAGTCTAACCATGAGTTAAGGAAGCCGCTTCACTCCAATTGGTCAGAAACCATCAGCTTTATCCTGGTATGTACCAGCTCACTATTTGATCTTTATCTAACCAACTTTTCTTTTGGGGATCTTTCTAAAATAATTTCTCAATGGTACCTGAACCAAGAAATGACAAGCCTGCTTGAACCTACCAGCCTTTGTTGCTTTACAGTATTTATTAGTTCTGTTTCCTGTTTTCCCTCTTAATCTTTGTATGACACACTCGTTTTCTTTTCCCATTGCTGTAAACTGTTAAATGCCCTTATTTTTAGATGGTGGAGATGATATAGACTTGTTTCTTAACAACTGCTATAATGTTGATAGTAAACAAGCTCAACAGGATGATAACAACAATTCAATGTAATTGAGAAAATGGTTTCTAGAACATCAAAAGTGTTTATTATTAGATGAGGGGGCTATGGTTTAAGTCTCAATTTTATGCTTGGCTTTTGTGGGTTCTACTTTAAATGTCATAATTATGTACGTCTAAGCTAAAGTGCACATTTCTATATTTTATTCTATTCTATTTGTTTTGTAAGTTTTTTTTTTCACTTATTATAGTTTTAAGATAGCATTCTTACTGAATATCTGCACCTTGTTGTTGTATTGTCCCAGATGCGGTGGCAAATATCTAGTGCAGTGACAACACAACATTTGTTGAGTGTTATTTCTGTTGCAAATACTCTAATGGGAATGAGTAGAGCTGTCTTCATGCCAGAGTTGCTTCACCCTACCAGGTGGGATAACTTTGAATACTATCAACATATTATCTTGTTAGCTTTATAGTTTATTTATTTAATGTGACAATTTCGAATAATATAAACTTGACTATATAATATTTTGTTTACAATATATTAATTTCCTAACCTCACCTACATTAGAACACTTTTTTTTCACTCATGAACTAGCCTCGTCAGTCAATGAACACAATTAAATCACTTATACGCTCATTTTTATTCATATTAGGGCAAGGTTCCTTGTCATATTGAATATTAGCATGCTAAAAAGAAGGTCTTAATTAGAACTTTTTAGAGCACAGAAGATTTTCCCTGAATGGCCAAAGTGCACTTTGATAAGAAGGCCTACTATATTATAAACATGCACAGTACAATAAAGAAATAATAATGATTTATTTCAAAAACTCAATACCCTAACCTTACTTTATTTCAGTATAGCTGGTATTCTCTTCCGTCCAGCTTTATTATTTTTTTTCTAGTAATAATAATTTATTTGAGTTACTCATTAAACTAGCTACACTTTATTTCTTTATAGCTGGAATTCTCTGCAAGCTCACATTTTATTTTTAGTCTCTAATAAATGTCTACTTATTCATTGGCAGTGTTGGGGATTTTTTTCTTCATATGTAACTTTAATGTGTATAAATAAAAGATAATGTACTTGACTAAGATTTAGTACCAACATAAATGAACATGTTAAATATTACAGACCTAAAGGGGATTCTCTAAGTTCAAACTTTGGTCTTTCATTCCGAGAGACTGACAGCCCAGAAAGTTTTGGCAGCTCAGATTCAGACTCGGCTGATATGCAGGCCACCCTTCAGGCTCAAGTAAAGCAGGGCTGGAGTCTACTTGCTGCCATGCACTGCGTTCTACTCCCAGAGCTGGTGGGGCTAGACTATTACCAGTGCCCTCAGCTGGAGATGTTGGCCAGACGCTGGCAGGACAGATGTCTTGAGGTCAGGATTTGTTCTCAGGGTTTATTTTTGTGTCACACTTTGGCACTAGTTCTTTCGCCATTGTGAAATCTATGTCACACTTTGGCAGTAGCTCTTTCCTCATTGTGAATTCTAGTTTATTGTAGCCTGAATGAAACTAAAGCACCTTAATCTGAATTCACTTCTTACCAGTTAGAAAAGGTGGGCACGACAAGGCCTTAATTGTGTCGATGTGCCAAAGATAAAAAAAAATACCAGTTTGAAAAGGGAGGAGGGGTTCTTAATATATACAGTCTTTCAGGCTAAAAGCTATTTTCCCCAGCCTCCAATCCCCCCTTGCCTTAGAAATTAAGATTTAAAGACCTCTGTAAGCTTTACCCTTGCTCTTTTGCATTATTTTACATTTGATAGTATTGTCTTGAACACTTAGATAAACATAAGGATTTCATATCTTCAAAAGAAAAGAAGCTTCTAAAGATTTATATAGGTTAGAACCCCAACATATTAAACTGACAAAAAGGTGAAGGATCAAAATATGATATTAAAAAAAAACAATTTTCTTCAATTTTTAAAGTTTTCATTTCTCAATGAAATGGAATTGAGGCTAAAAATGACTGCTTGGTTATGTGATTGGTATGTGCTCTGGACTGTTGTCTCAATGCTTCCAGGTTCGAACCATACCCGCCGCCATCCTGTTGGAGGTTTTAGCTAGGATGTAATTATCTTCAATTCTGAAGGAACATCAGAAAAATATAAAACAAACAAACTAGGCAAAGTTAAAATAATCTGTTGGTAATTCTCAGGTCTACTTCTATTAAGAAATGTTACATATTTGTTGTAATCTGAGTGAACTCTTTTATATTATCAAAACTTGAAACCTACCTTCTTATGTAGACTGCTTGCGTCATTCAATTATTTTCTTTTCACAAAATATTCTTGTGTATGAAATAGATCAGAGAAGCTGCACAGGCTCTTTTGTTGGCTGAGCTGCGCAGAATCAACCCTGAAGGTCGTAAGAGGCTTTTAGACATGTGGGCTCCATACTTACCAAGTTACATCGATGCTGAACATTCCATCCTGAGCAGCCAAAAAGATCAAAGAGATGGGGAGGAGATTGACATGGAAGATGAAGAAAGTATTCTTGGAGGTCAGTTATTGATTGGTCCCAAACGATTGGTTTCCTATGCTCTCAAGTCACCACACTGGATGCTAGCACTTTATACATTTGAGATCTTTATGGGCTTAGATGAAGAAGATGCAGAGAAAATAGATAATCTGGATATCTAAAAACAGTATAAAAAAAGATTTTGCTAGCTGAAGTTTCTTTACAATATATGTATTTACATATATAATTTAAGGCTTATGTATATAAGGATAACTTAGTTTTTTTCTTTAACTTAAATACAACATTTGCAATCTGTATTAGACATTTTTTTAGCAACAAGATACTATAGGAAATTGAAGAAGTAAAGTTTTTTTTAAAAGTATTATAACATTTTATTTAAATTATTATAAAGTTGTTGAATAAAACTAAAGGAAATAATAAATGACTAAAACATTTATTTGGCAGGGAGGGAAGGGAGCAAATATATTTATTTAGTTTTATTATTTTTTAAATGTTGAATTTTTTAATCTACATCCATGACCCTATGCATGTAGTAAAGTATTTAATTATTTTTAATACAACTTTTTATAGAAAAAAATTAATTTAAAATTCAACAAATCACCTTTATTTATTTCTTCTTTAGGTGACATTCCATCCCACAAGTTGTCTGTATCATTTGAAAGCCGCAGGAAGCAGGCCACAGCCATTGTCATGCTGGGGGTGATAGGTGCTGAGTTTGGTCACGAAATAGAGCCAAGCCGAGCCAAACCAGAGGACATCAAGAAATCAAAAAAACAAGGGCCAGTTGAGGGTTTTAGCTTGACCAACTACTCTCTTGCTAGGAATACAAGTAAATCACCTAAACTGTTTCACTTTTTTCTTGACCGTTTTTTCCCACCTTGTTAATAAGAGAGTCCTTGCGAACTTCGGTATGGACAAGTATAGAGGGACTTCTTATGGACCGACAGTTACGCTGGGCGGGGCACGTATTCTGTATGGAAGGCGAACGTATGCCAAAGGCAGTCTTTTTTGGTGAGCTAAAAGGTGGTCGACGTAACAGAGGCGCCCCACGGAAACGTTTCTAAGACCAGCTTAGGTGCCAACTTGCCTTAGCTGACATAGAAGAGAGCACCTGGTTGCTTATGGCCTCAGAACGAGACAGCTGGAGGTCACTCACAAAGGCCTCCTTTATTCTTCATAACAAATTACATCATAGTCCCTTGACTTGCGTCATAGAATGCGGCAAATGTTTGGGCAACCAAATCCTCTGCTCTTCCTCGTCAGCAGCTATCCTTAGTCACAGCTTAGAGAGAAGATGGTCCATTCTTTGATGTTTTCCAACCAGTCGTTCTTCTTCTCCATCCACTGTACCTTGAAGGATGATTTTTATAGTGAGTTCTGACTTACAATAAGACAGAATCAGCTCAGCTTTGGTCTCTTCACAACATTATTTTACAAAGGCTTAAAACAACCTGTCTAGTACAAATTTCGAACACTTTATTTCTCCCACTTCCCATTCTCGGATCAAGCTGAAACTTTGCATAATTATTCATTGTCTCTTAGAAAAAAATGATTCAATCAAAAGAAATTAACCAGTTAGTTAATTAGATTATTTTGTTTGATATAAAAAAAAAGGTGAATAAATCTTACAGTATATAGCTATGTCTGTAAATGTGGAGTTATTCCTTTTAGATAAGCTCTTTTAAAACATCATTTTAGTATTTTGCTTGTTGATAAGATATCTCTAGAAATACTTTTAATCTTTGAGAAACATTTTGTTTCAGGTAAAGCTCTAACATTTATTTTGCTGCACCCCCCAACTCCCAAACTCCCACCCAACACACCCATACGAAGGGCTGCCATTGATTTGATTGGCAGGGGGTTTACTGTCTGGGAACCATACATAGATGTCTCTGCTGTTCTGCTTGGCCTCCTGGAGTTGAGCATTGATTCAAATAGGCTGATCCCCAGGTGAGCTCATATCTCTTGATTTACTCTTTTAGATGTGTATAACATAGTGACTCAACAATCTGTCTGTCTTCTTGGTAGTTTTGTTATTAAGATTTTTTTATTTCAGATATTTAACACATTTATTCAAATCATTTTTTTCCTTAAATTCCCTTCTCTTTTATTGGTATATCTAATAGAGAGTCAATTTTTTTCATGAATACAAACATTAAGTTTTCAATATTTCCTATAAATAACAATAATTTTAAAGGAATAGTATTGGTCAAAATTCACTATGTGATTAAAGATTTCATTGATTAACTTGTTCTTTATTTCTCTTTAGTATTTATTATGAATGATGCACTCTTATTAGAACTACTATATAATTTTTGTAAATGATTAATGTGCTTAATGTGCTAGCCAGCCTGTATCATAAGTTATATCCCTTTACCATTTTGTGCTCTCAGCACCAGATAGAACCTGTATATTTTTGTTTGATTTCTGACACAAACTCTTTTGTGTGCTGTCACATTTTGCATGCTTGTTTGTTATCTGTTAACAACTTCAATGTTTTCAGGCGTGAAATATCTCACCAACTCATGGAACGGTATGATTTAACGAAAATAACAAAATATTATAACTCCTAACGTTTTATAAAGTTGTGAATGTTTTTTTTTAGCTTCACTGTTATTATACAACTTGTATGCGAACTAATTTATTTTCCTGCGCAAACTCTGAGGGTGTAGCTAAACTAATAGTGAAGACTTGTATGGCAGAATAACATTGTACCCTACTGTGGGCATTTGTTTGCAGCCAACATTATGCATGTCATGCATTTGTATTTGCATTTCTTTATTGTACACTTAGAAAATGTATTTAGGTCTACACAACAATTTGAAATATTAAAAAAACTTCTGTTTTGTTTCTGGAAAGTAATTGCAAGCTCTATATTGGAAAATTGGTTGATCAAATGTGTCCTAATCAGTCTCGACATAATTAACAACCCGTTCTCAAATTAATTTTTTTAATAGGTCAGAGTAACAAACCATCAAAAAGTTAGTTAAAAATGGAATTAATAGATCATAAATATTTTTTTGCAAGTACAGGGTAAATAGCAGATTTGTAAGGTTGGTGTATGCTGGTTTAAAGTTGGATTTATTTTTACTGTTTTCATTTTATTTTTGTTTATTTTTCTATTTGAATTAAATTTACAGAAGTCATTGGCTATATGCATTGAATTGACCTATCCATTAATGCTTAGTTCTTGTCTGTCTCTGGGTGTTAATGCTATTCTTCTTGTTTTTTGTTTAAGTAGGAAGTGCCTGTAAGTATCAGACTAAAGCCTGATTGTCATGTTGGGTAAAAACTGTCCACCCTGGTGCAAAAACCTCAATTTAATTTAGCATACCCAGGGTTATTACCCTTCCAACATCAGATACTGTATTGTAGTTCCCTTTATGAAGGTCATCTACTGTCAGAGTCTATCTTTATTGCATTGCTTTGACATTCACCATTATGCCATTCTAAATCGCCTTCACATTTTTATACTCAACGCATGTTGTCTTTTTTGAAACATTTCAATTTGAAGGAAATAACACAGTGTAGAAAAGGGGAGCGTCCCTTTTTATTTAAATCTTTTTGAATTTATTTGCCTTTGTTAGAAACAACTAAACTAAGTGTTATTTCACTACTTAGGCTACTGTTAAGTCTACCCATAATTCCAATTCTACCAACCAGAATCCTGGGTGTACAGTAAGAGTGTTTTGATTTTTTTTTTTTTTTCAAATTTCCTGTTGGTTGATGGTGATTCAAAAGTATTGGCTGAGGACTGACAGATTTAACAAAGCTCTTTGCATTCTAAAAACATTTTTGGTTGTAGTAGCCACTTGGATGATTGATTAGTACAATTACACAATTTTACAGTTGTTTGTTTATAAAGTTTTAAAAATATCTTAACATGCACGTGTATATATATTGAGAGAGATATATGTATTGCTTTTGTCCCCCTCTCATTTATTAGCTGTTTTATTTTATTTTATTTCATCATTATAATAACATTTTGTTTACAAATATTATATATTCCTAGTTTTTGTTCAGTTTTTTTTTACTCTTACTAGTGTTTTGTTTTTTTTTAACTTTTTAAAACACCTAAAATAAATATACACATATTATATTGTTTTATATTTTAAAATTATTTTTGAATTAATCATAATCATTTATTTAATAATTTCATATCACTTTTTAACCCTTAATTTTAAAAGTATTAATTAAAATCAAGAAGGATGACCTTCTTTCTTTTCTACCCTACATTTGTTCTATTTTATCAAAAAGAAATACATAAAGATGTACCTTAATATAGTAAAGCATCAATACAATCTTATCCTAAGATCCATTGAACCTACTTTTAAATCTTAGGAAGTTCATAGATTTATATAAATATTAAGCAGTAGCTTTTTAAATATTGAAAATGTTATAAGATTTTCATATTCCTGAAAAAAATAATTGTTAATGAATGGATAAATTACCCTGAGTTGTTTAAAAGTCAATTCCAGACATTTAGTTAGCTTGAGAAATGTCTGAGAAGTTCAGGAATCTGTTATATTTTTTTGTGTTAAAAAGACTAAATATAAGTTAACAAAAGTAAGCCTCCCAGTTAGGAGTTTGCTCCCCTTGCTCTTTTTAGCCGCTGGTTGCCTAATCTATCAATAGTAAGCAAGGGAATGTTGGTGTAGATTAAACTTCCTATCTTTTTAATGTTGGCTTGATTGGTCAATTTTGTGGGCACATAATGATTTAGCAATATTTTATTTTACACAACTCAATATGATGACCAATTTTCAAAGTTGTTTTAATTAAATATAAACAATTAATTTGCTAAATTGACAGTATATGGTCTCATAGTTTTTTTTTAATGCTGTGATGATGCATACACTTAAAAAACATAGGCATGGTTGTATTGATATTTTACTGTAGAATTTGTCATTTTCTCTCTCTACAGTAAGGTTAGACCTACTACTTTAATAGTAGTATCATCCATCAATTATATTGCTTGCCTATTTGTGTTTCTGCTTTGTACCACATTGACCTCTATACACAGCATTCAGCCCTGCTATTTTAAGGTTATTTCTATCTTTCAAAGCTCTTGCCACTTTTTGTAAGCTCTTGATCTGTTATATTGGGGTTTAATTATTATTTTCCTAATAAATTTTATTGTAGGTACAAATATATTAGGTCATTAGCTACCCAAAATTCTGGCTTTAGGAAAGTAATGATTCTTAAGTATTTATCTATAGCAATGATGGCTGTGTGATACATGAAGGATATGCAAGAAAACTTTCTCTGACCTACCTTTCTGTATTATAATCTATTTAATATCTTTTCTCTTCTGACAAGGTATATCATTTGAAATGTATTTAAATGCTTTCATAGTGTATCCTATCATTATTATTGAGAAGAGGAATTTATTGTCAAAGAATAAACAAAGCACTGGATATATTAGTAGACTACTTTGTAGGGGAATAGTAGAGGGCTGCTTGGGAAAAGGGGGGGACTGGTTGACTGGAAAGAAACTTTAGTGATGGATTCTATCTAAGGAAGAAAAATGTCAGTGTACGTTGGTGAAAGGAGAAGGAAAAAGAGTCATTGGAAAATACAGATCTTCCAGTTCAGAATGGTTCTTTTTTTTTTACAACTATTTTGCTGGTATAGAGTACAATTGAAATAATTATAGGTATATGCAGAAGCTTTACATGCTGTATCATGGTTTGTCATCTCTTAGGAAACAACCTACTTATTTTCTGTTGAATTTTGCTTTTGTTTGAATGTCTAGATTTAGATTGAAAATTGGATAGAGTTCCATGAAAGTAGATAGCTGAGCCTAGATGACTGTTTATTTCAATATTGTTCATTCCAACATTTCATTACAATGACATTATCTGCTTCAAACTAAATACTTATTGTATAGAATGTCAGAGCATTTTTGGCCTAAAAGTAAATTCTTATCTTGTTTGTTAATTTCCTTTCCTTTGAATTGCTTGTTCAATTAACGTCATCCAAATACAATTCTAGCACCACATATGGCCTTCCACTGTCTCCCATGGCTGACACCTGTCGCTCAGCTAGACACGCCTTGTCGCTCATAGCAACTGCCAGGCCACCGGCATTTGTCATCACCATGGCCAAAGAGGTGGCCCGTTACAATGCCCTTGCCCAGAATGCCCAGCATCAGAATGCCCATGCACAGAACCACACTCTGGCCAGAGCATCGGCTGAGATTCTACACATAATTGAGCTGCTAGTAGAGAAGATACCAAATGATGTGGCAGATCTTATTGTTGAGGCAAGTAGAGTTTATTTTCAAAATATTACAATTATTTTATTATATATATATTTATAGATCGAATGAAAGATTTATTTTCTGCTTCATGGCTTTATTTGTATTATAATTTATTACATATATTAAAAATGTTATAAATTATAATAAACAGTATTTATCACTGAATTCTTTTTTTGAAATATCTCTCTAGTCTTCTACAAGGTTTCAGTTTGATAGCTTTTTGTTAATAAGGAATATGTAGAGATATTTCTATGTTTACTTAATATTAAAATGTGGCTTATGTGTTTTTGTTTATAAAGTCTATACAAATTCATTCAAAGCAAGAGTTTGGTGATATTTGTGCATACAATTTAAACAGCACACTCTAATTTATAGTTAAAATAAAACAATCTATTAATCTTTATTCAAATTCAAATGTGTTTTTTTTTTCCAAGGTCTGTTTATAAAGTTCAAATATAGTGTGATTATTTTTTATTTTTAAATTCATTTTAGCTTAGGCCTTTTAGTTTTTCCACTTTTTTCTATAGGCAATTTAAACTAACACAATTCTGACTACAATAAAGTTTTTTCCTATTTAATTTTATAACGAATATAATAAAGCTGGATAAGTTAGCAGTGCTGCTTTTATCATAATCTATTTGGTTGAACATGTTGTCAAGAGGTTAATATCCAGAAATATTCAAATTTGTTTTTCTCCCCAGGCAATGGATGTGACAATGTTTTGCTTAGACCTCAACACTCTGAAAGCCAAAGGCTTGCCAGAGCTCTTTCCAGCTATTTGCAGGTAGAATAATTTTGCCTCTTTTGTTTTTTTTATATTTTATTAATTTGCTCTAAGCCTAAATTTAAAAAAAATAAATTACTATTTACTGAAATCCATTATGAGTTTTGTTTTGTTCATTCCATTCAAAAAGATGTTCTCTTGTATTCCCAGATTTAGCATGGTTGCCTACTGCCAGTCAACTAAACGGGTTTGGGTTGGAGCTAGAAATGGCTGCCTTGCACTGTATGAAATGAAACAGCACTCTCGCTGTCAAGTAATAATGAATTTTACAATTTGCATTTTTTGTTGTTCCTTTAAAATTTTTTTTACTCTTTAGGATTCTTTCCCTTTGCATTATAACACAATAGCTGCTAAAGAAAAAGTTTGCTTTATTCTTTGTTATATGTATCAGGATTTTGCCTTGAATTCAAATATGTAAATTACTCCATCCTGCAAATTTTGTTTTAGGGCATACATCATTTATATAAAGGCACTTCATTGAACTGGCTACATGCTATTCTTGTAAACAATTGGGCTAAAAAACTCTACCTCTGCTTACAACTTCATAGTCTTAAAAAGAGATTACTTTAGAAACTATTGCTTTCATATTGTATATTATAGTGATTGGTTTAATTTCAAAGTACAATGAGTCCCTGCATAACAACAGGATTTGTCTGTCATTAAGCATGTGCTATTGTTCAGAGTGACCTTAGCTTTGGTTTAGCTATTTATCATTCTTTAATAGTAGAGTATGTAGTAATTTTTTTTTTCTTTTGATACAGTACTATATACACTGTAGTCATACATAAACTAAGAAAGGAGGTAACATCTTTAACATTTTTCATCTTTATAGTTTAAATCCTAACCACATACATTTACTCTTCCTTTTATCACCCATGTTGATGGCATGTGCTTGGTAGTAAAATTGTAAAAAACGAACTAAAAAAGTGTGTGTATGTACGATGTGAAAAGAGCAATCACATTGCCAAGATGAACTGTCTCAGCCCAGCTTATTGTACACACCACACTTAGTGCTGCCACTGTTCCGCTCAGTGGATGAAATTTAAAGATATTGCTCTGTCACCACCACATCAGTGAAATTTGATCATATATCGTGAAAGTCTGTCATGAGTTTGAGTCTGTGTTAAACAAACCTGTCGTTAAGTTAGGACTCACTGTACTGAAAAAGTGAAATAAGTAGATTAGAATTAAAGTCACTGTATTTTATGATAATTATACGGCGGTTGAGTTTAGTTAATAGTTAGTATTAAGGCTAGAATTACATTAAGGGCTAGGTTGATGCTAAACCTAGTAATGCAACAAGAATATTGCTTTATGATTTTAATAAGTTTGGTGTTATTTGTTTAGTGTTTTGTCTCCCTCCATCCACTACCAAATAATGAACATTACTTTTTAGTTATTCTAACCTTTTTGCTTCAGCTTACTTTTGAATGGGAGAAAAAACAAAATTTTAAACATGTATTTATTCAGCAAGAACAAACATGTTTTGTTAATAATTATTATTTGCCACTGTCTAATTAAAACTGATATTTTACATCTCTTGTCTGTTAGCTGATCACTGCTCACCAAGGGGCCATAACTGCTGTTGCTGTCAACTCAGATGGCAAGTACCTGGCAACTTTCTCCCATGTGGATAACAAGCTCAAGTTTTGGCAGGTCAGTAGATGTTTGATGTATGTCTAATATAAACTGGTTAAGTTTATTTCTTACTTCAGAAGGAATCAATACCAACTATTATTATCAGATGATTTATGAACTACATTTGAATATGTTTGAGTTTACTCTTTTTGCATTAACTTTTCTGAAATTTATTTATAGCTTATTTTAAATCTACATTTGATTTTAAATACACAGTAACCACAATGTCAAAACATTAATAGAAGTTTTTTATTTACAAAAAAAAAATGTTACTTATGGGCATGGGGGTCTACTCATTAGAAGTGAATCATCTGAGGTTTAAGTTCTGTTCAGACCAGGACATTAGAATGGGTGGGACTGATTAGCTTTTAGCTACAGAGCCAATGGTCTTGGATTCAAAGCCTGGTAACTGACAAGATTTTTACATAGAATCTGAGAATATAACTGCCTTAGCAAGTATTAGACAATAGAAAATAAAATATTTTATTTGTTATGTCATATAAAACATAATGCCACACTGCTGGCCTTAGAATAGTAAGGCTTTAAAATGAAACAGCTTTTGTATTTAGTGTTGTTTTGAATGTATTTGAACTTATGCAGCTAAAAATGTCCTTTGTTCTCCAGACTCCATCAAGTACATTGTTTGGCATTGGTTCCCAGCAGACTAAACACCTACGCACCTATGCAACCCCACCAATTGCAGCTTCATCTGTCAGCAACATTTTGAAGCTCGTCAGACTGGTCTGGGTGGATAAAACCTCCATTTTCCTTTTGACAGTTGATGGTCAGGAGCTGAAGTACACAGTCTGATCCTTAAGTGTGAACATTAGAGTTCAGTGTTATCTTGCAAGTGAGCATTAGAGTTGATATCAGTGTTATCTTGCAAGGTGTGATTAATAAAAAAAAATGCCTGTGCTAATTTAACATTTTCAATCTTGGTGATATTAAGTTTAGTTAATTTGTTAAAAACTTCTTTAGAAAGCTTATAGGTCTTGATTTTTTTAATTTAATATTTTTCAAGAATGCATAATAGTCATATGGTTATTAGACTTACCCCAGTACATAAAGAATAAGTAACAAAAAAAAAAGTGAAGCCTCTTGTTCAAACTACAAAATTGATTTTTCAAGTAAATCATTTTATGAATTTGTTTTATCAACACTTGGTTTGTTCAATAAATTTTTTTAGTTCAAAAATACTTAACTGCATAAAATATCAAATTGATTAATAAAGAAACAATACATGGTGTCATAAAATGTTCAGATTTACTTATATTTAAAAAAAAAATCTTTAATGTCTGTTTGTGTACTGGTATTTATTTAACTACTTTGATAAACAGAGGACAAAGCATAGACATTATAATATTAGCTTGTTAAAGTTTAGACATGGAATATTATTTGGTGTGTTTGTTGAATTTTGTTTTGGTGTGTTTGTTGAATTTTGTTATAAAATTTTTATTTTGGTCTTTCAAAAATTATGTTTTGTCGTCATTGTTTATTTATTATTGTAACACTATCTCTATAAATAGAATCTAATCCCCTGGAACAAAACAGTCTTTTGTTCAAATGTGTTGTTGAGCTAAGGTTAGTCTGAGCCAGCCTAAACAGTGCTAGCTGATACATACTTTGCTTGTTCTCTTCTTGTCAATGATTGGCTCACTTGTTAGTACTGAGTGCAGTTGCCAAAATGTTTAACTAACTTTTGATTTCAACAAAAAACATTTGACATAATGTACTAGACATGTATCTTGTGTATATATTTTCACTTGATCACTGGAAATTTTATTGTGGCTCCATGTTGTTGGTGGCATTTCATTTCTGCGTTATGTATTGTATTGTGTTTTCAGAATCTAGATACATTGTTTAGCTGTAGAACAGAGTTAGTCATGTGTTCTCTCCCATTCTTGACTGGCTCTTCTTCCTTTTATCCCAGCTTTCATCTGATTCCTAATGTCTAAGCTTAGGGTTAGGCTAGCATCAGAGTTTCCTGAAATGTGGTCACCAAGTCTTAATAATGTTGGCCAAAACACCTGAAAGTCATACTAGCAAGAGGAATGCATGTCCAACTTGTTCACTAGTATATTTGATCAAGATTCAATTGGCTGCAAATGATTTCAACATTAAAAATGTTTGCTGCTCGCGTTGTAGTTTGAATAGATTTATGTTTATATTTGTGATATTAGTGTAATATAAAATAATCCAAGTCATATTCATTATTTATATCTTAATATTTATTATTATGTGTGGATTTTGTAATATATTAAAACAAAAAAAGGTTGCAAACTTTTAGATCAATTGAGCAGACATTAATTTTATATAATTTGTAGTCTATTTTAAAGAATGTACTTTGGACATTCCCAAACAATCATTAAAAAAAACTTCAGTGTGTACTTTCTGGATAGCTGAATGGCTGTTTGGTATGCACTCTGGACAGTACATGCTTCTCTGGGGTTGGAATCCTGCTTATTAATATCTCCTGCCTCCATGTTGGGCAAGAAGATAATTAATTGTTGTGTTCACTTTTAGAAAACATTCCTAGAGCATTAACATAAACTTACTATCATTTTAAGTCAATAATATTATGAACTATAAAGTAAAGCTTCAACATTGTGTGTTCAGAACCTTTGTTGAAATATCCTCGTCGTTGTATAGAAATGTAATTGTACTGGTTACTGTACAGATCACTTTATATTTAATGAGATTTTGAGATATTTGTAGCTATTATTATCAATGAAATAAAAACTAATAGCTAACAATTACATTGTTATTGTTTTTTTTTAGATTCTCAAATTAACATCTATTTATAAATTTAGACCAAGAAATAATTAACAATTTTATTATTTTACTTTCTAACCAAAACGGAATTTAAAATTAGTACTCAAGATTTGATAAGGAGTGGGGGCTTTGAAATATAAGTTAAAGAATGTTTTAATAGAAAGTAGAACATACCAGTATATACTTTTAGTTACCAGATGACAAAGTTTGGCTGATTTGGTCTTTATAATATAGCTAAGGGTTACTTGTAATATATTTTGTGTTATCTGAGACATTAAAACTCATTTCTCCATTGTCATTAATAATGTTTCCAAAAATTAAATACTTGAAACCTAAAAAAAAAATTGGGTTTTGTGCTGCTGCCAAACAATGGGTGAAAACCGGTGGATTAATGCATATTATTTTTAAAACAGAAAACATTCCATGTCAGCATTGAAATGGAACCAAGCAATGAGGAAAATTGATGGAAGAAATGTGACTTGATTTATGGAATGAGTCTGACTTGATTGAGCTCAGTCATCTGAGACTCATCGGTCATAGAAGAGAGCACCTGGTAGCAGGTGATTTCTGAACTAGGCAGTGGAGATTTTGTACAAAGGCTGCAGGATTTACATTTGAGACCAAAAAGAACAGAGGACAGACATAGATTGCAAAAAGAGAACCTAACCCAACCACCAGCAGACAATGTTTATGCCTGCACAGGATGTGGCAAAATATGAAGATCACAGCTAGGACTGCATAGCATGTTAAATACTAAATTCCTCCTTTACATTCAGACTTGAAGCCAAGCCTTATTATAAATCTGATTTTACTATCATTAACATATTGTAACAAATCTCACTATCCAGGCTCTCTGTAAACTGCACCACACGACACCACCAACTGAAAGAACTTGACAACTCAGGGCTCCAAATTAACGTAATAGTTTAATGTCAATAAATGACAGCCAACACTGTACAATTGGCAGCACGTAGCACAAGACTGTACAAATATCTCTCCGTTAATAGCTGTACAAACTCTTGCACTGGTCTCTCCGTCTCATCTCGGACTGGTACTGACGCTCCTGAGTTCTGTTCACGACGCCGATCCTTCCCGAACCATCATGTTGACACGTCTCAGCTTACTGTCGTAACTTGTCACGGTTGACCGCTCGTCTAACGCTGGCCTGGGGCGATTTGCGTTGGCTGACTAAACACACATTACTACCCCCATGTGCCACCACGAGGTTTATTACAATATTAATAATGTTCATTGGTGAATTATACCCTTTTATTTTTAAAAACAAGTATAGCCTACATATTATTTTACCAATTTTATTTAATGTATTAAAGAAACAAAAAGCATGTTATTTAATAGTCACATAGATCTAGTTATAAAGTCAAATAGAACTAGTTATAAAGTCCCATAGATCTAGTTATAAAATCAAATAGAACTAGTTATAAAGTCCCATAGATCTAGTTATGAAGTCAAATAGAACTAGTTATAAAGTCCCATAGATCTAGTTATAAAATCAAATAGAACTAGTTATAAAGTCCCATAGATCTAGTTATAAAGTCAAATAGAACTAGTTATAAAGTCCCATAGATCTAGTTATAAAGTCAAATAGAACTAGTTATAAAGTCCCATAGATCTATTTATAAAATCAAATAGAACAAAAGAAAAGATTATGAAAGACAAAAACAATATCTTAATTTTTAAATATTTCTGTAAATGATAATAATGAAACTCATTGCAAGGTGATTTAGATGTGATTTTGGTTCGTAATGTGAAATGAGATAAGCCAACAGCGAAGAAAGCAGATCATATAAAAAAGCTGAGAATCCAACCAGGCAACATCCATCATTCCTATGCCTTGTGCACAGTTGGCTTTTTGAGGTGGAAATAGGATTCTATTGCCATCTTTGAGTTCATAAGAAATGTGCTCATCTTCGATTATTATTATAATGTAGCTATAAGAGTACAACTTACCCACAGTAGCTATTCAGAAGTTTACCATTTTATTTTTACTTTAAATTTAAGGAGTAATTTGAAAATTTTAGATGATTATCAAGAGCTTTATTTCTAATGTTTGTTTCTGAGCCAAATGAAATTTCAGTTAAGCACTGGAACTTTGTATTTTTTTTTAAGCCTCATATATTTGGTAATCATAAACCATTGATAGTTTAAAAGTATTACTATCTCTTTTTCTAGTTAACTGTGTAATGAGGTTTGATATTAGGATTTTAAATAATTAATCAAAAGAAGTTAATAACACATTTTTGATTCTTTGTTTTTGTTTATTTATCATATATATATATATCAATAAACTGTCTTTGGCATCAACATAACAATCAAATATTCAAGAGCATAATAACAAATGTTTTTAATATTTCATACAGGCATTCTTATTCCTTTTATCTTAAAATCTTATCTTTTAAATTACAGACATTCCTCAAGGAAGAAGATAATGATGTATTTGTATTTTTGTATTTCTGTATCATAGTCCAAGAAGGCTTCTAGTACAATTTTAATTTTATCATTAATAAAGGGTGGTATATCAATTTTTTTTTATCCCTTTAACAGAATAAACCTCCAACAACCACCCCCCTGGTACACACTGTGATAACCTTACAAAATAGTCAATTTTTACCCAATCCATGTAAGATTGACACTATTGCCTTAGCAACCCAGCATAGCAAGCACTCTACATGGCAGTGCTTTTCCTTAGCACAAATTGCATAAGAGCTGAAAGCAGTCTAATTGAAGAAGAAATGCCTATGTAAGTAACAGTAACATAAAGCTCTCTAGCTGCATTAAGTAACCAAGTATTTCACACTAACTTATGTATCACTTCAAATCTAGCTTGAATGAAGCATTATAATATTTAAATTTTAGATGAAGATATGAAATGCCTTTTTCTTGGTTTACCCTGTTAGCCATCAAATTATTTTTTATTGAGTTGATCACTAGCCAAAAAAACAAACATATATATTCACTCCATCAAGCTACTCAAAGTCACTTCTATCATAAGTGTTACAAACTAGAAGTAAGGCCAGAGTGAAACTAAAATTTATTACAAAACAACAAGTCTCATAAAATCTTATTTCACAATTTGGATGTGACTGGCGGGTCATTCATCTCCTCTTGGACCAACAAAGTGGGGAATTTTATGGGCATCATACGATCAGGCTCCTGCTGTGGGTCACAACGATACTTTGTGAAGTCTGTCACTCCTTCTGATCTTAAGTAATCTTCATCAATAAGAGCCAGTCCATTGAGTCTAAAATAAAAGACAACTTTTCAAATCAGCTTCTTAAATTAACTATTGAAAGTTACTTTTTAGTGTAATGATTATGGAAAGTTATTCATACTAAGTCCTGAAATCAAAACATATATATATATAAAAACTATTTCTTTAGATGTGTTAATTAGGCTTAACATATGTTGTCTCCATTGACCATGAAAATTAAAGGTTTGGTACAATCTAATTCATTTACATAAACTATCAATGTATGGATGTCTGTAAGAATCTTCTGTAAATTATATTATAAGACAAATAATTTGAATTAAAAACAGTTCAAAATTTACATTTCTTTTTTTTTCTAAAGGCCATTGAAAAATGTGTATTGATAAGTGCAGTCAGTGACACATATAGAATATTTAGAACATTACTAAGTAAAATTAAAGAATAAATTAAAAAAAAAAAGCAAAACAATAAGTCTGTTAATATACATCGTTTTGTTGAACATTATAAATACAGTACTTTAATTCATCAATTACATGTAAACAGAAATATTTGTATGGAGGCACTAAATCAACCCAAACATCAAACAATCAACAACTCTCACAGGAACCTATGATGAAATGAGGATGGAGTCTAGAAGACTCACCATTATGCCTACTTCACAAGTTGACAAGAGTTAACACAAAAGTAGATAGCCACAGAAGAGTTACAATCTACTTAAGGAGAGAAAACAAAGATCTTTAACTAACGGTGGTTATAATAGTCAACCAAAACAGTACCTCACATATATAAATGACATTGTTTTGTAGCAGAAAGATATCAATGACATGGTGAGAGTTTTTACACTACATAGTGCTTCTTGATTGTCTTGTGAAGAACGAAAAGTCAATGTCCTAATGGCATTAGGTGAACAGTTGGTACACAATTATTTTCATATTTACCTGTTGTTGTTTTTTTAAAGTTGCTCAGTTTAGCATATCACATCGAATCAATATATTTGTCGCAGCTAGTTAGTTTTGTAGTAAAAATGTACACAATCTAATAGTGCCGCTTTCTTCAATAGGCAATGACGTCATTTATGCTATTTTATTTTGTGTAGTATTTTTTTCTCCCTTGTCGTTTCCTCGTAATTTTTCATGTCATTTTTTCCTTCTTGTACATTTAGTGCATTAGTGCTCTACAGAGAAAAGCTGTATCTTTTGAGTTCCTGAATTTTCCATGCGTTTTACGTTACTGGACAGCCTTAGTGTTTGCCTTGATTATATTTTTGAAGGACTATTGGACAACTGTTTAGGGGTTTCAAGTTTCAGGTTCTGGATTCCAGATTTCAGTCTTGGTGTTGCATTGTGACTTTGTGAGTTTTGCTGCTACCCTGAACTTTGTATCTTCATTATTGGTGAACATTCATCTTGGCTAAAAGATACTTGTGTTACCATGAACATTTGTGTATGAAGTGAACTGAACCTGATTACAGAATCTTTGTCTTGAAATGAAATAATATTGAGGTCAATATTATTGGAAATCATACTATAAGGTGGTTATTCTGTTTGAAATACTATTTAAGTATTTAATTGAGCTATACTATGAGTTATTAATTTTCAGATCATGCTATATGTACTTGTATTCAATTTTCATTCCAATTAGTCATATGACATTTCATTGTATAAATCACATTGGATTAAATTTATAGTTTAATTGTAAATCATCATACACATTGTTTATTAATTTATGTACAACTGGATGTGTATGGTGTTTCTGTTAGGCTGAACCTTGGGACTGATATATTTATTAAGTAATAAGAAATTACAAATTAATTATAACACACAGGCATATTGCAATCCAAATTACATTTTTAATACCTAGACAACTTAATAATTAGTAATTAAATAAACAAAGTCCTGACAATATTGTAGCTACATACTTTTCTGTTGTCTCTTCTGCAATCTGAAAACAGGCATCAGCAAATATTGTAGGCTTTCTCATATAAGCAGGGGCCAAGTTACGAACTTGTGTGACATGACTTTCAATAACTGTTGCTGGCCACAATGCACTGATTGAAACTCCTGAGAAAAACAATAATTCGAATTACAGGAAAGTGATTTTTTGTTGATATAAAAAAAAAAAAAAGGTTCGACACAATATTTTCTAGCTCTAAACAAAAAAAAATTAATAAGAAGACTAGCTTTTTTAAGAGTAAACTAAAATGGAAAAAGACAAAAGCAATTTAGGATATTAAGATGATATATTTTTAAAAAAATTAAAGAAGGCTTTTGAAGGCAAAGTATTGATCTGAAGGAAATAGAAAAAAGAAACTGTATTTACCTGTGCCAGTTAGTTCATTAGCTAGCCCATGAACTAAGACAGTCATTGCTACTTTTGTCATGGAATATGGTGTTTTACCTTTAAAAAATCTGAAAATGATAAGAAAATATTACAACTTTTTACAAGCACAAAAACATAAATAATATTAGTTTGATTTATAATTAAAAGTGTATTAAATAACAAAACTAAACAGATAATAAAAAATTACATAGTATAACGTTTTTAAAGATTACACAAAATACAATAAAAGATCATTTTATTAATTTTTTTTATAAAAAAAAAATAGAATGCCTTTCTTCAGAGACACCTATTATAAATTGGAGGTGCTACAAGAATCAAGCGTCCCTTCTTTCTCTCCAACATGTGTGGCAAAATGTTCTGTACCATACAAAAAGCTCCACGAGCATTCACTTCATTCATCAAGTCCCAGCGCTTGAGTGGAGTTTCAATGACACTGTTCCATTGCACAGCTCCTGAATGCAAAAAGGAGATTTAGCCATAATAACAATACCACAGAACGAATGTATTATTTGTGCTGTTATTTAGGTATGTGGCCAGCTTTTTAAAGTCACCTTTGAGTCCATAAGAAATGAGAAATATGCTCATCTTCAATCACGAAGGAGGAGCTATATATATATATATATTTAGGTATGAAAAAGTTACATTCTTGTGTTTTTGTATTACCAGAGTATGAATGGTAAATATGTGGTCTGAATGTTTTGAATGTTCAGTATGACAAGGAGAATTTTGTGCACGATAAGTTATTTGGTTTCCTGAAGTAAAAAAAAAAAAAAAGACTGGCACTTTACTATTGCTTTGTTTTTAGATATTTAACTTATTCTTTTCTTTTGATAAATGGAATTTTAATTTTTTTTTTCAAAGTATAGATATAGGTTTTTAAGGGGTTTATGTTAATCAGGACTGTTATAAATTGTCATCCTTTATAATTGGTTGCTAACGTTTTACACCTGTGCTCAAGTGACCTTAGCCTGATAACATATTTTGAAGTGGATAGGCTTTGTCTTTGTCCTTCAAAATCATAATGATAATCATAATAAGAGCAAACAAACCTAGCTTGTGTGATTGTACCCTGTGAGTTTACCCTGTACAAACTTGTCATGCTATTACAAATACATTATAACCAGTAACTATGAGAAGACAAACCAGCATTATAAACAGCTACATCAAGAGATCCATATGTATTAATGCATTGTTGAACTGTGCTGGCAATGTCATCTTCTTTACGCACATTACATTTGACGGGTTTGGCATCACCCCCTTTGTCTTTGATTTCCTTTGCAACATCGTAGATTGTACCTTTTCAATAGAAAAATAATATTTTTCTCTAAATTAAACAGTAAATTTGGTTGTAAAACGTAATACCTGGTTATAAAATTATTCAATTAGTTACAAGGAAATGGAACACATTAATTATATTATTATAAAGTTTTTAGTTACTTACAATAATTGACAACAATCATTTATCCTGCCACTAGTACACTTTTTGTGCAGCACTTACCAGGCAGTTTTTATAAAAGCACCTATAAGTGCCATTTTTGAAGCACTTACCAGGTAGTTTGTCACTATGTTCTGTAGTTTTGGCAGCAACACAAACTTTGTATCCATTTTCAGCAAATTTTAAAGCAATCTGTTTCCCTATGCCTCTTGTAGCCCCTATGACCAATGCTGATTTCATTTTCAGGAGTACCACTGCAATAATAATAATAACCAATAGTATTAATAATGTTGTAACTCCAGTGGCGGACTGAAAGGGTTAATGTTTGTGCGGCCTACTGATACACACGACTCAGGCCAATCACACAGGTCAACGGGTCAACGGCTGTTGATAGACAAGGGACAGTACTGCTAATAATCGCAAGTATGACATGTGTTGTGGTCATGTGATCAAGAGCCTTCACAATCGAGAGAGTGTGTTTAAAAAGACAGTCGAGTCCAGAACAGCAAGGCATAAGGACTGTGGTACCTTTGAGTCCTCGAAAATGTAGCTGTACGAGCTAGAGAGACTTGTAAAGTTAAGTAAGGCAGTTCTGTTAAGTTCAAGAAAGCATTTGAATTGATGTAGCCAATTGTGTTGAATTGGCTGTGGATGTATTTGTAATTAAATCGCCACTTTGTTACTCGGAGCTCTTGTTGTCAAGTTCTTGAGTTAGATGTGCTGTGTTGTGTTAAGTAGTGTTTGCAGAAGGCCTGATTGAGAAGATCGTAACAATAATATGAACTACAGTAATTTAGTTAAGTATATTAGTACATTTAAATTAATTGTTTATATATTGTAAAAATAATGAGATTGATTTGATTGTGCATAATTTCAAGCAAAAAAACTTTTAAAAATAATAATAAAAGACTTTTTTTTGTTGAGTCTTAGTTTTTCTATTACATTAAAACAGAATACACATAAATAAAAAAAAAAACTGTGTGAAGTTTCAACTATCATTTATAGAGTTTTTAGAATTAAGTAATTTAAAGTTCAGATTTTTTTTTTTGAAACATTTTTTTTTAAGAGCTAAAGAAAGCTAATTTTTTTACATCTAAAATTGTAAAAACCTCACAATTATTGAATTCATAAAATCTATATAAAATTGATATTATCATCGGAAAGCTCTCTGCTATAGAAGGCTAGATGTCAATCTGAAGTCTAAGGTTACATTGCATAGGCTGTGTCCATATCATAATGCCATCTTAATTATGCACATACCCATATGCTCATTTTGAAGATTGTATACATCTAATAGTAACATATAACAAAACTAATCTATTTACAATTATAGATCTACTAGATTTATTAGGCTAGTGATAATAGATTCTATTATTAGATTATACAGATGATGTAGATTATTGTAGATCTAATGAAGATCTATTAATACTAGATTTAGACCTAATCTAGTAATATGGCTTATTTTATGAGACAATGAAAAGATCTAGATCTATTATCTAGATTCTATCTTATATAAATCTTCTTATCTTATCTTATATAATACAGACAATACTTCAAAAAAGAAAATGATTACGTCCTACGCGTCATGCATTTAGTCATGCATATTAACCAATGACTTAAACTCTGCTAAGTTACTGGTTTTCCTGGTTAGCTAAGGCAATCCATTCCATGCTCTAATAGCACTAGGGAAGGAATGTGCCTTTCAGAGTATTTTATTAGATTTTGTTTTTGTATTTGAAGATTATGGTTCAGTGTTTTATGTATAATTGCTACTTTACTTTTGAGTCTTCTATCCTGAAGGCTTTCTAAATTTAGTGATTTTACTAAAGGGGTTACTCTAGTCAAATAATAATATTCAAAGAAGCTTTGTAAACAGAAGGAGCACCTATATTGAAAATTTAAAGGAACTAAGGCAGAAAGAGTTTATAAAAAGTATATAAAAATTAAACACCTAACCCAAAAAGTAAGCAGACAGCTGCAGAGTGACTACATAAACAATGTAATATCTAAAGATAACAACAAAAATCTATGGTCATACATTAAGTCTAAGAAAATGGAAACAACAGGCATAGCGCCATTAAAAGGAGAAGATAACTTAACACATAATAATAATAATGAAACTAAAGCTAACATCCTTAATAAATACTTTGCACCAGCATTTCCCATTTCTGTAATTCGTCTATTTCTCTTTGTAAAATGTCTGTATCTGTGTTGTTTTTATTGTTCTATATTTTATGCAATTGTCTGCAAATAATCTGACTTTTGTTCCTGAACTAATGCAATTTGGCAAATCACTTATGTAAATTAAAAATAGTAGTGGACCTAAGACTGTTCCTTGAGGTACACCTGAGTTTATTGTTATAGGTGTTGATTAGAGCCATTTATTATTACAGTTTGTTCTCTCCCTATCAGAAAATCCTTAATCCACTGATGCAATTGACCATCAATGCCAAAATATTTTAATTTTAAAAGCAAACTATGGTGGTGAATTTTGTCAAAAACCTTGGAAAAATCTAATAATATAAGATAGCATCTATTTGCTCACTATTATCTAAACCTTTTGAAAAATCATCAATTAGTCCTATTAGTTGTGTTTCACATGAATTATATTTCATAAAGCTATGTTGGTATGGAGTAAGGGACATTATGTTTGTCTAGGTGGTTTATTATGTTGCTACATATTATGTGTTCTAGGATTTTACATGTGATGTTGGTTAGTGATACTGGTCTGTAGTTTCCTGGGTCAGATTTTTCTTTTTTGAATGGGGGGGGGGGGGGGTGACATTAGCTTCTTTCCAGTCCCTTGGTATTCTGCCCTGGTTAAGAGATGTCTGAAAAAGTATTTTTAACACTGGTGCTAGCTTATTGCTTCAGTTCCTTGAGTATCTAATGTTTGCTAATAGTTTTTGGATCCCCTTATCTTATCTTATATAATACAGACGTTACTTCAAAAAAGATGATTACGTCCTACGCGGCATGCATTTAGTCATGCATATTAACCAATGACTTAAATTCTGCCAAGTCACTGGTTTTTCTGGCTATCTCAGGCAACCCATTCCATGCTCTAATAGCACTAGGGAAGAAGGAGTATTTGTACAAATTTGTCCTAGCGTATGGGACGAGGAATGTGCCTTTATTTTTGTGTCTTTCAGAGTATTTTATTAAATTTTGTTTTTGTATTTGAAGATTATGGCTCAGTGTTTTATGTATAATTGCTACTTTACTTTTGAGTCTTCTGTCCTGAAGGCTTTCTAAATTTAGTGATTTTACTAATGGTGTTACCCTAGTCAAATGTGAATATTCGTTTGTTATGAATCTCACTGCTCTACTTTATGTTTGTTCCAGTTTCTTAATGTTTTCTTGAGTTGAGGGGTCCCAAACGGTGGATGCATATTCTATTATTGGCCTAACCAAGGTTAAATAACATTTTAGTTTTATGTTCTTATTTGATTTATAGAAATTTCTTTTAATAAACCCTAATGCTTTGTTGGATTTTTTAAATAGTTTCATCAATATGTGGATTCCATGACAGTTTTTCATTTATTACAACACCTAGATATTTTGCGTTTTTAGTCTATGTTACTGGTTTGCCATGAATAAGATAAGTGGAATTAATTTGTTTTAGTTTTTTTGTTACTCTTAACAACTGACATTTTTCTGGGTAGAAAGACATGCTAGCTAGATCTATATACTTCTATGTCTATTTCTAGACTCTATATAGGGGATCTATATAATTCTTAATTTATATGGGCCTATCTAGACTCTAAATAAATATCTATCTAAATCTGGATTACCTTTCTACAAAAGCATCGTATCGTTAACAAAAATAGACTTTCGACTCTAGCAGAATAAACCAAATTATCTCCCCATTGAGCACTGAACTATATATATTATCATAAGGTTATACCTGAACAGGAAGAATGTCGAGGCGTGGACTGCAGAGCATCTACAAATTGTGTTAGATGCCCGCTTCCAACAATGAACTAGTTTCTTTCCTCGGCATATACGACTCCGAAGCAACTCCTCTGAACCTAAACAAGACTTGTTAATATTGGTTTAGACGACACAGGACATGAGATTCGGAAATGGGAAGTAAAAAAACTTCACAGAAATTTCCAGGCTTTATTACATGGTGAAAACACTCACACGGCTGCGTTCGTTAACATGGCTCAAAGCAGGTCATCTCTACCCTGAAACAGAAGGCCTTGTTACAGCAATACAGGACAGAGTAATTAGGACAAAAAACTACGAGAAGCCGGAGAAGCATATCCTCAACTCAATGGTGTTGACAAATGCCGAAAGTGCAGAAATGTGGGTGAGTCTATTGAACACATAATGGCAGGATGCTTAGCTTTATTAGAATCTGCCTACCGAGATCGCTATAACCAAGTTGCAAAAGTAAAACTCCAATGCCTGGCTTTGGCACATAATTTGATTAAAAAGAAGGATACTCCTCCTAATTACAAATACTCGCCACAAGAGGTTATCGAGTCAACTGATCACTTAGAATTGAATAGGCCTACTGGGAAAGGCCTATTTTAACTGACAAAACGGTGGCTTTTAATCGCTTGATCTGCGTTTATTGACACCAAAAGAACGCTACAATCATTGACATCGCCGTACCAATATCCTCTAATATAAGGAAAACCGAAATGGAAAAACAAAGAAAATATGGGAACCTAAGCTTAGTTATCAAGCGGTTAAGAAAGTTGTCTAGAATAACAATATATCTTGTTGTTATATCAACTTAGGGGATAATAATGTCAAGTGCAATGTCTTTCCCTTGTTCGATACCAAAACAAAATAATTAATTACCAATAGTTAATTAACTAATAACGTTTTTATTTATTCTTGTTTTGTCAGGTACAATAGCCTAAATTATATGTGCAAAATAAATTTTAACATGTGGGAGAAATAACATGAACAAACATTTCAATAGACTGACAGACAGAATAGTTGATATAAGCTTTTTAAATAAGAAAATTGTTTTCACAAAAAGAATCTTCATAATTTTAATAGTTAAACCATAAAATGTTATCTTTTTGTTGGAATGTTGATTGTATGTTTCTAAATGTTGTGTATTTTTTTTAAAGATGCTCAGTGTTAATAAATCATATTGAGTATGTTACAAAGATGTATTCTAGATGACATTTTCATTATTATACATGTCATCATTTGTGACTCTCTCTTTCTCTGTCTTTATCTCTTTGTCTATTTGTCTCTGTTTCTCTCTTTTCCCCCTCTTTCTCTCCATCTGTGTGTCTCTGTTTCTATCTGTCTTTCTTTCTCTCTTTCTCTGTCTGTCTCTGTTTCTATCTGTCTTTCTTTCTCTCTTTCTCTGTCTGTCTCTCGTTTGTGCCAATACAAAACAATTTTGGCTTTTATGAAGAATTGGTGAGGGGAGGTAATTTATGATGAATGTGTAGAAACTGAAACTCCGATATTGATTTAATTACAGGACTCTCCGGCTTCTGACAGCGAACACTGGGTTAATTTCTGGATGTCACAAGATTAATAAATAAACATAAAAAAAGACTGTCTACTCACTACAAAAAAATTGCGAAGGCTACTCGCGCCAGGGTTGGTCTTGAGTTGGTGTATTTTAAAGATGAATTAGGCCTACTATTAATTTGGAGTTTTTTTATTCACTTATCATTATTTCCCTCTTTCCAGTAAATGGATTTAACTTTTGTAAGTAATCTCATTGTATTTATTATTATTAGGAACATTTTTTTTCAAAGTAACGCCAAACTTTAGATGAAACGGTAAAGTTAGTGTAGGCCTAACTGTTTTTTCTAGACTCATAAGTTGAATAATTAATATAAGATATTCATATAAAACACAGTCGGAATTTTGTATTTACTTAGAATGTCTATAGAGCTGTATTAAATGAAAATCATTTATGTAGCCTATACGCAAAGCATTGAACAATGGCTGACTGTTCATGTGGTATGCGCTCTGCACTCTCTTTCGATGGGCGTGATGGTCCAGGGTTTGAACCCTGCACTGCGGGATGTTTAAGTTAAGATGTCGGCCTCAATCTTAAAATCTGAAGGGATCTCAAAAACATGTAAAACAATATAAACCAAAAAACAATATTTGTATACAAAACGACCTACTACATTTAATAAAATAAGATCATATATTTAGCTTCAATCCTGTTACAAAAACTAAAATATTATTAAAAATTTAAAAATTTTATTAAAAAATACAGAGTATTGTTAAAATTTGTTAATAGTATTAGGCTTCTTCTTTTTTTTAAAGTGGACCTATAGGCCTAGATTTATAGAATAGATTAGCTTAAGTTAAACCCAGGTTTACATTCAAATGGACACAAGACGTAGTTTAATTTTCAAGGGAAAAATGTATTAAAATAACCATACTATTGAAAGTGCCGTTAATGCACATACATACAGAGAGAGAGAGTGAGAGAGTGAGAGAGAAACACTAAGGGAGTGATATGTGCATAGGGAATGAACAGCATTGATGACATTGTTAATAAAAAATATCGGGCATATTAGGTGGGAATACATGTCAATTTACCATTTTAAAAATGTTTATTTTAAAGTGTATATGCCTAATACCAAGTACGACAAATGTAATTTTTGCAATTTTTTGCAACAGTTGCTCGTATGTGTCAGTGTAGCAGTCAAAGATGCAATACCAAAGACGGTAATTCTTCTTCTTTTTACTTTAACACAGCATTTCTCAAACTTTTATTAGTGGCGCCCCCTAGACGAACAAAATTTCGCCCCCCCCCCGGAAGTGTTTTCTTGCAATCAGAGCCAAGAAATGCATTCTCCTGGCGTCTAGGGCTCACTAATTATCATAGTAAAGAAAAAAATACGCAGGTCAAATTAAGTGTAATAAAAAAAGGCGACAGCACGGGCTCAAAGTTTTGCAAAGGTAGACCAACATAAATACTGGCGGATCTGGGGGGGGGCGGCAGGGGCGAATTTTAGTGTAGAATTTACACAATTTGTATACGAATTTATTACTTATGTTAATAATATATACTAATTATTTATATTTCAACCTATTTTTAGATTATTTCGCCCCCCCCCTCTAGTATGTTGGCCGATTTGGTGGGGTCGGAAGGGGGCGATGGTATCAATCCCGCCCCCCCCCCCCATACACATATTTCTAGAAATCACAGCTTGCTAACAGAATCAATTAAATATCTATATGATTAAAACTTGTTATTGATATTTTAACCGATCTTTATATTATGTCGTTCCCTGTTTGCCGATGGGGGGGGGGGGCGAATACCTCTACTGCCCTTCCCACCTAAACCCTATTTTTATGGAAAAATCATAGTTTGTGAACAAAATTAATTCAATTAATATATACATTTTATATTATGTCAATCCCTTTCTAGTATCTTGCCGATTCGGTGGGGTTGGGAGGAGGGCGATTGCAAGTACTGCCTTCCCCACTCTAGCCCTCTGAGTGGGGGGGGCGGTCCTATTTTTATGAAGAATCATAGTTTGTTAACAAAATTAGTTGAGTCCCACCCCTATTCTTTAATGCCAAATGCAATCTTTAGCAGAAATTATTTATGGAGCGAGGATTAATCGTTTTAACTCTACCGCCCCTCCCATTTCCAGACAGAGTTTATGTAATTTCAGATGAATTTATAATAATTATTTTAAGAAAGTTAGAATTCAAAGCAAATTTTTCAGTATAAGAGTCACGATTGAGATGAGTTCTACTCCCGAATAATTTTCACATAGTCCCTTTTCCCAACCTTTACTCAATCTGATATTTTGCTAGTTAAATAAATTTGGGACTATAACTCACAATTTATACTTGAATTTTATTGAATATTATTTATCGAATAATTATTTTTTCGGCGTCGATCCTCAAAGCCAACATCTAAATATGTGGGATATCTTATCTTTTCAAGGAAAAAATCGGTTTTATTTGCAATGTATTAAGGGCCTATAAATTTATATTAGAATACTTTTCAAGTACGACATTATTTGAAAAGTCCTTTTTTAATAGTATGAATAATGAGCCTTTGGTCAGGAGAATGCATTTCTTTTGTGAAGAATGCAAGAAATCTTTTTTGGCGTCGGAACCCCACTGATGAATAATGAGCTGTAGATGTCAGGAGAATACGTTTCTGCAGTAAAGAATGCAAAAAAACGCTTTTGGCGTCGGGGCTTTGCCCCGAACTCCATTGATGAATAATGAGCAGTAGATGTCAGGAGAATGCGTTTCTGCATTGAAGAATGCAAGAAAACGCTTTTGGCGTCGGGGCCTAGGAAACCTTATAGCGCTGCCCCAGTTGTTTTGTTTTTCGCCGGAGGTTGAGAAATCCTGCTTTTTTATTCTCATATATATATAATATATATATGTGTGAGTATGCTGTACGCACGTTTATGCATAGGGTTAGGGTCTACTGGGCGTTAGGGTTAGGGTTTGGAAAAAAATCGCCCCCCCCACACTCCAAAGTTCTGGATCCGCCAGTGAACATAAAACATAGGCCTACGTACGTATTTAGTGGACTTGATTGTCGTAGATCATCTTCTTATTAAGCGAGACGTCTTGACGCGTATATTTTTTTTTTGTCACACAAAAACCATATCTTATTATTTATTATTATCCTTATTCTTATAAACACCTAAAGCCAACTTCGAAATCTCACCACATCTCTGACAAGACTAAAATAAGAATCTTTAACTCTAATGTCATTGCGGTCCTACTGTATGTTTCTGAAACACGGAGAACAACTGAAGCAACTACAATAAGTACAGACCTTCATCAAATGATGACTGAGAAATATCTTTAAAATGCACTGGTATAACAAAATAGAAAACACCAAACTTTGGGAGAAGGGTGGACAGAGAAATGTAGAGTTGCAGATTTTAGAAAGTGGAGGTGGATTGGTCACACCCTGAGAAAAGATAAAAAAAAAAACAACAGAGCTTGACGATCTTAGAGTGGAACCCCCAGGACACAAGACGTAGTGGAAGACCAAAAAGAACATGGCGACGCAGTACACTAAATGAAGCCGAGAGGACAGGAAAGAGCTGGGAAGCCATTTAAAAACTACAAGAGACCGTGGAGTGTGGTGTGTTTTTACTGAGGCCCTATGTTCCACGAGGAACGCAAAGGAAAGATGATGATGACACAAAAGTCATCAACATAACAATTTACGACAGAGTGAAGATATTCCATCACTCGGACAGAAGAAAGTCCAAAACAATAACTAGCTGGGACATTCAAAGTTTTTAGTCGATCTTGTTGCAGACGCCTTCGAGAAAATTGTCACATTTTCAATGGTCCTACTTAGATGACAAAACAACGTCTCTTACTTAAAATATTAGGCCTAAATTTTTTGAAATTTCGCTAATAATGTCATTTTACTTTGTTTATATTGAAACATGACTTTATAACTGCAATGAAAATACATATTTTGTCCCCTTTAAAAATAAATCGACCTTCTTTGCTCCCCCACCTCCATTGGTCAGGACATCAGCTCTCTAGGTGGGAGCTGCCATCGTTTGAGAAAGGCTGCTTTAGTACCATGTACCAGTAGATATATACTTTAGAGTTTAAATTAGATATATACTTTGGAATATATACATTAGATATATACTTTAGTTATACATTAGATATATGCTTTTTTAAAAAGGTTTGGCTTATAAATAGACCAATAAATATCTTACAGTGTACCGTTTAAAAAAATATTTCTTCGTCTTCTTTCTCTCTCTCTCTCTCTCTCCCTCTCTTTCTCGTTCACTCTCCACCCCCTTCCGCAGACATCAGTCAGTACAGTTGGTACAAAGTTTATCCTTTACTTCACTGAGAGCAGCCAGCACCAGGTGTTCCCCGCCAGACCCGTGCATCTTTACATATCAACCAGCTCACGCTTGGGGGTTTCGGTCCAGATAACTGCTCCAGCCTGGACCGAGGGCGCCAAGATCAACGAGACTGCCACTGTGACGCTCCTGACACCAAAAATCGTGACGCTGCCGGCGGAACTGAGGACTACGGAACTGGGTAGTGAAAACAAAGGGGTGCTGGTGGAAGCCAGTGCGCCTATCTCTGTGTTCGCCATGAACCCGAGTAAAAACCAGGCAGCCTTGTGTTCTGTTCTGTCAGTGGCATCACTCGGAATGGAGTACATCTTCCCAAGCTTTACTTTCAACCTACCCAGGTGAGCAGCTGGTTCAGTTACAATCATGTTACAACTAGTGGCTACATAGTATAGTTGTAGACCTATATCGATCTAGATTTGTTTAAATTGTAGTCATAACTCATAAGCAAATGAGTAAACGGATATTATGAACAGAGTAGCCTGCATAGAGACTTGCCCTTAATCTTTTAGGTAATAATTATTAATTCGTATTTTTAAGTTATATCTATCTATCTATCTATCTATCTATCTATCTATCTATCTATCTATCTATCTATCTATCTATCTATCTGTCTGTCTGTCTGTCTGTCTGTCTGTCTATCTGTCTGTCTGTCTGTCTATCTATCTATCTATCTATCTATCTATCTATCTATCTATCTATCTATCTATCTATCTGTCTGTCTGTCTATCTATCTATCTATCTATCTATCTATCTATCTATCTATCTATCTATCTATCTATCTATCTATCTATCTATCTATCTGTCTGTCTGTCTATCTATCTATCTATTTATCTATCTATCTATCTATCTATCTATCTATCTATCTATCTATCTATCTATCTATCTATCTGTCTTTCTGTTATCTTTCTCTGTCTTTCTATCTATTGATATGAATGCATGCATTTTTGTAGTAAAATCGCATACTAGTACTGTAATGAGACATGAAATGTATAACTTTTCATTAACTATATTCGAAGTCAAGGATACATTGGCATCGTGGCATACCAGGACCAGACGTGGGTTGAAGTGACTCTTCCCCCTTCAGCTTACGATCCAATAGCAACATTCAAAGGACAGACTTATTCACCGCAGATGGTTATCAGGGTTAGTAGATCCGTTAATTGTTTAGTACGTGAACTGAAGGTCTCGATTTTTGTAAGCCATTAGCTTTTATAATGATATGTACTTAGCTTTTGCTCAATGTTGACCTAGTTACTGGTACATTATAAATGTTACTATTTATAGGTTACTCTCAACAAGTTCCAGGTGGCTGAAATTCGACAAAACCCAAATTGCGAAAAATGTGATTTGACAGGGGCGAAAATCAAAACCAATAAGTCGGCGGCGGTGTTCAGCATAATCTCCCTTAGCAATCCCATCACCGACAGAGATGGCGGGGACCTGCTGGTGGAGCAGATAATTCCAGTGGCATTTTGGGGCAGGACGTTTGTGGTGTACACCTCCAATGCAGGTTCTACATTTTGGTTCCGTCTTGTTATAGTAACAAAGTTATGTCTGACCTTTCTCATTTCAAAATGGCGTAAAAAAACGTATTTGTAACATTTACTTTATTTGACATATGCCGGTATCTAGAACCTTATTTAAGTAAGAATGATGTGTAGATTTGTATTTCTAAATAGCATACAATTCTAAATGGGCAGCACACTAGCTGGGGAAAGTGAAGGCGGTTGATCGTTGTGCTGGTCACATGACACTCTAGTTAACCGTGGGCCATAGAAAAAGATCTGCCATATACATCGCAATGTATGAGATGGTAACTCCCCTCATCTTATTCATATTATAAGTTACCATTTCATAAAGACGAGGTGAGTTTATTTTCTTAAAGTCATCATACATATGGAACGACAATGTCTTTTGAGAAGAAATTCTTTCAATGAATCAATGGTAAACTTATTTCTCCACTTACCTGCGTCATTTTCACAATTTAGACTAATGCTTGCTGCACGGAGAATGTGACATAAAAAAGGAGGACATATCCTAGTTTTTCCGGATGTCTGGCAACCCAAATCATAAAATTTTGTAATTTGTTCTAGTAAATCAAATAAAAACCAGGACCTTATAAACGCAGTGCTCGTGTGTCAAAGATTTCGTTACAGACTATTTCATAAAACTTAGCATTGGCAAAGTCTTACATTAACTTAAAATTATTTTCATCGATCAGTTTAAGAATCTCATATTCATTGATCATTTACATTTTAGCCATAAATCTAAGTCTCCCACTGGTCAATAAAATTATAGTCATAAAACTAATGTTCTTATCGTCATTAAAGATCTTAATCTGTATTAAATAATTTTTGATTTGCCAAATGAACTCTCCTCAGAACAGTTTGTGCCTATGAGCATTCAGAAGTCTACGTTTTAAACATTATCTCCACATTTGAAAATTCCTCATAACGTTTTTGTCCTCCCAAAGTGGCTAGAGAAAATGGGGCTTGCTTTCCTTTGTTTCTGTATGTGCTGAAAACTGCACTAGCTCATTGTAAAGGGTTTGTTCGGTCACCATTGTATATAGATATTAAAGATATAGATGTACACGTTTAATGCTTTAGTTTGACAGCGTTCATTTTAAAGAAATGTTTTATTTTATTTGTTTCAGAGCAACTCTAATTTTTTCTTTCTTTTTTACGTTCCACTTTTATACCCAGCTCCCCCTACCACCTACCATTGTGCCCAGCACCCCCCTACCGCCTCTTTGACTCCCAGCGCCCCCAACTTCACGAAATCGCCCCTCCGGTGGGCGTTAGCGCCTCCGTTGAAGACCACTGCTTTATACACTAAGAATGAAGATTTAGCTTCTTCAAATCTTACACTCCGGAATCGTCGTTGATAAGCAAACGGCGCATCAGTCATAACATATTTTTTAGCTTGAGGCTATGACTTGTTTTTTAGAAAACTGTCTTGGCAGTCCAATTCTAAAAGTTTGCCAAACTTTGGCTAAAACTTTTGTCTCTAAACTAAATTAATGTTTCTGTTGACCTATAACCTGTAATCTTTGCTCCATCTGTCCTACTAGGTGATCTGATTCGCATCATGGCCGGCGAGCCTAACATTACTGTCTATTCCTCTGACATGAAGACTAGCAAACTAGAACGAACAGGAGATTACATTGACAAATATCTCGAAGATGGTCAGTTCAGGATGTACCAAGCGTCAGGACGTTTACAGGTTGGCCAACAAACTTCTAAAGATGTGTAACTACATTTAACAAAAATGTCACAACACTACAGCGTGTTCCCAGAACACCATGCTAGATGGAGGGAAAGCTTCTGTATCTCCAAGAAAGAACCTAGAAGTAAACAAACCATTAACAAATTATCCACAAAACATTGTTTCCAAGAACAAAAAGACTAAACGGACTAGCTTTAATAAACATTTAATACGTAAATTCGGATACGTAACTGTGTTATGATTAGCAAGTTTTTCCCTTTACATTCTAAAATCCCTCACCATCCCCATTTTTTGGCCTACAACGCTCCCCAAGGATCCTCCGCTAGATATATATAAGGAGGAGTGAATGAAATTGTTCTCGTTGGTGGGAGGATGCCATCGACAAAAGTTTAAAAAACACTGCCCAACTCATTTTCACCCATTAGACAATTTACTTTACTTTATATAGACTAGTAGCTTACGTCATTAAAAAAACCTTTTTGTTTTTCTTTGTTCTTATTTTGTTGTTAGGTGATGCAATACACACCAAGACCACCATTTATGTTGTTAGTGACGCCGCTGGAGCATTATGGGAGTTCCGCCCAAGTGCCAACTGTGATGATAGAGACAGGATCTTTTCAGGAGAACAGTATCAGACTCTTGACTGAAACATGTAACACGAACTCAATTACCAGTTGAGTAATATGTTTGAAAAGAACGTACATTAGGTGTTCAAAAATAAAATTCATTAGAAATACTCATGAGCTCTAATTGTATAAACTTTGGAAATAAGATTTTTCTTTTAATTGGTATATTAATATGGCATTTAGTGTAGGCTGGGTGTTTCCTCAGGCTTTTTAAAAAATATATAAATATATAGTCCCCACATTTTAAAGGAGTTTTCGGTCTTGGCAATTTTCTCCAAAACTGAGATAAAAGGAAACATCTAGGTCTGAAGACTGTAACCGGAATATCCATTGGACAAGGTGGGGTTGGCCAATGGTCCATTCTCCGCCATCCATAGAGCTCTCCAAATGGAACTTTTCTGCAGTAGAAAGCTTAAAGTGGACTGTGCCCTGGGTATGCCCTGTGGAATCGCCACATCCTGGATCCAGGCCCCTTCACGATATCACATTCACCAGATCCAGAAAAAAAAACACACTTCATGATGGATTTATATCTAGTATTAGAATGTAGTGAGACAAGGACCTCCGTCTGGTGTAGTGCAATCCAGACCTCCGTCAAAAAGCATCTAGAGGGGGGGGAAGGTCGACTATTATTCACTTATTGAAATGCAAGTGGAAAGGCAGTGGGGTTATTTATTTCTCTTGGTCATTTCCAAGCCCCGATACCCACACGGGGGAGTATCGCCACAGAGTGGAGGTTTGGAGTCAGAGTTTTCCTTCTCCTAGATGGGTTGCGTTATTTAGGCTGACGTGCCCCATCAACTTGAAGCTAAACTGGTTTTGAGGCGCCAGTGTTCCGCCTTTCATCCCTTCTCCTGTCAGTTTGTAAGAACAGGTTCCTCCGGATTTTTGAGAAAATCACACGTGAAACTTCAATGTTAAGGTCAATGTTGGTCCACAATCACAAAGAGGAGTGGCTCAACCAATAGGCATCAGGAAACACAGGCAGAGCCATGTACAGAGAAATGACTACGCCTAACAAACTGGACAGTATTAACTTCCTCCCCCGCAAAGAACAATCTACAATCTTCCAACTAAGAACAGGACACACACCACTATTAAATTACCACCTGAACAAAATAAACTCTACACAACTACCCCTTTGCAGACCCTGCGCCCACCCCTTTGAAACCGTAAACCATATCCTCTTTGAATGCCCCTCCCTAATCCACTACAGCCCAACATAACCAACACCCTGTACGGCAGTGCTGAACAACTGAAGAAAACAGCACACTTTTTTTCCTTGGCACAGTCTGCAAAAGAGCTCACAGCTCAGCAGCAATAAAGCTGGCTAGAAGAAGAAGAAGAAGTATATTTAGCTTATGGGCCTATGTTGTTTTCATATCAAACTCCATTTGAGTGAGGAGACATGAGAACATCACATCAGAAGCTAACTTAAAGATAAGACAAGTCTCATCAGAATAGTCTTTGTAGAGTTTGTTATTGATGTCTTTTTTCTACTACGACCCACCAAAACGCTACAAATTATTCAAACAGCAACCCCAGCCCTGTCCACACAAGAACCTGATCATGTTCCAATCTCTTCTTGCAGTCAACTCCACTGGGGTCTCCAGGAAGAGCTGGGAGAAGCTTGGGACGACGGGCTTCAACTATGTCAGCATTAATGTCCCACCAAACAACTCGGGATTTCACACCATTAAAACTGCCAATGATGCAGTGACCTTTGGTGGTTACGTCTATGGTAAAGGGGACTTAACCGCATATGCAGCACCACTGGTCATAGACGGAGTCAGACCAATTGAAGTAAAGTAACTTATTTAGTCATGTGGAAGCACATTAATTATAAACATTTAAAATTCATATACAAAATTTTTAAACATTAAGCCATTTTATTTGTGCTATAAAATCACTTAATTTCTACGTTAAAAATCGTAAGTTCTAAAAGATATTACGTCCTTTTACTGAGCAATTATAATATTATAATAACCAGATCTAAAAAATAATTTTAAATAGTCAAACTAATATGAATATATATCTCTAAAAAACACAACAAAAAAAACAACAACAGTGTCCCGTGAGTTCCATCAAAGAAATTTTTATGCCGAAAAATTACTCAGCAAACCGATAAAGTGCTTATTTAATGTACGCGAGACAACCCACATCTTGAAAAAAAAATAGCCCCAAACAAAACTAAAGTTTTTGTTTGTTCTACATGTTTCGGATGTTTCAAATGTGAAGAGTATTAAATCCTAGTCCAAACCTTCCCTAGGACTGCAGGAGATGGCTGGGAGCACCGCGACCTCGAACGACAGTGCAGAGCGCATAACCACATAACCAGGCAGCCATTTCAAACTTTACTTCTCCCAAATACTTAATTTAATCCATATCTAGTCCTACTATGTAGGGCAGTCTTTCCCAAACTGTGTTCCACGGAACACTAGTGTTCCGCAAGTCGCGAATAGGTGTTCCACGATCTACTGGCATAATAAACTAGTAGGCCACCACGTGATTAATCTCTCTAAAAAAAATAAGGAAAGTGTTCCGCTAAATACCCAGAATATGTTGAAGTATTCTGTTTATAAAGGACAAAGTTTGGGGAGTAATGGGGAGCATTGCTTTAGAAGAAAGGATAACGCTAGAACACGTAGGTGGGGGACACAGCATAGGTTAGTCATTGTTAGAAATGTCAATGGCATTAAGTAAGACTAGCATATATAATTTAAATTATTCATCATCATCATCAAACTCCATTTGAGTGAGGGCTTGAGAGGCTCAAATTCTCTCTTGCAAAAGCTCTGGACATAAACCCTGCTGTCTTGCGTAGTGCATAAATGTCGCCATACAGGTCGAGAATTTTTGGTTTCCCAGATCTGTCGAGACGGAGATCAGCAAGTCTGGGGAAGTCAAAAGGATATGAGGCACGGTTTCCTCTTCTTCCTCGCAGCGGGGGGCACCGTGAATCGAAATTTGGCCATAGCCGTGAGAAATATGAGCCAACAGGACAATGGCATGTCCTGCACTGTGCTATAATAGCTTGCTCAGGCCTGGACAGCCTCCACCACGGGGAAATGGGTCAGGGCGCACCATGAGCTCCCTGACTCCACGGGCTTTTTGAGACTTGTCCCAGCACTCAAACCACTTTTTCATTTCTGTTTTTTTAATTTTAGCCAGAGCATGATGAAAACTTACAGCCTGTTCAGTGGCTGGAATTTGCCCTCCCTGGTGGGCCAAGGATGGTTGAAATCCTGGGTTGACTCCAACACTGCCAGGGGAGTCTGGCAGCACATGCGTCGCCCAAATCGAGAGGACCCGTGGTGGAGGCTAAAAAGGTCGGAACAAACAACAACAGCGCAGTGGCGTACGGGACACTGCCCCATAGGTGCGTACTTTGCCCGGTTCCGGCCAAATTTTGATGCCCGTTGCCGACACTGCGGGGAATCAGAAGAGACGGTGGCGCATGTCTTGCAAGAGTGTCCGCAGCTCCGCGAGCTGCGGGAAGACGTATTCAGTGGTTCAATATGTTTGTATGGAAGCTATGAGGCACTACGCCAAACAGCAGAGTTCCTTACCAGGGCACTACGGGAGACCTAGGTCTCCCTGCCTTGTCAAAAATTGGAGTTCATCTCAGGTGGGCCAAGGAGTCTGCAATAGTGTTGCCAGTCACACCTATGTGACTCGGTACCCACTGCATTATTACAGGGATGCCATTGCGTTGTTTTATGTTGTGTGAAGCCACGATGACAGTGTCGATATTGGGGGGGGGGGCATGGTCCAGGGCTTTAAATTATTAGGCCCTGATGAATTAGTTTCACCAACTGTTGTAGCTTCACATAAGTACTACTTCCTCTCCCTCACCCCTTTCTAAGGATCACTGGATCCGCCGTTGGTTGTCAATAATGAACAAACTATCTTTACATTAGTTAAGAATATTCTCGTCAACTAATATAATGAAAATCGCCAAGCTGCAACGAATTCAGAACAATGCTGCACGAATAGTCCTTAAAAAAACAAGACGAGATTCTGCTATTACGCTCTTGCCACACTTCATTGGCTTCCTGTGAGAGCGAGAATCGACTACAAGGTGGCCACACATTGTCATCAGTGTTATCTATAATAAAGAAATGCCCTTGTACCTTCGCGAACTGTTCCTCAGAGAACCGTGCGTTTAATGGACTCAACGCTTCCAGATAAGGTCTGCAGGCATTTTCAGTACAAGGAGTAAAGTTTTGGAACTCACTCCCCATCTCAGACAGACAACATGCTACACTACATTCAAGAAGAACATTAAGACCTACCTGTTAAAAGTTTTTTAGATAAGTTTGTCATTTTAGCTCTCGTTTTTATGTTTGTAATGTTATCACATCACCTTGAGATTACTTTTTGTTTGTAAACAGCTCTCTATAAATTAAATTATTAAGTTTCGCAATCTTGTTTTCTTAAATAGCAAATTAACTTTAAAAATATATATATATACTATAATAATATTTGCATGTGTTTTACAGACATTTTACTGGGCTACTCCTGGCGCAATAGCGATGCACGAAGCAAATTTGGTATTTAAAGGTGAGAGATAAAGTACTGAACAAAACCATCCTACCACATTTCCGCAAACCTTGGATAGTGTCGATACTATTGTAGTGTTTAACCGAAACCAATCGTTATAGGAGGACTGAACACAAACATGTGACGTGGAAACCTGTGGTCAGTGGAGACCAATTGCTCGTTGAGCCTTGCTGTCAATACTGTTTCATACTCGCAGACAAACTTAAGTTTATATTTCAAATACAGCAGCTTGTGTTTGTTAATCTATGTCCAGTGTGTAGGTTTTACTGAAAAGTTCAGGGAACTAGGAAGCTGAAATGTTATACCCCTCACCACTTGTTATCCCATGCGACCCAAACCACCCGCACATTAATAATAATAATAATAATAATCTTTATTATCCATAAGCAAATTTGTCTTACAATTTGTGCATTACATCCAACAAAACATTATAATTGTATCTATTCAATGATTTGATTGCCAGGGGAACAAAAAAGTTTTTTTTGTGTGTCTGTTTATCTTTGCTATTGGTGTCTTGTAGCCTATCTCTTTTGTGATGGTAAAATCACAAATTCCTATCTACGCCTCTGAATAATTGACATATGGATATGCATTGGTGTAAATGATGTTGAATGGTGTAAGGTTGCAGAATGCGAATGTCGTGTAATGCTGGGTTCTTGCTTCCTGAAGTACTCTTGACACGTGACAAGACAAATACTATAAACTGACCTAAGTCCGTTTCAGCAGACAAATACGAAGTTTATTTTACAACACAATAATAATAATACTGCACTCCTTGTTAGTGCTAGAAGTCAAGAAATAATAAACAATCCTATCCCCATAACAGCGGTATCAAATGTATCCAATATATGTTAGAGCCTCTAGATTACAAATCACGTCCGCATCTCAGCGGGTAACACTGTGCAGAAATATAGATCAACTAATACATGTCTCAAAAAGACCACTGGCAACAACTGCCCATAAATTACTTCCTAACTGAGATTACTACAGACTTTTCTAAGTCGCTACTGTCCATCCCGGATCAAAATATACTTGACCACTTGGTCCAAAGAATACCACTTGACTTCACTAACTCGACTTAACTTGACTGCTTGACTTGAGTGACTGAACTGAAAGTCAACTTTATTCATTCTACTTCCTGTTTTCTACATCAGGAATTCCACTTGTCTTTTAAACTCTGAACATGACGTGAACTTTAGATCATGCAATGTCAACTAAGACTGTGACAATTGGACGTAATTATCTTCTTTTTTAAAGGAACAACAGAAATTAATAAGATATACAGCTAATTAATAAGATATACAGATTTAGATAAGATATAGATAAAATATATATAAGATAGATAAAATATCGATACGATAGATAAGATAATGATTTGATATGAATAAGATATAGATCTACAATTAATGAAATCTTTTCTAGATATTTTAGATCTGTATTCTATAAATTTTCATGAATTTTTTTTGTTGTCTCCAATCAGATCGAATCATCCAACAAAGTTGGAAGCTCAAAGAAAAAGATGTGCTGTCAACTCAGAAACCAATTAACCACTTGAATGTCTTTTCCATATCTGTCTGCTTTAGCCTGTGCAGCAAGGACAGGAATTGCGTGTTCGCTTCTATTGAAAAGCAAGCAACTAGAAATATCGTCTGCAGACTTTTCGACGATAGCATGCCGTGCGTACCTAAGACATCGGCGCCAGGAGTTAGGACTTACGTTTCTAGGATATCATTCTGGGAGCAGGTTCAGAGCAGCGGCATTTTCAATGGCATGAATAAAGCTATCGACCAGACACTTTAAACCTATTAGATCCGAATCTACTTTATTGAACAGCAGAGGATATATTAGTTAGGGTTGCAAGAGAAAAGTGGACTGGTCAGATCAGTAACAAAAAGTGGGCAGTGAAAACTATTTCCAACACTATTAAATAGTCGTGTTTTTTTTTCTCTTAATTTCATTAATAATTGTACTTAACACATTAATGTCTAGTCTAATTTGGAAATAAGCATTACTACGTTAGGCAAAAAGAGTAAAATCTGGAATGGGTGTGGTGTGACAAAAGGAAGCCTCATTCTAGGGATAGATGCACGCCATTACACACGACATTCATAAAAATAGCCCACAGTTGACTTTATATAGCCCCCCCCCCCCAAACAAATACATGTTATACGTTGCGATACTTCTTTAGAGATAAAATAGTTTCAAGACATATTTGAATTCAGATGGATCCTTTATATCACTTACAAAGACGCATCACAAATGAGGAAATTCGAAACAGGATCACAATTTAGAAAGATCCTAGGTATCACTTACAAAGACCTCATCTCAAATTAGGAAATTTGAAACAGGATCACATTAGCAATTGGCTTACTGACTTGTAAGAAAAAGCGAACTAAACTGTATGGCTTTATCATGAGATCACCAGGGCTCGCAAAGACTTATTGAAGGGAACAGTTCCAGGAGAGGAAGAGGCAGATAGAGCCATGAGAAGACACTATCAAAGGAATGGACTCGCTAAAAAGAGATTCTAGTCAAGGCGAAAGACAAAAATAAATGTGCCAGAGTTCCAACAAAATACTTTTAGCTACCAAGTCATTTCTAGTAATATCTTCTAGACGAGAAGTCAAGAAACAATGCTCTTTTACCTTTTTAAATACATAGCTTATCAACCCTTCCTATAGTTAGTACATCAGATTACAAAAAAGCTATTAGCTATTTAGTTTTTCAGCCATAGATAGGAATCTTCAAAAGCTGTTTACATTTTTTAAAATTAATATCTGTCTTGGTATAGTCTATAGACCTACTTATTGATTGCAACATAATCATTGGCTCACACTCAAAACGTTTTTTAAGACATCAACCAAGACATTGTTTTTTTAAATACTGAAACAAAAACAGTCATACCAATGCAATAACAGTTTCTTCTTTCTTAGTTTTGATCATTTTCTCAAAGTGAACTTTTATACCTCATGTAGGTCTAGGTCTCAAAGAAAGAGATGAAAGGAAAACTTCCGTGTTGCTTAGCAGTGAAATGTTTCTGTAACTGTTACCATGAGAACGAGCTTCTCTGTTTTAATCAATTGTAACAATGTTAGGACAGTTCCTAGATCCCATCATAGGCTTAAAAGTTCGTGGAGTGGCTTCAGTAAGTCATGAGGCCCTAGGCGAAGTGGGAGGCCCGCATTGCTATAGTAAAATAAATATCAAACTGTGAAAGTAGTAAAAATCTACCTGTATCTATATTTCTAAATCAACAATTAACTGAAATATAAATATTATGCTATTTCCGTAGCGTTCAACTAACATATTGCAGAGTTCATAGCCCTTCAACAAAATAAAAACAAACAAAACTGTTCGTGCTTTGACGACAGCAAAATCTGGAATAAGTTGTGAATTATTTATAGGCCATATCTCTAATGATAAACATCATTGCCAAACTGTTTACGCATTCTTGTTTCATATTCCTTCTTAATTATTTTTTTTATTAATTTCAACTTGGAAAAATTTCTTAGACCTGATGAAACAGTTAATCGGAATTCTCAATGCTGTACAAATGGCAGTGACGACATTTTGAACAGCAGCATACGAACCATGACCATAAATAAAAGAGTAGACGAAACAGTATCTGGAACAATTCTAGACGGTATTTGCGTTTCATTGCATAAATACTTCAATATGTGAACCAGATGCAACAGTGAGCAAAATATGTTTTGATCGAATTCCTCATTATTTATTTATTTATTTATTTTTGAGGATGCGATTGGCGAATAAAGAACTGTAGAGTATTGCACACCTTTATGTTGAAAGAAACAACTTTAACCTTTCGTTTGCGTTTTGATGCACCAGACTCCAAATAAAGTTTCGACATTATTAAATAAGTATCTTCTAACATAGATAGTTTTACAAGTGAATAAATATTAAGTCTTAGTAGAGACTTAGAGCTAAGGAACTATAATAGGCTAGAAGGCATTGAGTCACAGAGCTCTGCTATCTTGCAAATTTAATTCAAGATTCGCACAAACTTTTTTTTTAGTTTTACGAGGCTCCCACAAATCGGAACCCCTATTATAGGCGGCTGCTTACTTGCCTATGCCTAAAGCCGGCCCTTTTTCTAGCATGCATAGCTACTGCAGGAATACCATTCCCTCCGGGTGCTTTCCCGTGTGCAAGCATGTCAAAGGCTGCGTTCAGGTCCTTTTTAGAGAGCATTTTATTTAATTCATCCAAAATTCACAACTGGAAGAATTGAAAAGACAGCGGTTGGTGAGAGAGCGTTTTTCGATCTGCATAATGTTTTACCCATGACTCCAATTGTAGCGCACGATCGATGATAGCTATGCTATCTTGACATAAGTGAGGAAAGTAAAGGTGGTTGGTCGTTGTGTTGGCCACATGATACCCTGCTCATTAACCATTGGCCAAAAAACAAACAAACAACAAAATCAGATGACATAATCATGAACATCCTCTGCCATACATATCACATGGTCTAAAAGGGGAACTCTACTTTTTTTTTTTTACATAGGAAATTAATGTCAGTAGACCGGACATGGGGGTGCCGTGGCTGAGGGGGGGGGGCTTACGTGCTTGGCTTCCGAACCTGGTGTCCTGGGTTCAAATCTCCGTGAAGACTGGGTTTTTGAACACACCAGACCAGACCTCCACAGTAGTAGTATAGTAGTAGCCTAAATACTAGATTAGATATATAGGTCTGTGCGTCAAGAGAAACTCTTGCTTTAAAAAAAATCAATAGAAGGCTGATTCTGAGAAGGGAGATTAATCTGCTTTGTAAGTAGATCAATGTAAATAACATATCAATAAGAAGACGTTTCAAGAAGGTCTCTCCATGATAAGATCTAGTCACTCTAGTGTAGAGTGTTGATGAAATCTGGACCTGAGTCTATCTGCTGAGTAGGCCTACATAAATAAATACACCAAAAAAAGATTTTAATGGAGTTGCCTCATCTGGGTGCCAATTGCAATGTAGAGTCTTGTAACCAGCTAGGTAACATTGTTATTCATTATAATAAAGTATTATTATTATAAAGTGATTATATTATTATAATCACTTACTCAAACTCACTGTCTTAGTCTTAGAGTCACTCAATCAGACTAAACTTTCTTCTTAAGTTTTAAAATTTAAGTAACTGATAAATATTTAAATAACTCATAACTGTATGATAACTGTCTTAACTTAATTCAGAATAGTGACTTAAGATTTATAATCTGATGATTTTATGAATTATTATAAATTAAAACTAAAAATTTAAACATTATCTTATTATAGTAGTTTTAGTGACTATAGTTATAGTTTAATAGCTAGTTACAGAGTTAGATCTATAATAAGTTGACAATAAATAAGTAGATCTATATTAAAATATTATAATTATTGGACTAGACTGAACAATCTCTCTCATTCCAATATCTAGCTTTTTAAAAAAACAAATTTAATGATTCTTAATTGCCTAATCATTCCACAGCATGGCTTAAAGAAGGACACTAATTGTAAATCCAGTTAAAATTCTGAGCACAGAAGAAACAAGAAATGAGCTCTGGAATTCAAACTTGTTAATTCCTGAACATGAAAATTTTTAGTGATGCACCAGAAGGAAGTTAATTAAAAATGAAATATGATGCATCACAGCAAATAACCTTTAGAGCTCATTGCATTGCTACAATGAAGGTATAGAGAGCACTGGTTGCTATGTAACACATTTAACACACAAAAATTAGTGTGACATGATTTGTTTTTTCCCCACATTCACTTTAGTATGAAACAGATTGTCATTTTTGTAAACTATTTGACCTGTGACAGGCCACATAAGTAGATCTGAGATTGGTGTAATTTTATTTGCAAGTAATGTGAGAAATGGAATCAAGGAACACAACAAAAATAATTGAAACAAAATATTTTCATAGAAAGTATTAGCTTGGCAAGTGGGACATCGGGTCTTTGAATGAATAAAGAAAGGTCCTGGACAGTTAATTTTGGTCGAGATGTTGATAGACATGTACAAAGATGAAAACATTATATTACAGAACATATTTTGCCATTTCAGATTGGTAAACAGCCTATAGGAACAATAACCAAATCAGTCATGGAATCTATTTCCATTCCATATGTACCCATGTAACCAAAACTTTGTTGATCCTTACCACTTTTACATTTACACCTAAAACATTGAGAAAATAGACATGAGAATAACACAAACTGAAGAGCCAGTTTGACACAAGCGATGACTGTAATCTCAAAGTGGAATAATTTAGAATTGTGAGAGGTGCTGACTGCACCAGATGACACCCAACAGGGGATAACACCAAAGCGGAGAAAAACTTTTTCTTCAAGAGCAGTAATATGCAACAGGTGATACCAAGCCTAAAAAAGCCTCTGCATATGATGTGTCAAGGTGAAGTTTGTAGAGTCCAGAACATAACTGGCTACAATTAATGACAAGGATGAAGTGCATGCATATGTGCTAGGTGCCAATGATTTTTCCAGTTGAGTCTGACTGTTTGTCCATTCACAAAAATGAAAGTAAAACAATAGAGATAAATGAATGGATACCAAAAAATGCCATATTTAAGCAAAGACATTTTTTTCCTCTTATGAATAAAGCTTTAGTCCCAATTATGCCCAGAAAATCTTGTGTTATTACTAGATAAGATAAGAAGACTAGTAGTCTATAATAATCCAGGTGTGAGGTTATGTTATGATATTCTTAACATATGCAAGCTGTACAACTTTTAAAAATTAATTTTTCAAATGATCGAAGGTAATCCATTTATTATGATGCATCATTTAAACTGAATAGAAATCTCAAGCTCTCTATCTAGACAACACGTTTTTTTTTGTGTCCGGTCTTCACAGTTCCTGACTGCGGTGGTCATCTTCCAAAAGTCCCCTGTACAATAATAATTTTTTTTTTATAGTGAGTAATTGGTCATTTAATTTTGCACTATTTAATTGGATTGCCATGTCTCTTAAACATGAATTATGGTAGGTCTAAAATGAGGAATTTGGATAAAACTTGTTTGCATGCAATCTCCTAGCATCCATAGAATGCTATTTGAAGTTATTTGTCCTGTGAGCTAGTAACAATTTTTAAAATTACTTAATTGATCTGAAAATTTTTGGCTTTTTTTATATGTTTTACATGATTCGGATGTTGCATCAGAGTTGAAAATAATCTACTTCCTAGTCCAAACCTACTGCTTGGTGATGGGGGGATGGCCACATGCAGGATGTGAACTGGGGACCATCAAGACACCTGGATAACAGTCCAGTGCGCATACCTCATAAGTTACTTATTTTCAGATGAAGAAGATAGTAACAGGCATATAACTGGTTTATTAGAACATAACCTGCTATCTATGATTTTTTTACTGTAATATTAAATGGTCAAATTTTTTTTAAGCCATTGAAAACTGTTTCTTATCCTCAGACTTTCTTCCATTTCAATGTGATGGATGTGGTAAAATCTTTTGGTGAGGTTTTCATGTTTTTGTTTTTTAAATTGATAAAGCAAAGGAAATATTAAAAAAGAAATTGACAGTAGCAGAAAGCGTAGGGCACTTCATTAGAAATTAAAATACGGTTTGTATATGCTTTGAAAATGAATTGCTTTTTATCTAGATTTCATATTTTTTAGATAAACTTTATAGATTTTGGAAAAATTATTTTTCCTGCTAATGAATTTAATATTTCATGCATCAGCCAACATCACAGATCAAGGGACCAACACAACTGTACAGCTGTGAGTGACTTAATTAAATTTACAAAATTAAATAATTTTTTTTTTTATAATGAATTCCCATTTAATTAACCTTTCACCTTTCAATCTAAGCATTATAACCTGAGATGAACTCCTATTGAAAAATCAGAGCAGGAAGGACTAATCCTCCCGTAGTGCTCTGGCAAGAAACTTAGCCGTCCGGCGTAGTGCCTCATAGCTACCATACAGTTCGGGTGACTGCACAGACAGGTCCCCCCTTAGCTCGCGGAGCTGGGGACACTCGTACAAGACATGCGCCACTGTTTCAGCGCTCTCTCCACAGTGGCGGCATCGGGAGTCAAAGTTCGTGCGGAACCGGGCAAAATATGCCCCTATAGGACAGTGTTCCGTTCTGCATTGTGCAATGATCGATTGCTCTGACCTCTTCAGTCGCCACCATGGATCGTCGCGATCTGGGTGACGCATGTGCTGCCAGACACTACGTGCTCTGTCGGATTCCTCCCAGGACTTTAACCACTTCTCATGAATGAGTGCTCGGATTTGTGCCGTTGCTTGTAAGTACGTGCTTGGTGCTTCGAGGTGTGTGGCTGCCATTGCACCCTCCCTTGCGAGGGCGTCTGCCGTTTCATTGCCCTTCACGCCGCAATGTGAAGGCGCCCACTGCATAAAAACGACAGCTCCAATAGCCCGGCGGATGTTATCTGCGGCGCCGACTGCCTCTTCTATTACGGGTGACCCTCCCCCGCCGCCAACTTGTTCCATTTATCATTACATCTACATGTACGATTTTGTTTTCGTCAAGATTGTCTTTAAAAAAAAAATCATTACTCTGTGCAATTAGAGTTTTAAGTTCCAAAACAAAATGTTTACACCCTATATAAATTTCTTTTGTAAAATAGTTGTTCCATTAATAATGAGCATGATCAAAATTTGAAATTAATTTATTGAGTAGCCCTTAAAAATTTTTTTTGACAGCCTGAAATTAAGTTGCCAGAATTCAAGGGAGAGAAATCCTATGCCTGCAGCATCAAAGAATGTCAGAGGCGAGAGCTGACACCCATTGTTTGTCAACACTGTGAACTTTGTTTTTGTCTAAGGTTGGTAAGTTTTCATTTTTCATTTTTAAACACCACTTGAGTTACAACCAGAAATATATATTATAAAAAAACGAAGTGTTTCTTTCTGGCTAACATCTGCATTAAACTAGTTATCTCACATCTACGTTATGTAATGTCTCAATCATTCAAAGTAAGTCTAAATTTAGTGCCTCAACTTATTCTTTGAATGAATGATATGAAAGAATTAACAGTTAAACAACAATCTGTTTTAATTTCTCGCCAGTCATAGACTCCAGGATGACCACAACTGTGTTAAACTGCCAGAGAAATGTGCTAAAACAAAAACAGCTGAACACATTCAACAGTTGTTAGGTTAGTTTTTGAAACGTAGTCACTCAGAATGAGTGTAAATGAATTTTAGGAGAAGTATTGTAGATGATACTTCAAATTATATTCTGACAAGTCTGAGAAGTACGTTAACACAAAATGTACTTTTGTTCCAGCTCAGAGCAAGCCTAAGCCTAGACCAATACCAACAAATCCTAAAGCCATTCAAATGAATGCAAAAATTGCTTTAATGAAACTCAAAGGCAAAGCCGCTGGTGACAAGGGTATACCACAAAGTGAACGAATCTACTTTAGTGTTTGTCTACCTCTAGATGTCAAGAAACCTCCATGTGCCTTATTTTTCTCACAGGTTTGTTGATAGGCTTTATAAGGAAAATGAAATTCTTTTTGGATCAAGAAGTTTAAAAGTAAATATTTTAACTTCAATTATCTTTGCAGAGCTGGAAGATTGGTAGAGTGATTGATTTTATTGCTGATCAAGCATTCATTACGAATAAAAATAACACAAATGCAGTAAAGGTCAGAAATATTTATATTTTAGAATGGTGTTTTGCAATAAGAGTTTGACTAGAATCTTCAAATACTTATATCATCCTCATTAGTTATGAAAACTCCCTAATATTTGCAAATCCTACACAAATAATGTTTATTCACTTTGATGTATTTTTAATAGCGTAATTCTTTCATAGTGTCAGACTTTGTATTGTTCAGTTGTAGTGCTTTTGTTTTCTTTCATTTTGAAGAAAACTAAAATTAAATTAAAGAAAGTAAGAGTAAATGAAAAAAAAAAGTTTTATGCTTAGGCTATGAAGTTAATGTTTTAACAACAACCCCCCCCCCACACACACACTATTATTTACAAATCTAAAATCAATTACTTTTACATTCTGTGTTGCAGAAGTTATGTTTGTTTCATGGTGATACAGGAGTGAAATTTCCTGCCAGTGAGACAATACAGGATATTATGAGCACAGATTATCTACTACTCAATGGATCAACAGTTATCCTGGAACAAGTCTCAGAGGATGTAGAGCAGTTAGAGACATTAGATGTGTATAAGAGTTTCTAATAGGAGAGATCTAACTAATAGCATTTTTGCCTTTTATAAACTTTGCTAATCTAACAAAAAATATCTCTTGTTGAATTTTTTTTTTGTACATACACATTTATTGAGGATATTGATGCATCCACATTAAAAAATTTTTTATAAGCATGAAAACACACACACAGAGAAAGCAATTAACTATTATCCAAATTTTAAGAACTTTTTATAGTTAAACCTTCAGACAAACCAAAAAGAAATTTAAAAAAAGTATATATTTAGCTAGTATTTGGTGTATCACATGAATAAAGGAAGGGTTTAAATGAGTAAAATGGATTTTGTAAAAATTTAGTTGGTAACAGAAATTCAGTTAAGCATCTTTGACATTGTTTATTTATCCTGAAAATCCTTCAAAAAGGAAAAACATTTGAGATATCTAGTGTTCTTTTTTTTTAAAGTAGCATCACTTAACTACAAAAAAATAATTCTTAAATCAAAAAAGTGTTACTGGTTTTCAATGTATAATCCTCATATATTTGAGCAGTAGGCCTATATGGAAACAAAAATGTGCCTTTTACTTCAAAAAAATTAAATAACATCCTTATGTACATGAATGTTTAAAGTAAACAAGGGAGATTAAAAAATAAAGTGCATTTTTTCTAAGGCCATTGATAAAAGACTATCATATCATATAAAACTAGAGGCCTTAAGTAACTAGCCTACAACAGAACTGGCTTTGTAGCTTCTGTGTCTGTATATTATAATGCTGCAGCCTTATCAGTAACATGTTTCCTAGTATATAACTTTGACAACATACATTTAATATTCTGATAAAGATTATCATAATACATCACAAGGATAGTTACTATAATAAAAATACATACATTATCAAGATGAAAAAAGATAAAATAATTTGGTCATTCTAACATTGTACGTTACAAGAAAATATGTACAAACAGATTTTATAACCTGAAAACATACATTCCTGTTGTACAAGATATATGAAGAACACAATGTATACAAAAAAAAAAACCAATTGTTCAAAGGACTACTTTTTCAGTTTTCTAAATCATGATTGATGAATGTTTAAAATAAAACTAATTTTCATTATCTAATTATGTTCAAACAATTCAAAACATTTTAAAAGCAGTTTCTAATATATATGCATATAATTTTAATCATATAATGAATGGACATCTGATCCTTGGGACTTTAAATCCTATCTATCAATGAAAATAGAAATTTCCAGGACTGGAAAGTATAAATAAAGATTAAATATATTTGCATATCTATTAAATAAAACCAAAAAGCTGACATGGTCTTGTACATCAGAAAGGCCTTTTAAAACGCAAAAGAACATTGCCTGTTCCTTCTGGGTGATCTCATGACTGTATCACCCATGAATTGAAAGAGTAGAGTTCAGAACACAGATCTTTCCTGCAGTGTCTCCCCTCTTGCCCATTGTAACTGTTAACCACTTGCCTAGCACTGGCCTGTATCATCTGTTAGTTAATTACACACACACACAATAACTCATCCACATAGCCACCATAGTTATAAAAATATTTTTAAAAAAATAGATTCACAAAAAGAAATGTATCAATAAAACTAGGCACTTCAAATTCGTTAAAGTGAATGTTAAAAATTGTATAAGAACTGAGCAGCAAAAGTAATAAGAAAACTATGAATATCACAAATTTAAAAACACACCAAAACAAAAAAAGTCATTGTATCCTATTTCGTAGGTACATCTAGAATAAATCTCATTCATTCTTACATCTGGTACATCTAACTTTAAATAAAGTTCTGTGGTCACAAAAACTTCATTCTTAGTAATTGCTGATAGTACAAAAGATACTCATTTGAAAGAAATACAACTGTGGCAAGGTTACCACTCTAAATTTTTATTCATTGGCTGTTTTAACCTTGGAAACTTGTCACAAATATTGGCCAGTTAAGGTCTGCTTACCTTAGAGATTTATTCCCCCCATTGATAAGGTTATTTAAAAAACAAACAACAGTTTTAATATTGAACATTAAAAAAAATAAGCTGCATAAGAAACAATAGATTAAAAGAAATATATATAAATATATATATATACATAAAGAGTTTCGAATCATTTTAAGTCTCTCAACATACACACTACAGAAAAAAAAGGTTCACTCTAAACAATGACAACAGAAATAACAGAATGTTTTCATTTCATATGCTACATTTCCTACAAGCTTCATAATATATCTAAATATTATAATATAATGTAGCCTACTTACATTTGTAATTCTATCTGGACAATAATCCACAAAACTATTTAATGACATCAATAGCCTTCATGGGATTACAGATTTAAAATGGGTTTGGCAAAGAGCTGGTTAAAACAAAGCAATGGTAATAAAAAAAACACTTTGTTGACAGTTAAAATGTAAAACTAAAAAAAAACAAAATAACTTTTTTTCTTTTTCTAGAACTTGATATTAAGACAGTAGTCTACAAAGTTTAAAACTTTTTCATTCTTTTTTTTTTGGCAGAGATTATTCTTTTTAAATACCTTATAACTGATGTAAGTGATATTTCTCTTGTGTTCCAGAAGCATATGATAATTAAATTAATTAAAAGCACAAAATATGACTCATTACAGATATTGAAATTAAAATATTTTTTTTACAAGAAAGTTTAAAGGTATCAAAATTAAATTATCTCCATTTTGTTTTGTTTTTTAATCAAGAAAAAAATACTTGACATATTAAAAAAAAAGATACTTGACAAATTATTAGATCTCTATACAAATTTTTTTTTAAGAATAGTTAAAACACATTTTCATTTTAGAGAATTTTGTATTAATTTCAATTATAAATATCATATGAATGTGATGTTAACTAGACTTCTGGTTTCTTAACTGGTTGCAGACCTCTCATCTTATAGTAGTCTGTGACTTGTTTTGGCACTTCAGCAAGCACATGTCTGGCCAATTCTACAGGACTACTCTGTAATTCAAACAAATTAGGTTCCAAGGTTATGAACATTGTCATCTTTTAGCATATTAATATTATATTAATATAATAATAAAAACTTGATAATAGATAAGCAGTTTAATTTCTAAACCCTTGTGAACATCTTTAAGCGCTGTTGGACATTTTTAATCACAGTAACGGGTGAACATTAACCTACCCATGTTGGGGCCTATTCGTGTTGCTGGGAATTACCACCCTACCTCTATGCAAATTTGATGAATTCAATCAAACAAGCTCCTATTACTTTAACTTTTGTTGTCTTGGACTTTAAAGGAATGGCTCTAATTAGTTTATAGACAAGGTTTCACCAAAGTCTAAATGCACAATATGACCTACATTTCTGAAATCCCTAAATGGGACAAACTGGACTATATCTCTTTTAGCAGGCTCCCCACTGGCTGACCGCAATACTCCATTGTCTCCATCCAGGATGTTCATGTCGTTGAAGTCTGCTTGACCAACACCAACAATAATTAATGACATGGGCAGTTTACTGGCTTCAACTATTGCAGTTCTAGTGTTGGACATGTCACTGAGGACGCCGTCAGTTAACATGAGCAAAATGAAGTAAGCCTTGAGAGAGAAACACAAGAGTCATAATTTTTTTTTAGCATTCACAAATTTAACTTTTGACATCATATACATAAGACCATTAAGTAAACAACATTTACTGAACTGTAGCATTAAGAATTTTGAATAAAATCAAGTCTGACTGCTTGTAATATCATTATCAATTTAAAGATAACTGATGTCAACAATGTAGATTTAAAGTTGTTCTCAACCAAAGTATATATTTAGTTTCCAAATTATTACCTATACATCTTCAGAGAATAAGCTAGAAATTAACTTTAGTTTATCATGGCCTGCTTCAGTATATTTATGTAATATATAATCTTCACCCCATAATTCTGAAGAATAGTGTAGGATTAACCATTTCAGAACTAGGATCGCCGGCAATTCCCGATTTTGGGTTGTTTCATTTACGCACACACTGCTAGTTTTTAAACAACTATTTAAACCGTTACAAACTCTGACCTAGAAGAGTGATAGTATCACTAATTTTAGGTGTTTATTTGGCATCTGCACAGAATGTTGAAATAGATTTAAATGATTTTTTGAAAATTAATCTTTTTTTTGCTAGTTTAGAAAAATGGAACATATTTAGGCTTATGTGTAGGTTTTAATTGAATGAGATTTTAATGGGGATATTAATGTTTCAGCTGTAGAATAAGGATATAATAAATGGGGTAAGTGGTTTAGAGCTAGTTGAGACCGATAGTAGTGAAAATGAATAAAAAAATTGATGCTAGATCCAGTATTGATTATGTTAGATCTAGTCAAACAGGAGATAGGAAGGTAACTAAATATGACGTGATATTTTAATGTTTCTGAGTTCTATAGGCCTATTTATCACTTCAAACATGATGCTTATCCCTAATTTTTTTTAAAGTAACTGATACAGAGTTCTATCCCTTCTCTTAGGAATGAGGGAGATAGTTTCTGACAACTGCTTAAAGGTGAACTGGTTAAAGAAGCAACTTACTTCAAAGAAAAAAAAAGCATTGTTATATAAATGAGATTGGACCAAAAGCACTCTGAGCATGCTGTAAGCATGAAAGTAGCGCTATATAAAAGCTATAATAATAATAATAATATATACAATGTTATAGGTCGCCTTTTTTGTTTTTCTTTAAATTGAAAAAAAAATGAAGTTACTTGCATTATATAATTCACATTTAATGTTGCCATTAGATGGCATTTATTTGTGTACATCAAACAAAGTTTAAATTTTCAGAAATAAGAACTTAGGGACAGAAATAATTAGTTAGTTATATGCCTATTTTTTGTAGTTTGTTCAAATAATTTAATCAAGCTCCCCCCCCAAAAAAAAATTCCAAGTTTAAACACTTGTGTGTCCTAATGAAGGAATGCTATACATTTTGAGTGCATAGTGTTTCTTAGAATTGTATCTAGGAATTAATAGAAAAAAGAAAGACAACTTATTTTTTAATTTATCAAATCTGATTTTTTAAGAAATTGTTTTAAGTAATTACATGAGGTCCTTTGGATGGTTCTTCCATCTGTGCTGTCTGAGCAAATCTAGCCACATGCTGTATGATAGGAGCAGCATTAGTTGGGCCATACAGTTGAACATGTTGTATACAATTATAGTAAGCTTGTAAGATCCCATCTATGCCTGGTAGAAGTAAAAAAAAAATCATTTTTAATGACAATGTTCTTTTTTTTCCCCCTAAACATAAAATAATAGAAATAGTGTTTGTTCCAGTTTTGTAGGGTCTGGTACAGGGAGATATTGGACCACAAATTTAGGAATCATATTTCAACCCTGGTTAAGATCAATGTAACTTAAAAGGTTTGAACAATTTATTTACCAGAGCAATAAGGATTTTGTGGGTTGAAGTTGACAGCAAACTCATGGGAAATTTCCATTTTTGGTGGGATCCTGGCACCAAAACCCAAAACTGGAAAAAGTTTGTCACTGAAATATACAATGGAGATTTTTTTAAATACTAGGAAGTATCAGACAATAAAATAGCATTTTATAGTACAGGGTGGGAAAAGTAAAGGATACTTAGATTTTATGGCTTCCTAGATTGCAAGATCTAACTGCATGCGATTTTTAATTGTGAGGTTACTTAAAGGGTAAAATATACAGTTATAATCTGCATACAATTGAAGAGTTAAAAATGAACATTCGCAATACTATTGAAGAAATCACACCAAATGAACAAAAGTTTTCTAAAACACATAAAGACATGCTAATTTGTTCATGGTGCACACTTTCAACAAATGTGAACTGTGAAATGCTTAGTACGTTGTTACTAATAACATTTTGTTTTTATTATCTTTTTAAATAAAAATTATAATATATTGTATTTTACTTTTCTGTATGCATTTGTAATCATACCTGGCCTCTTTTACCTTGTCCACCCTGTATAATAATATTCAAACTATTAACTGACCACCCCTCTACCCCCTTCCATTCTCTCTTAAAGAAAGAATTTTTGACATTAAAATGTCCCATTTAATTCATTTTTTTTTTAAAATTAACTTTGCAGTTCTAATTTAAAAGTGGAAAGCAAAATGTTTTATAAAAATTATTATTAAACTATTTTTTTTCCCTAACTAAAAGCTTAAAAAAGCTTAAAAACAAAAAAAATTTTTTTTTTCCCAAATGAAAGCTTTTTATGATATTATTTGGTCAAATGAATAGTAAGGCTAACAACTACTGTTTGAAAAGATTTTGCATTCACTATTTTTAAGAAATAGATCATAGATCAATGCTGAAAAAAATTATACAGCAATGCTAATGAAGTGTCTTGATGTAAGAAAATTAAGACTATTGTCTTTTAGTTTTATATGAGTCTCATATCTGAGCTTGTGTTCAGCAGTAGAGTCTCACATGTAGGTGCAGTGATTTTGAATAGTTCTTTCATTGTCTCTCCTAGAAGCCAATTGATGCCAGGTATCAGTCAGTAATACTAATGCATGAATAGAGAAGTGCACAGAGAAAAGCGACAGTAATAATGAGGATTTAAATACAAAGTTGACAACTATTGAGTATAGCTCGAAAGACAAGCATTTACGGTTCCATGCCATAAGAAGTGGCTGTCATGGGTGTCAATTCCACATTTTTTGATGAAGCTCTTGAGAGTATCTTTATGTCTCTTGTTTTGATCACCCTGGGAGTGCTTACCAATGCACGGTCATTTGGGAAGGCAACTGTCAGGCATATGGACTACATGTCCAGCCCATGGTAGTTACGACCTACTGTCTGGCATGTTTAAGATTGTATCTGGTATGTGGTAAAACCAATTCAGATTTAAAGTAGTTCATTAAATTACAAATATTCAATTATTTTATAAATTATAGACATTAACACAAAAATAGAAGATAACTACCTCCTATGCATTTCATGTGTAAATCTAATCATGTATGTTAATCAGTGACTTAAACTCTGCTAAGTCTTTCGTTTTCCTGGCTAATTAAGGGAACCAATTTCATTATCTAACGGCACTAGGGAAGAAAGAGCACTTGTATACATTTGTACAAGCATATTATACTACTCTTGGTATAATAAAGCAGTTCCATACAAGGACTAATGCATCAAAATCTCATCCTTGAACAGGTTGCCTGAACAACTTTCCACTCCAGATTAAACAAGTGACTTACCAATAAGATAAAGATGGATAGTATCATAGTGAGATCTTTACCTGTCATAATCCTGACAGACCTCACCCACAGCCTTGATGGCAGCCATGTACTCATTTGGCTGATATGGATTAATGTAATGGAGAGATGAGGACTGGGAAGGGTTGCCATTAGATGCTGTGAAATCTATGCCTACCTACAACACAAAAGTAATAAATTAATATAAGAAAAAAAAAAGAAAAAAATTTTAATTAAAAAATTTAAAGTATTTTAAAAATGGCAACTATGTGCACAAACTTACTGTGAAATTAATTTGAGTTCCACCTTGGATAAAGTCCAAGAAAGAATACTCTTTCATAATCTGAAATATATTTAATTAAAAGCATAATGTTTAAAAAAAAGTCTAATAGGGGCAAAATATAGTGAGATAGGCAAATAGGAGTCTACAATTCAAAGTCCATTCGATTCTTATATATATCTTGATATTTGCTGCTAAAAAATGTTGTTTACTGTGAATGGCTAGAATATTTGTTTTTTGTTAACCATTGACAATAAGAACAGGTGAAATTAACATTTGTTCTCAGTTGGACCAATCTGTGTTGAATAGAAACATACAATATACTTTAAAAAAACAAAAACTTATATTAAGTGTTATTGTATAAATTAGTTTGAATCAGTCATGTAATTATACCTATGATTGACATAGAAATATTTTTACCAATTGTTTTTGTTTAGCTTTCTCAATGCGCTATGATCCTATCACTTACTTAGACCAATGGTAAAAGTGGGAGGAAAGAAGGGTAACTGTAGTGAATGTTTACATGATCTTTTTTCAATGCATAAAAAAATATTCACTCAGGACTCAAGATTCCTCAAGGGGACTAATTCAATATACACTACCATATCTGTCAAGTAAAATTTCTTTCCCTTGTTCATGATACCAAACAAAATAATCCATTACCAATAGTTAATTAACTAATTGGTTAATTATTTTTTATTGATTCTTAGGTTGTCAGGTAAAAGAAATAATTGTGCAAAATTTCAGCTTCATCTGAGATTGGGTTTGGGAGAAATGACATGAGTTGATATAAGCTTTGTAAAAACTGTCAAGATCTGTTCTACTCACTTTACAGGAAGTCAGTAAAATAGTCCCAGAATTAGTGTAGCTTTTCTTTTTGGCCTTTGTTGCTTGATTCACACATGGCCATGAAACCTAAAACACACCAAGTCTTAAATGATGTCTAAGAATATACATAAGGAGAAGTAGGACATGTCAGCATTTGAAGGCACAAAGTTTACCACCACTTTTATAATACTGGAAGTAATCTTTATGAATTGAAAACCAATTCAAGCATTATGACTACACTACTGGGAGATCATTTTTAGGTTTAAGTTTGATAAAATTTGCATGTGTTTGTTTAGTTACTTACCTCTTGTTGCACAGCTTTAGCCATGTCATTGAATGTTGTGACAAAGCCACCGATGTAGTCATGAGAGCCGTCACTGTCCCAGTCATAGCAGTCAATCTAAAGCAATTCAGATGACATGTTAGTTCCAACAAAACCATAAATATTTATTGGATAAAAGTATATTGTTTAACACCGATGAAAAAGTTTGAATGATGAATAGTATTTTTAATGATAAGAGTTTGAAACAGGATGGTAACAATATGACAACTGTATTTTTGACCCAATTGATGTATGGGTTCAACTTCATATTTTCATTGAATTATGTATAAAATAAAAACCAATTTTATATAAAAAAAACAATCTTTGGAAGATTATAAATATCTGAATGCTAAGCCATTGCACTGACCAAAATAAACATCATTTTGTATTTAGCCACCAACCTTAATATTTTGTTGCTTATTTCCACCACACAACTTTTGTAAAGATATTTCAAAGGGTCTCCAGCTTGGGTTTAAATTGTTTTTTACAACCTAGACAAGAAAAAAACATTCCAGTTAAGTTCAAATGTTGAAAGCTTAATTTAAAATGGGAGACGCGCTTGGCTTCCTAACCTGGGGTCCTGGGTTTGAATCTTGGGGAAGAGTGGATTTTGAATTTCAGAATTTTTAGAGCAGGAGAGTCAATAACCTGAAAATACAAGTGACACTAACACTTTTTAATGCACAGCCTTTATTTAGCTTGGTTTAAGATACTATAATCAATCTTTTAGCTTTTTGATTAAATTAACAATACACATTTGTACCATCAAATAAAGTTTATAAGGTCTGGAAATACACATTTGTACCATCAAATAAAGTTTATAAGGTCTGGAAATACACATTTGTACCATCAAATAAAGTTTATAAGGTCTGGAAATACACATTTCCATTTTTGATTGTAATGATCCATGAGTATAATTATTTTTTTATACTTGAAAAAAATTTCCATGACTGATCTCGTCCATGTATTTGCTTTCTGAAAGTATTTTTTATATCCCCAAACAAGAATTAACATAAAATAAATTCATACAAAAAAATGTCCATTCAATTAAATATCTATGTGGACTTACTATTATATACTCACCTCTGTTCTATGAACAACTTGCCAACTGCCATCAGCTGATGCTCTTTGAATTTCTAGATATGGGTCAGACTTTCCAAAGAAATCCTAAACAAAGAACATTGATAAAGTCTATCATGTGTGAATAAAAAATATATTTAATTGGTAACAGAAAAATTGACATGAATACAAAAAAGAAAACCAGTCAAGTAAATGTATTAGTCAATTCACAATAATATAAAATGCCTGGATATGGCCAGGCTTTGATAAATATAAATATTTCTTACCTTCTTGTCCAGTTTGGTAGCTCTGAATGTCAACAGAGCTGTTTCACAACCATCTTTTATCTCCTCAGTCTTAACCTGATTAAAATACAAATATTAATTTATAAAAAATAATAAAACCAAGACATAGCTTAGCAATACAAACAAAAAAAAATCCATGAAACAGAGTGCAATGTAGAAGCGTCCCTGTGACAAAACAGTAAATGAGACTGTCAGTGTACTACTTTAGTTTCATCAAACAAATGTCAACTACCCATTTGAGCAGAATGGACTTGGGGACATTGTTTAAGTCAGAGGAATTGCTTCAGCATCCATACACTTAATTATTACTTACCTTGCCCTAGACTTTGTCAGGCTAAATAGTAAAAAATACTTAAAACAGTACCTGCTCACAATCTTCCTAATCATTTGATCAATATTGATATACTTAACTAGAAAGCACGAGGCGCGGTGGCTGAGTGGTAAAGCACTTGGCTTCTGAACTGGGGTTCAAAGCCTGGTGAAGACTGGGAATTTTAATTTCGGGATCTTCGGGCGCCTCTGAGTCCACCCAACTCTAATGGATAATTGACATTTCTTGGGGAAAAATAAAGGCGGTTGGTCGTTATGCTGGCCACATGACACCTTCGTTAACTGTAGACCACAGAAACAGATGACCTTTACATCATCTGCCCTATAGACCACAAGGTCTGAAAGGGGAACTAACTAGAAAGCTCTACCAGCCTCTAAACCCAACTGTCTCCTATGCCTGAGCTTCTGAGTCTAAATCAACCAAGTATTGACCACCTAACTACAAGACCTACCATTTACATACCTGCTTTATTCTTATTGCAAAGTTTTAGAAAATTTTCACGTAAAACCAGAAATTCTGTGTAAAAAAATTAGGGTAGACATTTGCAATGGCTAAACATGTGATTTATTTAAAATTGGTTGTGAATTTTTAGATTTTGATGCATTTTTTTCATGTAATGTCAAATATTGAAAAATAGGTACAGCAGCATAGTGCCAATTTGAAAAATACAGAAAAATAGGTACAGCAGTCAGGTGGAGTTAATTCACCTACATTAGTAGTCTATTGTCACTAGTGATCACATAAATTACACACAGGGTATAAGAAAAATATGTATGGATAAGAGCAATTAAAGCTGTGAGCCACAACAGACATCATAAGGTCTTGGGTAAGAAATGATTCAAACAAACTCCACAGCCAACACAAATATATACTTACAATGATCACTCCCTGGCCAGCTTTCATTCCATTCTTCAGCAGAAGTGGAGAAGTAAAAGGAGAGTTAGACACAATCTGAGGAATCAAAAACACAGCAAGATGTAAGCTAACTAGCAATTTTTGTTGAATGGATTTAAGAACACTACAATTTAGTGAGTGCTAATTATGTTGTAAAAGAAACAGTTAAAAAAAAGGCTTATGTTAAAACACACTCAAAAGTTAAAAAAAAAATAATAAAAAAATAGGATGTTCAATATGTGTTAAAGTGAAATGCACAATCAATTCTTTTTATTACTATTATTTTTTTAATTAGTTTATCATTTACTGAATGTTAATATTTTTTTTTAATGTAACCTTTTTGTGCTTATACAATATATTAGCGAGTTAAGAGGTTTTGATAAATACCTGTATGTGAAGGTTAAAATTTGTGAAATGTGATGTACATATAATTAAAATACAGTCTATTTGAGTCAATGGATTCGAACAGTATTACATGTGCATTTTAAAAAAATTATCAACTTTAATTTTATTTTATCTACAATAATTAAAATGCAGCTATAAAAAAAAATGAAGCCCCAATTTTGATTAGTTTACTTTGCTTCAATCAAATATGATAAAATTTCACATAAGTGTTAAACAATAGATTTTCAAGTTGATCACCTGGCCAAGCGTTGTCTCCACTTGACCCAGAAAGTCGTCATCTGTCAACTGTGGGGTCACATTGTCGATGTCATAGACAGATATAAGAATCTTCTGCACTTCTTCAAAAAAATAGTTGATTACAAAGGTCTTGGAGAATTTAGGATTCAGATTGTTCTTAACATTTTCCGTTCTTCCCACCTGTAAAAAACGAAACAAAAGTTTACAGGCCAGCTTTGAGATAACAGAAACATTTCTTAAAAAAACAAAAACTGCTTAACTTCTGCAGGCAAATACTCCTATTTGATTTTTAATATATAGGCATTGTCTTTGATTCTGAAGAGTATGGATAATCACAGAATTTCACATCGCTATGTAGACCCAGTTGTGACCTGCATATTTTGCCACCAGAGTTGGTTTATGTTTTCTTTGCATCTCTTCGCCTTTCTTTTGGTCTTAAATGTGTAAGAACTCTGCAATTGTCTCTTTCAGGGGTCATCTGCTTTCCTCTATGTCACTGAGGGAGAAATGGCACCTGAGTTGATCTTAATAGCCCTTTAGGGGGTGAGGAGGGTTGTGTGTGTCTTGTCAAAAAGATCACTTTGGCATGTTGTTATATTACACCTAATAAGAATAATACAATAAAAGGTTAATGAAGGTAAATAGTTAATTAGTTTAAAAAAAAATAATTGTACATGTTCCTTACCTCATACCATCTTCCTTGCTGGATCATGTACAGAACTGCACAAGGGTCAGACTTGGATAGGATGTCTTTGTTTAGGAGGTTTCTACACTCTAAAGTGATTTCTACTCGTGTTTTGAACTGGTCTGTGCCAGGCCTGACAACTCTGTCTCCGCCAACTGTGATGTTTTCATAAAGAGAGAATAACAAATCATTTATAATGTAATTGGTTATTATGCAACATCAAACTTTGGCTAATGATAAAGATAGAAAGTGTGTAAAATTGTACATTTTTTTACATAATGAACATATGGGTTAAAATATTAATAATCTAGTTATAATCTATCAATAATCACTATTTGTGTAAAGATAGGTAAAATCTATAAATAATTTAATAAAATACTATAAAAAAATGGTATTAAATATTATATTAAGGCAGTGATGCTCAACCTTATTTAGCCGGCGGGCATTTTAATTTAAAAAAAAAAAAAAGACAATAAATCATTTTTATTAGAAACCCGTGTATCTAGAACTTACATTAATTCATGAAAAGTTTATTTAAAACCAACTTTTAAATATCTAGCTGCACAGATGATGCACCTAGTCAGAGTTTCATTTCATAAAGCTGATAAATGTTATGTTCTTTAAAAGACCCACCCTTTCTTTACAAAACAAATACATGTATGTTGGATTATTATTGGTACTAAGCCATTTACTCTAACGTAGGGGAAAATAAATTTGTAAAATTTCTTTGACTCCCACGCTAATGTGGGATGTGTGGATTAGAAGCAAAAAACCACTTGGTTATGACTTGGCCCCCTAACAAGGGGCTTGAGTTAGAATCCCAACTAGAGAAGAGTTGTGTTTGCTGAGGACCTAAATGTAACATGGAAACTTTCTCCCTCACCCCACTGGTCTACAAAAATAGATTGAACCATAGTGCACAAAGCCTGCTATAAGCATGAGAGATGTGCTACATAATAGCAATTTAAATAAAATATATATAAAAAAAAAAAATTATATTAATAATCCGAGTAAACTGAAAAGGATATAATATTATAGATTTAAAAATAATGGCATTATAACTGAAACTCATCTAAAATGTGACTGTAGAATTTAATACTTCCATTATCATTTCTTGAAAGAACAAAAAAATTTACCTGCTGAAGGACCGGTTGGAGGCATGTTTTGACCTGGGTAACCTGACCCTTGAGCCTGGTAAGGAGCCTGATTTGCTGCTTGTCCTGGGTATGGTGGTGCACCAGGGTATGGAGCCTGACCTTGGTTATAAGGAGCCTGAGCAGCACCTTGTTGATGAGATGCTCCTTGAGCTAGTGGGGGATATGGAGACTGACCTAGAATAGCATTTTAAAAGATAAAAAAAGAATTGATTCAAAACTTTTCCTATTTTTTTTGTTATTAATTATTCTATTACAATAAGTTGATTAAATGATAAATTGAACTATGATTGAGGGCATGCTAAAAAGACTAATTTAGATATAGTTACCTGTTGGTTGGTATGGGGCAGTACCTTGTGGATAAGGATTTTGTCCTGGAGGAGCAGGGCTGGGGCCTCGAGGAGGTGCAGTGGGTCTTGTTTGAGCATTTACATCTTGCCCAGGATAAGGAGGCTGATGAGAGGGAGCTGTGCCAGTTTGTGGATAGGGTGGAGCACCACCTGAAGGGTGCAGTGAAGGGAACCCTTGTTGGGGATAGGGTGGAGCACCAGCTTGAGAATATGATGGAGTGCCCCCTTGAGGATAGGGTGGTACTCCTCCTGGTAGGTGTGATGGAGCACTACCTTGAGAATATGGTGGTGCTCCTCCTGAAGTGTATGGTGAAGCATTTCCAGGTGGATATGCTGTAGCACCCCCTTGAGAATGTGATGCTTGAGGATACGGTGGAGCACCAGAGGGAGGATAAGGAGAAGTACCTGACTGAGGATATGGTGGAGCGCTTCCTTGTCCATATGGCAGAGCACCTTGAAAACAAAAATAGCATTGTTATATAATCACTAATCATTTCATTACAAATACAGAGGTTTCAAATATGACTCCATCTTTGATTAACATGAAAAGATGACTAATAGAAGACTGAAAACATAACAAGAACAAACTTGAGAAACACATGAACACACAAAACAGAGAAGAAAACAAAAGTTAACAAACAGCATCCTCTACAGTCTGGAATTTAATAAAATACATACATAAATGAACATATATATGTAACAAACATCTACACAGATTAAAACAAATGAATAAAAGCTGTAAAAAAAAACTACAATTACTTTTTCAGATGCACAAACATACTACATCAATAAATTTATAATGATCTATAATTGTGTCACATCGAACTGATCACTCCATGTGTCCCTCTGAGATCCCTATCCTACTTGGTCTCATTTCTTACAGCCATGCCATGTTAGTGTCGTATGTCACTTATGACATGAGGGGCTTACCAGTACATAGACCAAAAGCTTGGAACTCTCTCTCCTTGCATTGGCCTCCAGATTATTGCTATATTTGGGGCACGCTATTCATTCTGCCTGAGAAAATGACCCACAAACTTCATGTGATGTTTGTTGACATCCTTGCCAAGTGGTTGAGTGCCTGTTCAGAATAGAGTCCAATCTCTGTAAAAGAGTCTAACAATTTCTATTAGTCATTGATGCTCAGCCACATTTAGCCTCCTTTCGATTTTTGCAGCTGAATTCCATCCATGACTTGCATGCATATTCACTGTTGTGTTAAATATGGTGGATTTGTCTCAAGACCAATAGCTTGGTTTGTCCAAATAGGCTGTATTTTTTTTAGAAAATGGTCTCTGGCTTTCCTATTAGGCAAGCTTTGTAATAATAGGCATATATATTCTAACCTTTCTGTGGGAACTGATTTGTTGGTCCAGAAGCCTGTGGGTAACCAGGATGTCCATACTGAGACATGATGTCTAGATATCTGAAATTGAAAAAACAACACAATCGCAAAGTTTAATTCAACCAAATTTGGTAAAGTTTGTAATATATAATATTATTAAATAACAGTTTTAGTGACATTGGCTCACATTGTAAAATTAAATTGTAGCTGCTTGCTTATAGCTGACTGTGACCATAGATCTTAATAAACATGGTCGCAGTGGTATATTAATGAGCAGAGGTAATCATTAATCGGAAGATAAAGATTTATTGTTGGCAAAAATAGACAACAATTACAGTGCTATGCCTTACAATGATAGTTATAAATTTTCTTCCTGTACCTGAGTCACTCGAGGTAGAAGGTAATCTGGCCACAAATTGGCAAAAGTTTCTCCGGAGCTGGCGAAACTTTGAGTAAGCCACTAAATTGGCATAAGAATTAGATGAGGTCAGAGACAAAAGTGATTGACATATATGAAGGTCTTGAAATTGAGAAAGGAAAAGAAAGAAAGAAATATTGAACAAATTTGAAGGTTTTTACATCAGAAAAACAAATGAAACTTACTACACATGAATAGCAAGTAGACAGGGACATTGAAAAGTACATTACTAATCTGAGAAAGACTAGCAAAAATGTGTAGGTTTGAACACCTAGAAGATAGCTTAATTAAAGTGTAAAACACAAATGCCTCAAATTGAAATCATTACAAGAAAGTAATCTAACATTGGAAAAACATTGGAGACATTTGTAGAGCCAATAAGACAGCCAACAACAGTTAAGAATGATATGTATTATTGAGAAAGTAGCACACCCTCAAGAACAAACATATAGAAAGGTAAATGTAGGTTCTGTGGAACGATACACGAATACATAAAAGAAAAGTGCCCTGCATGGGGTAAAATGTGCCTAGTGGTTAAAGGATTGAAGGAGTATTTTTTACTTTTAACATATGAGGATGGGCTCATATTAAAAGGAGAGCAAATAATTATACCAAGATCGCTTCGCAAAGAAATAGAGAAAAACATTAGGATTTCTACATGTCAAGAGAACACTATGAGAATGAAAGAAAAACATTAGATGAGCATAAAAACATCTAACGATAAAAGGACAAAATTTGAGTCAGCGATGAACTGGACAAATGGTCTATTTTCAATCAACAAATAACCCTACATGGAGTCGTGGAAGTTGTATCAAAATATAATCATATATCTAGACTTCTAGATTCTAATTTAAAAAAAATAAATAAATTTTATTACCTTTTTTATTATGTAACAGTAACAGTATTAAAATATTATAGATCTAGTAGACCTAAATTATTAGAATTAGATATTAATTATTATAGGCCTACTTAATACTTATAGATCTAGATCTTACTATTCAAAATAAATTAAATCCAAACTCTAAACTAACTGACTATTCTACAATTCTAAATTAACTTTTTAAGACTAGGACTAGATCTAGATTAGATTCTAAAAAAAAAAAATAAGATTGCTCAAATGTAATGACGCAAAAGGGAAGGGTTTTGAAATACCGGTACTTTGTTAGTTTGGATTAGACTATTTATAGTGACGAGTGTGGAGTGTAGCCAGTGTAGGTCACTATTCTATTCTGAAGTATTCACAACCAACTATTGCGCAATCTGGATCACTACGACACTAATAAGTCTAAATAAGAATAAGGATAATAGATCTAGATTCTTAGCATTCTAATTTGAACTTTCTATTCTATAATCTATAGTATAGAATAAGTCTAACTCTATTTATAATAATAAATAATAGAGTCAACTCTACGCCACTCTACCGTGACCGTCTCTACGTAGGCCGAAGGTATTAAAAAAAATTATAATTATTCATTACTCTTTAAACTCATTGCACTGGTAAAAAAAAAACAAGTTGAGCCCAAAGTTGTTTATATTTTACTTGTGTTTTATAGGGTCTAAATTAATATCTAGATATTGTACTACCGCGGTAGATATAAAGTTATAAAGATAGATCTAGAATCGGTAATACTTCCGTACCCTAGAATCTTCAATCTAGTTTATAAAATATCGGAATGAAGGGGAAAAAGAGCAAATAGTAGTCTCCCTTCGCTGATCTAATTTTAGAAAACTGGTTTGGATTAGTTTGTCTTGCTTTCGGACACATTAATTAATGAATAAAAACGGTAAATTTACAAACCTATTTCTAGATCTATATCTTTACATATAGAGTAAAGTGCGAAGTTCGAGCGCATTAAGCCCGCTGGCAGCAATTTTTAAGTTTGGATTTTTATAGCACCGTAACGGTCTGACTGATAGTATCTCTGAATTCCTCGTCCTTTTTTCTATGAAAATAGATTGGATTTAATGTATCACTAGGCTTAGTTAAAATTAAATACGAAGTCAAAGAGGTGTAGGGTAAGTATCGCCAAGCGTACTTTTCCTCGAGCGGATTTTTCCCCAGCTAGTAACCTCGATCGGGTTGGTGTAAGGTTCGAACAGATCAAACGAAATATATCTAAAAACATGTTTTAATATTTTATTTTTACTACAAAGTCATTTTCTTTTTACTCCAGCGCAAGAACACCATCCATTGCACCATTTCCCACCCTCCACAACTTCAAATAGTCTCTTTACGCTGATGAGCAATCAGACTTAAAAATACCCTTAAGCCCATTGCCCATTTCCTTCACTACCGGGTAGTAAAAAAGAATAACTCCACACCTCCTGAGTTTGACCTCACCATGAACTTAGCCTTTACAAGGAAAAGAAAATAGTATGTGTCGGAAGTAAAGAAAAAAGGTGCATACGCAGTAGCAATATAGTGGTAATTTGGTAAACATTCAAATAAAAAAGTTATAGCAATAAAAAGTGAACTGTTCGAACCTCCTGACAAATCGGGGCTGCTCGAACTTCGCACTTTCCTATATATATATATCTTATCTATCTATACATGTTACATATAATAGCAGGGTATGTCTTCGAGTTCGAAGATCAGTGAGGAATGCAGTATTTCCGGTGGCTGCGCAGCCCCAAATGTGACCTACATTTTTTTGCCAAATCCAGGGCAAGCATAACCATTGTCCGCAGGTGGTCGATTTTCTTTTCGCCGTCTGCGTCTGTCCTCGGCAGCGGATTTTCTTTTGGTCTCAAATGTGTATCCCGCGGCCTTTGTGAGTGACCTAAAGCTGTCTCGTTCTGAGGCCGCATAATGCAACCAGGTGCTCTCTTCTATGTCAGGTAAGGCAAGTTGGCGCCTAAGCTGGTCTTTGAAGCGTTTCCGTGGGGTACCTCCGTCGACCACCTTTTAGATCACCAAAAAAGACGTATACGTTTGTCTCCCATACGGGATACATGCCCTGCCCAGCCTAACATTAGAAGTCCCTCTATACTGTAGTGCGGTCTTGTCACCGTATGTCCATGATGGAGCGCAAGCACCTTTGGTGAAAGCGCTTAAGTAGTCTAGGGTGTTTTCTGTATAGTATCCATATAATAGGGTTGAGAGAACCACCACCTGGTAGACATTGATTTTTGTAGGTAGGCGGAGCGATTTATTCCGCCAAACTCTCGCCTGAAGGCGTCCAAAAGCGCCACTGGCCCTGGCCAGATGGTTATCAACTTCCCTTGAAAGTGAGGCGTCATTTGATACCATACTACCCAGATATGTGAAGTGGTCTACCACGTTAAGGGGCTGTCCGTTTACGGTGATCTTTGGGGCTGAGCAGGTTGTATTGGGTGACTTCTGGAACATGACTACTGTTTTCTCGAGGTTTATAAATAAACCGAAAGAGGCTACAGCGCATGCAAATTCGCTTACTGCGTTCTGGAGATCATGTTCATTGTGAGCTAGCAGGGCGCAATCATCGGCATAGAGAAGTATCGTTATGACCATCTACTTTGTTCTTGTATGGGGTAGTAGACGTCGAAGATTGAACACATTACCGTCTGAACGAAACCGGATGAAGATGCCTTCGTAAAATCGCTGCCTCATTTGACCCAGCATTACGCCAAAGAAGATAGCGAATGGAGTAGGAGCAAGTACACAGCCCTGCTTCACGCCATTTTCTATTGGGAAGTGATCAGACAGGTAACCATTGTGTCTGATCTGGCCTTTTTGTCTCACGTGAGAATGGAGAGGAACGTAGGTGGGCATCCCAGCCTTGCCAAAATCCTCCACAAACCATCGCGACTTACCGTGTCGAAAGCCTTGATGAGGTCCACAAAGGCAGCGTATATGCTTAGGTTCTGCTCTTTGCATTTTTCTTGTAGTTGTAGCAGAACAAATATCATGTCTGATGTACCTCTACCGGCTCTGAAGCAACATTGGCTCTCAGATAACACTTCGTTTAATAAAGAGTGGGTTATTCGGTCGAGCAATACTCGAGCAAAGATCTTTTCTGCTACTGACAGAAGCCTCGATAGTTGGAGCAGTTAGACTTGTCACCCTTTTTGTATAGGGAAATGATTACGGAATCTCGAAGTTCAGGTGGGACCATGCACTCCTCCCAGCATAGAGCGAACAAGTGTGTAGCCTCTCGGTTAGGGCGACACCACCCATTTTAAATATTTCAGCCGGAATCCCATCAGAGCCAGGTGCTTTGTGTATTTTGAGCTTATGAATTGCTGTTTTAACTTCCTCAAATATTGGTGGGTCGTCGAGCTCCTCCCTCATAATTTCCTGAGGGACATTCGCCAGCAATTCCTCTGATACGTGCCTTTTATCACTAAATAGCAGGCTGTAGTTTTCTGACCAGCGATTTAGTATGTCCGCCTTGCTGGTAAATAGCGTAGAGCCATCGGAGGATCTTAGCGGCGCTGTAGTCTGGTAAGTTGGACCGTAGGCGAATCGGAGAGACTCATAGAAAGAGCGTGTGTCACCAGAATCAGCATGTCTCTGCATGTTTACGGACAGCTCAAGCCACCAATTTTTTTTTAGTTCCCTGACCTTTGACTGCAGAGTGTGACAAGAAGTTTTGTAGAGAGTTCTGGCTGCGCTGTCATTAGGGTTCCCAAGAACAGAGCGATAGTATTTGTGCTTTTTCTTGAACAGTTCTTGAATTGTGGTATTGTTCTCATCAAACCAATCTCTATACTATAGTAAACCCAATGGAGACTATCAATGTATATTTTAGTATTATAATGGCCGCCACATGCCCCCTTCCGTGCTTCATCCGCAAGGTACTCCTTATGAGTCTAGTGTTGTATTGTTGTACGTGGTAGTGATTCTATTGTCACTAGTACCTATACAAACGCGAGAGTAACACGAGTCTGTTGGAATAACATTAGCATTAAAGAACACAACTCCAATTAAGGATATACCTACGTGTATTGTTTGATTAATTGCACACAATTGAATTGTGGTATAAACAGAACAAACGAATAGCTAAGATACACGGACACACTATAAATAAATGCAACTGTATTAATAGATTTCTTGTTATTTATCACCGTTCGACACATCAACATTGCTAAGGAATAATAATGTAAGAAGAATAAGCAAGGGAAGCAATTGTTATGGATTAAAATTAATTCATGTATACCTAGTTATCTACCCCGCACTGAAGTTCGTATCCGCCTCGCTGTCATTGTTGCTTTTTTTTTTTAATCATTCTTCAGATATATAAAATTATTATTTGTAAAATATGAAGATGTAAATATGTAGGTTTATTTTATAGAATATGAGATCAAATGTATTATCTTGTTTTGTAGGAAGAAAGAGGGATGTTAATATGTAATGTCATTTATATTTAGTTATCTACCCTGCACTGAAGCTCGTACCGACTTCAGCATTAAGACATTGCTTTCACCGTTGACACACAGTGTCTCCCTTCAATTTCAATATAATATGAATAATCTTGAACTTTTCCCAGTTTTCGTTGTGAAAATTTGGCCCGCCTTGACCACTGGCGATTTTTATCGCTAAAGGAAACAGAATCTTAGAGGACATGGGATGCAGTGACTATCGGAACTGATGAAATCCTTTACCTATCCCTTAGATAGTTAGACCATTGGGGCATCGCACAAGATCTATTGACTTTTTTTCTCCATTCCTCTTTGTCGTTTGCTTTGGATAGAATTTCTTTCTTTTAAGTTGTCTTCCCCATTGCTTTTTTCTGTCAGCCTCCTTTTCTTTTTCCTGGTACTGTTTTATGAAGGGAGGTCTTTGTGAGCCCCGAGAACATTGTGATATGACCATAGAGTTTTAGCTTGCGTTTCTTTTTAAAGTAGTTAGAACTTGGCAGGTCATCGTGGGGTCCAACTCCAATCTCTGTACTAATCCTGTTTATAATCTCTTTGTTTGTGAAGTGGTTTATAAAATGCATGTGATGCCTACGATCTCGATTCCATTGCTAGGATCCTCCGCTCTAGATCCGCTCTAGATCTGCACTCAGCGTCCAAGTTTCGCAAGCATTTAAGAATGTGGACATGACAAGGGAGCGCATCAGTCTTATTGTATTGTCTAGGGCAATGCCTTTGTCTTTCCAGTTGGTTTCGAGTTTTGCAAGTGCTGCTGTGGACTGTGCAATCCTGGTCAGTAGTTCATCTGAGACGATATTTAAAACTGCTGATACTTGTCAGCTTTTCACCTCTAATAATGATGTCCCTTTTAAAGTCCTGTTGGCTATAGCTCCTAATTAGTGGGTTTTTTTCGGCATGAACTAGTCGAACAAAATAGATTTGGTTATGAAACAATATAAACCTCAAAGAAAGGGAAGGGGAATACAACAAAATATTCGGTGAAAAGACTTCATACAAAAGTATTTGAAATGTCGTACTTTTATAACAGAATAAATAGATCTATATGCTATGTGATCGATTTTGATCTGTAATGTTCCAAAAAATCAAATAATGTTGAACTAATAGTTTTAAGCGTAGGCTGCTGTGCTTAATCTTGTTATCACGCACAAGCAAACATAAAAACTCGCATACACACAGATACAAACCCACACATGTCTTACAGCTAATATAGTATAGTATAATCCCCAGCGCCTGAAGGAAGCCAACGATAGGGAAATTCTGTTGTCACTATCAGCCTTTCATAGAAATATACAGACCACACATTGTACATTCTCTGTGTTGAAATTCCTAATTGAAGTTGATATTCCATGAAAATATATTTTTTTCATTAAGTTGGTTAAAACACGAGAACAAGAACAAATCTAACGTAATTAGGTAACCAATTAAGTGACCAATGTTACCTGCATAAAGCATTAAGTACAAATAACAATAATAAGGCATACCTGTACAGCATTAGAGGCGGGCAAGCCCAGAAGCGTTGTGGTATGGCATATATAATCTACACTTACAAAAGTCAGATTATTTACAGACGATTGCATAATATATTGAACAATAAAAACAACACAAGATACATAAATTTTACAAAGAGAATTAGATGAATTACAGAAATGTGAATCAAATTGCAGCATGTCTTTCCACCCAGAAAAATGCCAGTTATTAAGAGTAACAAAAAAACCCAACTAAAACCTAGCTTATTCATAGTAAACCAGTAACACAGACTAAAAACGCAAAATACCTAGGTGTTATAATAAATGACAAACTGTCACGGAATCCCCATGTTGATGAAACTATCAAAAAATAAAAATAAAAAGCATTAGGATTTATTAAAAAGAAATGTCTATAAATCAAATAAGAACATATAAAGCTAAAACAGATGACCTAAACATCTGCCCTATAGATCGCAAGGTCTGAATGGAGGTGCTGCTCTAAATGACAGAAGTTCAAAAGAGACAACATTATGCATTTCCATGTGTTAATCTAGTCATGTATGTTAATGAGAGACTTAACTCTGCTTAGTCATTGTTTTGTCTGGCTGATTCAGACAACCCGCTCCATGCTCTAATGGCACTCGGGAAGAATGAGCGCTCGTATGAATTCGTCCTGGAATATGGAATGAGAAATGTGCTGTTGTTACAGAGAATTATGAAGAAGCTTTACTATAGACTTGCATGTAGTTCTTGTGATAAAAAAGCTCGACACAGTAAATAAAATAAACTTTACAAAACAACAAATGCTGCTAGTAAGATTAGAAATACAACGCAAAGCGCACTTGGATACTTATTCAACAAAAAAACATTGTTAAGAAAGTTTAAAGCTTTTAAAGCTTTAAAAATAAAAAGATACTCTCTGCGTCAGGATTTTAATATGTTACTATCACATAAAAGATACAAGATTCCGGTCACAAAAACAGACACAAGAACTGTTTGGTCCCTTATCCAAAAGATCATTGAATAAAATCCAACCCTCTCATCATTTCATATGTAATTGAAGAATTGAACTACTCCCTCTCTCTATATATGTAAATATCTTGGAATAAACCAGAATACCACGATAAACCATAAAAAATTAAAAGAGGACTTACTTTGTAAAAATGAGCAAAGGTTAAATAAAAATCTTGACACTAAACTGATAACAACCTCATCACTGCAATAAATTGTTGGGCCGTCCAAGAACTCCTTTACACTTTTGGTGTCATAAAATGAACTGACACCGACCTACATGATATTGGCAGTTCCACGATAAAACTACTAACCCAATTTCGATGTTTACACCCCAAGTTCTCCACCATAAGGTCACACCTGCCCAGGAAGGATGGGGGCCGTAGACTGCAGAGCATCTACAAATTGTGTAAGATGCAAGTTTTAAAAATACGATCAGAACTCCACACCTCCAGCAATAAACTATCTTTCTTCCTAAGCAAATACTACCCGGAGCAAGTCCTCTGAACCTGAACAATACTGATGTTAATATTGGTTGAGACGACGCAGAGATTCAAAAATGGGAAGAAAAAGCACTCTTCGGAAAATTCCCTGATTAATTACATGATGACAGGGCTGCTTCCTTAACATGGCTCAAAGCAGGGCATCTCTACTCTGAAACAGAAAGCTTTGATACAGCAATACAGGACAGAGTAATTAGAACTAAAACTTATGAAAACCATATCCTAAAACTCGATTTTGTTGACAAATTCCGAAAGTGTGGAAACGCAAGTCAGTCAATTGAACACATAACGTCATGACGTTTAGCTTTATCAGAATCTGCCTACCTAGGTCGCCATAACCAAGTTGCAAAATTAATGCATTAAAAACCTGGCCTTGGCACATATTCTGACTTACTAATTCTCATACACACCAAAAGAGGTCATTGAGCCAGCCGATTACCTATTTTACTGGGATATGCGTATTTTGACTGACAAAACTGTGGATTTTAATCGCCCTGATTTACTGTTTCTTGACAAAAATGTAAAAAAAAAAAAAATCCGCTATCATCATTGACATCACCATACCACTATCCCATAATATAAGGAAAACTGAAATGGATAAACAAAGAAAACATGGGAACATCATCTTAGAGATTAAGCGTTTATGGAAGTTTTCAAAAATAAAAATATGTCTAAACCCCATTGTTATATCAACCGAGGGGATAATGACAACTGACTTCACAGATACCTTCAAGGCCCTTAACATCCCTGAGAAGATTCTCGTTACCAGTCAGAGGCAGTACTGCTGCAGAACTGCCACATCACCAGAAAATTCCTCAGTGGAAACTGTTACATACATTTTTTTTCTCTCTAGCGAAGCTCGACCCTGACAGTGCCAGGAAATGAATGTAGTTCGTTTCTAACAACATAGAAATACTGATAATAATTGTTATTATAATACTATAAATGTAATTCTCAATAATAAAAACTAAAGTGTCGCTATAGCTAGTTCGTTTTAGGTGTGCATTGAATTTTACATAGGCTACATAATAACAATAAAAGGCTCTAATACCTTTATATTGTAATAAGTATTATTACACATACTCGAAGACTACCAATAGAAAACCTATTAATAACAAACAGTTGATAGTTATCTATTCACTTCATACTCAATAGGGCAGCATTTAAAACCCAAATCCAGTGTAATAAGTTGCGTTTTAAATGGTAGTAAACAGTACATCATACAACTAAAACCCAACATGCTACAAAGTCAACCCAGATCCCAAAATCCCCAGTTTCCAAACAACGTTTAGGATGAGCAGAGAGTCAACATAATTTACTTACACATCTTGGCCTATTTCCACCCTTTTTTGTTTCTTCACGAGGCCAACCACCCCTCTTCTTCCCCAAATCTATCACCACAATATTAAACCCAGAATAAATCAAACCCCTTTTCTAAATTAAATCATTACACAAGATAATGTGGACGTCGGTCCATCATTCCAACACAAGCAATCATCCGAGTTTTAGAACAATGGAAAGCGAGAGGGCCGTTCTTGAAAAAAAAATCTGCAATAGCCTCTCTTTTAGATCTATGTTGGGGAGGAGGAGGAGGGAGCTGGACAGAGAAGAGGGAGGGGAGTAAAGAATATATAAAAAAAAAAGAAGGTGCCGCTCTATTATGAAGTTTTATTCCATTCGCGCAGGACCCAAAGCCTCTGATTAAGCCGTGTCAACGTTAATGAAAGATGAATGGCCCAGGGGGCGCTCGATCGATAGAGACCTTCCAACCAGATATAATCCCATTTCTAATACTCCCTCTCACCCGAAATGGGAAGCCCCCCTCCAAAAAAAAAAAAAAGAAAAAACCATAATAATAATGAAGACAAAAAAAAATAGAACACTCTGCCCCTCTTTCCAGCGTACGTCCCAGAGGCAGGGCAGACAGCAGCACCAGGACATGTCGGTGGTGCGGTGGAATTTGGGTTGGGGGGGGGGATGCGGAGGAGGACATAAGAAAAAAAAATACAAAGATGTCACCTCCCTTGTAGCTCCCTTGCAGGTCACATTCCAGCCCAGCACCTTCCCCTCTCCCTCGCTTCTGCTTCTCGTCCAGCCCCTCCCCCCCCAGTCTCATTTCTGCTGTTTTTCAATTCACTCCCCGCGTGTCCTCGGCACTGCCACAGTAGAACGTGCTAAAATGGAAGGAATTTAATTAAATTGAGTTTAACTGCAAGCACCAAGGATGGGGGTTGAGAGGGGTCAGTAACGACGGGAAGGAAGGAGCCAGGAGTATGCTTGGAATTGTGGGAAACTTACATCAAGAAAATTATAAGCACTAATGTGTTTTTTTTAAAATAAAGAAAACGAATTTTAAAAAAGTGTGATTTTGAGGAGGTAATGGGATGGTTCAAAGCTGCTCAATACAAATGGAATCTAAATGTCTCATTGTAGTATTGAAATGGTGTCTCATTATGGAGTTCAGCTGTAGATCTGTATGTTGTTGATAATTTGCATGGAAATGCTCTGGTCGCTAAAGTATGCACTTTACAATGAGACCTGTATATAAGATTATATAAAATGCATACTGTTGTTTCCTTATGACTAGTTTTTAAAAATTAGTTTTCTGTTGAATCTAACGCACATTGTATTTAAGTTTTGTTCCTTTTCAAGTAAAGACCTTAAATAATTTGGAGCATTATTGTAGAGAGAGAGAGACAGACACAGAGGGAGAGAGAGCGAGAGAGAGGGGGGGAGAGATAGGTAGAGAGAGACAGGGAGAGAGAGAGAGATTGAAATTCTGCATTTCTAAAAAAAAAGCCGTTCGAGAAAACTAAACCAAGACTATGGTATAACAATAATACATGATACTCACAGACAATAATACCTTAACGCAGTGGCGTAACTCTGTAGCCAGGGATTTTGGGGGCTGGGGGGATTGACCTTTTTAGGGACCCCTGCATTTTGACATTCGATATCATAACATGAATTAATAAATATATGTCTTAATTCTAATTGATACTGTATATAAGTAAATTAAAAAAAAAAAATCGTTAAGACTCTTTTATTGGCTAGATAATGCACAATTGTGCACGTCGTGCTTTCTGTGCAGCAAAGGCATCTAAAACATTATCTAGATCAATGGTGTTAATATTTAATATTGAAAAATATTTAGGACATTCATTTAGGGCACCTCAAGTAGGGACCGGGGGGGGGCTTTCGTGTTTGGACGCCCTCCCCTAGCTACGTCACTGTCTCAACGAGTAGGAGCATAATCTATGAGTAGGAGCTAAGCACAAGTCTAAATTAGCTCTCTATTAGTGAGATCAAGACTGTAACCTTCGAAAACGAGATCTAGATCTACTTGTATTGTTTGGGGGACAGAACTGATCGCAGACTTTTGCGTTTTTTGTCTATTTATTTGATTACAAAATGTTCTTATTAATCGACACCATTATATTGTAATAACTTAAGGGCGGCAAACTCAACGAGGCACATATATCTTTATTTACATGACATCACAAGTTCATAAAACATCATCTTTCTTAGGCACAGTCTTTTCACTTCGGCTCTCAACTTGGGCGGAAATCGTTCTCCTCTCTTCCTAATGGTGACATCCTTTTTAGTCTAGTTTATCACAGTGCGCACCTTCTAGCTTACATGTCGGTGCGCATGGTGGAGTTATAACATTGCCCCCTTCTTAGAGCTTTTCGTCCCGAAAAGAAACAGTGCAGTGGAGCTTTGACAGTTCAGGTGGAGGTCGATCAGGTGGGAACTACAGACGTTAGGGTGCCATGTTGCCCACAAAGCCATCTGCACAGTTTCCCGTGATCGTCGCTTCCTCTTCTTCCAGTTGGCCAGTCTACGCTTGAGGCGATATCGTGGTCGCTGCTTCGACCTCATGACGATAGTCGCTGATGCTAGCCAGCTGACACATGGAGAGTTAGTGGAGGTCAGAGTTGCCAGCCACGTAACACAAATGGATGTTGTGGCGATCACCGTAGATTCCAGGGTTGTTGTTCTAAGACGCTGAGTCAGCGGACCTTTTCCATGGACGTCTCGTGACACAGTTGTAGGCCCACAGCTAGCCATGGTTTCAAGCACATAGTCTTTCTCAGCTTCATCTGTAAGGTATGCCCATGAAGCATCCTTGTAATGTTCATCCACCACTACATCAGGTTTTTCTGGGATTAATTCACCACCGTTCAAGTCACTTTCACTGATGTGGGCAGAAGTACACATTTCTGTCAAGTTCAGATCTTGTAGCTGGGTTTCTTGGCATGGGCACTGTCCCCGCAGGACCCGCATATACAGTTCATGTCAATCGCTTGGATGCAGTTGCCAAGTATGGAATTCTCTCTTATGCCGCTGACAAAGTCAAATTCGTTGTTTCTGCCTCGGCCATTGTTGGGGCCCGTATTCGCAATTTCACCCGACGACATCCAAGGCAAGGAATCAGAAACGGTCTTGAGGCTTTCATGGTTTGGGTTCTCATCAAAGGTACTGACAGATAAACAGAGGTTTTTAAGGTCCATAGCAGCCACCTTGGACGCAGACCCAACGTTGTCTTGATCTGTCCGGCTCGTTGCAGGTATACCAGAAACAAAAGTTTCAGGCTCATAACAGACTTCTCTAGTGTCTTCATTTGTTTCTTTTCTTTCAATTCTGTATATCCCATTAAGACCGCCGCAGCAATCATTGTCACTTTTCTCGCCATGAAAGTCATCCACGCCAGACTTGCCCACAACACAGTCACAGACAGAGCTCCAATCCCCAGCGCCTCCATCACCACTGTTTGTGCAGCCACAGTCCTGAACAGGCAACTGCTCCTTCCCTAACGAGTTTATTCCTCCTTTTGCTTGCGACACAATTTTATCACTTTGGTCTATTTGGCCTTCTACTTGCAATACACTTTCATCAACTTTGTTCAACATTATGTTCCTGCTCATGTTCAGTTGTTCATCAAATGCATCCAAAAAGTCCTGGATCTTGCCAATGAACTCAACAATCCCAAGTTCAATTTCAAATTGATAGGTCTCCGGATCTTCTTCTTCATTGATCAAAGCTTGCCTCAGACGAGCCGTGAGCGTTTCCCTGCTACCGAGGGATTTTAAACCTCGGTCCCGAAGCTCTTGTCTTATCTCTTTAATTGAGAGCTGATGTAATAGCTTCAAATATGTCATTGTAATCAAAGCCTACCTCCTCTAGTTGAGTTGCCTATGATCCCACTTCTGACACCAATTGTAATAACTTAAGGGCGGCAAACTCAACGAGGCACATATATCTTTATTTACACGACATCACAAGTTCATAAAACATCATCTTTCTTAGGCACAGTCTTTTCACTTCGGCTCTCAACTTGGGCGGAAATCGTTTTCCTCTTCTCTTCCTCATGTTGACATCCTTTTTACTCTAGTTTATCACAGTGCGCACCTTCTAGCTTACATGTCGGTGCGCACGCATGGTGGAGTTACAACAATATTTTTATACACACACTTAATATAAAATATTCTTCTTTTTTTAGCGGCCCTCAAAAGGGGAATAGACGCTATTAGTTTAGTGTGTCTATCCGTCCGTCCCGTTTAGATCTCGATAAATAGAAAAGATATTGAAAATCTGACATAATATTTTAGACCTTTCAAAGTTCTGATGCAACGGCTACTTTTTCTTTTCTGAAAACCAAAAATTTAATTTTTTAAATCAACTACGCAAGCAGTTTTTTTTTTTCATAAAAAATACAACAATTTTTACAACTATTCACTATTAATAGTAACAAACACAGGAGCCTGTAGTAAGGGAGATGACCATGTACCATATTTATGAAAACGGTTTTAGATTTTTGTCAATTTTTTTTTCAAATGCATTGCAAAGTTAGATAAGTTCTGTCATATTAATTACTATATTTACAAAAAACGTTTTTTTAGAGAGAAAAAAATTTAACATGCATGTAAGTGGAACATAATTCAAAACAACTAATACGTAGTTTTTCATATTATCGCGTGAACTGCACAGTGACAGCGTGGTACCAATTCACAAAGGAATAGATTTTTGTTAAATTCTTTTCGTTTTGTTGTTGTTGGTTTTTTGAGGCTTTGAATGAGAGATTGACCCTTTAAAAACAATTAGATCAATTAGATAATCATTATATGACATCAGTTAGTCCAGGGTCGCACCTAGCTTCACTTTCACTTTCACCTATCCCTTATTCTTCTGGAGCGTTGGTGCTCACACAAGACCTGTCAAGCTTCTTTCTCCATTCTTCTCTGTCATTTGCCTTTGATATTCTTTTTGGAAATATTGAAACCTGCCTTTTTACCTGCCTGGTTGGACTACTTCGGTGGCCGATGTTGAGTTGGGTTTCCACACAAACTGTCTTTGTAACCTTGTTAATTATAAGAAGCAATTACGATTGAATAAACCAAATAAATAAATAATCGTAAAGGATGTTTCAAGAAAAGGATTTCTGTCTGTCTGTCTGTCTATCTGTCTGTTTGATTTTTTTTATTTGCGTTTCTCTTTTCCGTCCGACTTCCACCAATAACCAAAGACAATGATAATATTGACATTCGGTAAAACAATAATAAGGCTTGTGTTCCGGACCGTAGATTAATGGGGAGTGCAGTATTTCACCTGGCAGACATTACCGTTGTCCTCCGGTGGTCGAATTAGATTCTCTTTTCGCCGTCTACGTCTGTCCTCGGAAGTGGATTTTCTTTTGGTCTCAAATGTCTCGCGGCCTTTGTAAGTGATCTCCAGCTGTCTCGTTCGGAGGCCGCCTGCAGACAGATTCTTTCTTCTCTGTCAATTACAGCAAGTTGGTGCCTAAGCAGGTCTTTAAAGCGTTTCCTTTGGGCACCTCTGTTACGTCGATTTCCTTTAAGCTCACCAAAAGAAAAGACTGTATACGTTTATCCCCATCCAGGAATACGTGATACATGCTCTGCCTTGTGACAAATATTAACTGGATATAGATCTAATTCAATTTGAAAAGAATGCTCTTCGAAAATTTCTGATACTTATCAGGTATAAAAATCGTTCATTTAAACAAATGCAAGCCTCTAACTTTGGTGCCTATTTAATTAAATCTTTCCAAAATAATATTGAAAACAAAGAAATATCTCTGAAAATTTGATCATCAGATAATGATTGATTTATTTAGCATTGTAAGTTAATAACTTCGTAAATGCAGAACTACTGTTTTGCAAACATATATGACAACCAAGAAAATACTACCTAGAGTCAGTGACGATCCCATGTTGAAGGTAGTTTTCTAGATTAAATATTTTTTTTTTATTCTGTAACTGGGTTGTCCTATACATTGTCCTGCATCCTCAACGAATGTAACTGTTTTTTTTTTGTAAGGAGGTAATTATGTAATGGTTTTAGTTTTAATGTTTTTGCATACATAATGACTCTTTGTCTTGGAGGACCAACTTGTTGGAAACATCCATACATTTACTTTCCTTTGTTTTTTTGTTTTTTTTTTTGTTATTTTCATAGAACCTGTAAAAGTTCGGGTGTCTTTTATTTAGCATTCTGACTAAGTGGCTATTCTTCAACGCAGCATGACCTTATTTGATCATGCCGGCCAACGACGTACCCCGCAGCGTGATCTCAAAAAACACATATCTCTAGCACTCCTCAGCAACCACAAAAACTCACAACACAAAAAAAAAACTTGGTTCAGCTAGCCCTCAACGGTATTACCACATTAGACACGACCCGCACCCCCCATTCCAAAGAAAAAAACAACACAGAAAGAAGAAAAGGAAAAAAAACAAAACAAAACGAGGCAGGTCAGAAACCAAAAAAGCGCCCAAGAGTCCATCGTTCTACCATCAAGCAGCGTTTAATCAGGCAGAATACCAATCACAGACCTTAGCCCAAGTTAGTGTTCAGAGAGATTGCGTTTTTTAATTTCATTTGGAACCCCCGTCATTTTTATCAATTTCCCCAGAAATCCAAGGGGACGCAACCGTTATTATTTTCTCTAACACTATTAGATTCTTTCTTACCTCTTTGCTCCTCTCAGCAATTTTTTTTTTAATGTCTTTTTTTTTTCTTTGACCCATGGAGGAAAAAAAGAAGGGATATAAAGTGTTTACTACAGTCTAGTTCTTAGAAATGATTCTTTCCCTTTAACAAGATGCCCCCCCCCTTTTTTTTTTTCTCTGGTTCACCAGCTGGGACGTCTTGAGACTTTTTAAATCTGGTTGGTCATTGTGTTATTGGCCCCTTTTTATGCATTCTATTTAGTCCATCGACATTGGTTCAGTCATTTAAATACTTAGTTTCAGTTACATAATCGATTTTATACGAGAGACGTCGCGGAGAGAATTATGAGACCGTTACACTATACTCACTATCACTAACTACTTCAGGAGAGAAAACACGAGTCCACAACCAACAGGGACGATATACAGCCAATCTCTACAATACCTTGCTTATGCCGATGACGCTGCCTTATTGGGTAAAGAAACCTCTGACATCGCTAGAGCCTTCACACAACTAGAAGAAGTATCTCGACCAGCAGGACTTGAGGTCAATGACAGTAAAACCAAGTACATCACAATGACAAGAGACAATCAAACAGAGGGACAATATATCAAAATCAAAGACCACGAATTTGAAAACGTCCAAACTTTCAAATATCTAGGAAGTACTATTAATTTAAAAAATGACCTACTAACAGAAATAAAGGAAAGAATAGCAGGAGGCAACAGGGCATTTTATAGCACCCATCATTTACTTAAGAGCAAAACAATTTCAAGGAAAACCAAGAAAATAATATACAAAACCATAATAGGGCCAGCAGCAATGTATGGAAGTGAAACCTGAACACTGACTAAGACATCTGAAAATTTACGTAATACTTTCGAAAGAACAATTCTTAGGAAAATCTATGGTGCCATACAGGATGAAACAGGGTGAAGGACACGCACTAACCATGAGATATATCAATTGTATGAAGACCCACCAATAGTGAGGGAAATAAAAAAGAACAGACTACGTTGGGCAGGTCACCTTGAAAGAATGTCAGACAACAGAGGAGCGAAAATCGTATACAGGCAAAAACTAAAAGGCAGGCGACCCAAAGGCAGACCCCGAAAGCGATGGATTGACGATGTGGAAGCAGATCTGAAGCAGCTTGGGGTTAGGGCGTGGAGACGAAGGGCCCAGGAGATATCTGAATGGATGGATTTGTTGAAGCAGGCCAGAACCCTCCATTTCTGAGGGTGTCACTAGGATGGATGTATTACTAGTTACTGCTTATATTGGTGGTCAGTTAAAGATGATCTTAAGTTCTAAATGCATGTGATTAAGTTGGTATAACTCTCAGGTTTTAGTTATTTAAAAAAAAATGATTTTCTCACTGTTTATTTCATGTTCAAAGGTTATATTAGTTTTTATTTTTCGAAGGGAAGTAATCTTAACAGGTTTTACAAAGAAAAAGTTTAATGTAGTGTTAAAAGAGGGTAGATGAGCTCCCTTGTAATGAATCACGATATCTTTAAGAGAATTATGAAGTAGAAAAAAGCGTAAGGTACAGGCATCAAGTGGGTGTATACTGTATAATTACATACATTTTCTAGGAGGGGAAACAAAACGCTACATACATGATTTATTTTCAGATATTTCCTAGATTGACATATCCAAACTTACAAGTGACAGTACCATTAATAAATTTCAATCCTGACAGCGTAGCCGGCCTAAATAATAAAATCACACAATTTATTTAAAACGTAGTGTACTTCAACAATAGCACTGAGCCCAAGTTTTGCGATTTCTTAGAAAAAATTGTTTTGAGTCCTATGCAAGGCCCCCACCACTCGGAGGCCCTAGGTGGCTGCCTAGTTTGCCTATTCCTAAGGCTGGCCCCGCTGACAGCGCCACAGGGAACATACCAACAATCAGATAACAATAGCTATTCTAACAAGAAACGTTACCCAAAACAAACGTATCGATGTTTTTCTTTCTTTAATGATCACTATACCTGCAGCTTTTAAAATAAATATTTAATACGAGAGTAAAATTGTAATGCTTAATGTTGATTATCAATTGGGTCAAGGCCAAACATGCCCTGAACTATTTCAAAGGAAAGCATAAAACTATAAATAGATGATTTACGGACAAGGGCTCCAGGAGTCCAGATGGTATAAACATATTTGACACACAACATGTGCCCTTATCGGAGAGATTCTATGTCATGTCACCTGTTTCTTTGTTAAAAAGGATGTCATGCGGCCAGTACAACTTTACAACAACTTTACCTAACTAATGTCAGGTACTCATTGGAGTGGCGTGGAATAAGGGGCATGCTAAGAATCCCGAAGTTTAATATATCAGTCTTCACCAGGATTCGAACTAGAGACTCCTCGGTTCGGAGGCCAAGGTCTTTGCCACCACACCACTGACACACAATTAACAAATCACAAAAATGTGTATCCCCCCCCCCTTTAAAACACAATTTATAATGCACTTGGCAGAAGTAAAACTTTAATATCGGCACAAGGCATACGGTAATTAATTATATATGCCTTCGAACAAATCAGCAAGTTAAAAAAGCGACTATTTTCAACTAAATTGAGGGTTGTTAAATAAAAAATAATCTGTTTAATAGTGGCCCAGCATTGGACTCATCAATCACGTGGTTTAGTCTCTAGTCCTCAAAGACGTCAAATTACAAGATAAGCGACACGTTCAACTTCATTTGAAAAAAATCGAAAATACAAATTTGAAAGAAATGTGAATGCTGCGAATTAAAAAAAAAAAAGTCCATTCAGGTTGAAATGAGTAAATCGAAGCTTGATAAAGCTCGTCCGGATTTGTATCCTCTTTCGTCAGTGCCCTAGTTTTTTGGTTGAGTTGTCAATTAATACAAGTTAATCACAAGAGGAAGGGAAATTCAACTGAGACTACTCTTTGGGAAAGCGATACTTAGAAAAATCTCATCGATACCGCCAATGTTCGTGATTAGACTTGTTAGGCTACTTATAGGCTCGCGTTCAGGCATCGCCAGGTGGTTTCCCACTCAACTCATGTTTTGAACCCCCCCCCCCCCCCCCCACTTTTCTGTCATTGTTTTTTGTTTTTTAAAGTCAATATCTTCCGTTACACAACATAGTCTTATCTCTCCCACTTAATCTTTCTGTTGATCACTAAGTCTATCTGTCTCTCTATTCCTCTCTCTTTCTCTCGCTATTTCTATTATTCTCGTACTTGTTCTCTCTTTTATTTTCTCTTTCTATCTTTCATTCTCTCTGTCTGTCTCTATCTCTGTTACTATCTCTCTCTCTCTCACTATCTCTATTTCTTCTCTCGTTCTCTCTGTTACTCTCTTTCATTGGCTCTCACTTATCTCTCTCACTCACACACCCTCTCCCCTCAATTAGTGTCCCATCCATGTCCCAATGACTTCCTCCCTCCTGTTTCCAGGTTCCATCAAAGTGTTTTCCCAGTAACGCTGTTGTCACATTTCCTACGTCACTGGTGACGCTTTGTTAACTACCACTTTGTCCAAGCGACATCCAGTGCGTACACTTCATGTGTACACAATCAAATGTACACCACATTGTACAGACTATGGCAAGCATTTTTGTGTACTTGGGAGGACAGTAATTTCTAATCCCATAACCCATTAGTTATGACGAAGATTAAAGACGCTTAGAGAGTTTTTACAGCACTTAATAACAGAGAGAGAGAGAGAGAGAGAGAGAGATTGGTCGTGATACGACTTAGATAGATCTCCGCTTGCTGCGTGAATCGGTGGCGTACATAAGGTGGGGGAGGGGGGAATTTGAAAATCCCCAGGGCACCCACTTGAGGGGGGCCATAAATGAGTGCTTTTTAGATTAAATATTAAATATTACGAAAAATGCAGAGCCCCCCAAAGAGGTCAAGGCTCCCGGGCCTCAAATGATGGTAAAGCCCCAGTTACACACCTGGCGTGAATACGTTATTTTCAGAAAGGAACATTTCTAATTTATTGAGCTCCTTTAAAGTTTGTATACTATTTTCTTTCTAAAGGGGAACTCACTCCCAGTAAAACAACAGGCTAATGGTACAGAAAAATAATCATAAAGAGAAAATTACAGAAATTGTATTCACTTGTGAGACAAAAACAAATAATTACTTATTAAAACAGGGATTCTCAACCTGTGGATCGCGACCCCTTGAGGGGTCGATTGACGATTTGTCAGGGGTCGCCTAAGACCATCGAAAATATGGATTGTATTTAGTGTATTCTTCTATTGCTGTGTATGTTATTGGGGGGGGGGGGGTCGCGGCAGAGTGGGAGATAGTAAAAAGGGGTCGCCGAGCTTAAAAGCTGTAGAACCGCTGGATTAAAAGACTAGCGTAAAATATCCACTAAGACCCCCCCCCCCCCACACACTCTTTACCACACTGAACTGGTCATTGGTTTTATTTATTTCATCACTGATTTTTTAAAAACGTTTATTCCATTTGATAATGATTAGTAAATAAAATAGACCCTGTGTAAAAAAAAAAATAACACGATTGCTTCCCTTTGACTTGCACACTTTTTTATACATTTTAATTTGTATGACGAGGCATTTTTTTACTAACAATATTTCAAAATTTAACGGTCCTTTAAAAAAAAAGATACATACATACATTAAAACTTTTGGCTATGCAATATTCTACTGAAAAAAAACTCCAGTAGTATAAACAACAATGGTGGCTTTATGTAATAAAACACAACAAAGTTTGTAAATAAAAAAAATACAATGTTATACATATACACCCAATAATTTATTTATAGGTTTTTATTTAGGTGTGCAGTTTGCACTGTTTTATTTTAATTTGTATGACGAGACATTTTTTTACTAACAATATTTCAAAATTTAACGGTCCTTTAAAAAAAAGATACAATGTTATTTAATCAGTAATTAAATTGGATGGATGCCTGGTTGTGCGGTTTGCGCGCTGGACTGTCGATCAGATTTATCGATGGTCCAGGGTTAAAAAGCCTCCGGTGTTTGTTACTATTAATTTATGAAAAAAAACTGCTTGCATAAGTGATTTTAAAAATGAGAATTTTCGCTTTCAGAAAAAAAAAAAAAAGTAGCCGTTGCATCAGAACTTTGAATGGTCTAAAATATTATGGTGTCAGATTTTCACTATCTTCTAGTTTACGAGATCTATACGGGACGGACGGCCAGACATTCCACACAAAACTAATAGCGTCTTTTAGCCTTTCGGGGGCCGCTAAAAATCCAACTCTAGGCTTGTAAAAAAAGCAAAATAAAAAAAATTTACTTTTAAAAAACAAACAAAGCTTATATTAAGTAAATCGATTAGTTTGGATCAGTCGTGCAATTGAATTTGTAATAGATCATAACTAACAATAACAAATCTGTGTGATTAGTGATTAGAAATATCTTTTTACCAATTGTTTTTGTTTAGCACAATTTCATGCTTTTAGCTTTCTCAATACGCTATGATCCTATCACTTATCTGGATCCGTTGGAAAGGATATGAAAAAGAACGGAGTATCTGGGTGATCGCTTTTTAAATGTATTTTTTTTTTTATAAAAAGGAACGACCTATATTCGAACTTGTGGGCGAAAGCCTTCTCCTACTTCTCAAGCCACGCTTCAACTGCTAGCAAAGAGCCTATGAGCATGGAAGATGGTATAGTTATCTATTGTTTCTATTTCATGTTTGCCTAAGCCTCAGATGACAATCTATAATTGGGGACTAACTCAGCTTACACCTACACTTCAGTCAAGTACAACTTCTTTCCCTGTTTAAACAAAGTAATTTATTACCAATAGTTAAATAACTAATTGGCTAATTTTGTAAATTAATTCTTGTTTTTCAGGTCAAAGAAATAATTGTGCAAAATTTCAGCTTGATCCGAGATTGGGTGTCGGAGAAAAAACCTGTACAAACTTTTGGCCAGACAGAAAGAATAAGTGGATATAAGCTTTGTAAATTAAAAAAAAATTATCGATGCATAGTGTTGAGGAAATAACTGAATTTTCAGTGAAAATGGAGAGATATTAAATATATATATATATATATATATATATATATATATATATATATATATATATATATATATATATATATATATATATATATATATATATATATATATGTATATATATATATGTATATATATATATATATACTATGGATTTCTATAAATATTTTGTCGAAATAAACTTAATCACCTAATCTTATAAGGTAATCGGATTATAGAATAAATTAAATAAAATAAAGGGAAAAAGAAGGGAGTTCAGAAATGATTGTGCAATACAGACTCATTGATAAGACTCAGAAGATTGCAACTTAAAGAGAGGCCCTGTTTTCGCAATTTTAACTGTTTTGTAGAGTCCGCTTTGCGACAAGCATTATCAATAAAGTTCTATTTAGTTCACAAAAGGAAGTTATTCAAGTTATTTAAAGTTTAATTAGTTAAGATACATTATGCCCACAACGGTTTAGTTGTCTATCAGCAGTTTGGAGCTACAAGTCGATAACCTGTGATAACAGAGAGACAAAAAGATTACCTCTTCATCCCTATGTGAGCTTGCGCTCCCTGAGCTAGTTTTATATGTATTTTTGTTGTATAGGTTAGATCTATTTGTATATATTTTATTTTTATAGGTTAGTGTCAGATTTTATAATTGTACTCCCGCATATTTTTATATAGGTTAGTGCGGGATAGTATAAAAAGTGATGTACTACATGCTGTCTTAAAACAGTTCAGTGTACAGTTGACCAGTGGTCAGTATAGTATGTCTGTGTGACAGTCGAAGATCTTTGTGGTCTGTCGTGTAATTATTTTATTATTCTGTACTTGGGACGGCCTGTAAGTTTGTAACTATTTTATATTTTCTTTTACTAGATCTATATCACACTGTGAGTAAATATGCTAGATATATTTTAATTTAGTTTTATTTTCTAGTTGGCAGATTAAGTTTTGAGCATGTTAATTTAAAGATGGAGGCGTCCATCAGTCCGGCTTTGAGTTTCTAGACCTAATAGAATATATGATTTTATGTATTGCAGGCTATTGTTACTGCTGTTTTAACTGCTGAATATAGCTGCTGAAATACATGCTGCTATTACTCTGCTGTAACCTCTTGCTGTAGATCTAGATCTAGTGTTAATTTTTGTGTTGCCTTAGACCACTTAGTGGCTTAGTTATATGATATAGTCTGTTTCTGTTCTTAGTGAATACTAATAGTAAGGTACTAACCAAGGTTTTCTTGTTTTAGTTTTAGTTATGGGTTGGTTGTAGTACTAGAATATTGTAGATCGACTAGTTTATTGTAGTGTGTCTGTGTAGATCTAGGTCTAGTGTAGTAGTTGTAGTGATTTAGATAGTTGGTTTTATCAGTTTGTGTTAGATAGTTGGTTTGGTTAGTTTGTAGATTTAGAGGGTTGTTTATAGTGGTTAGTGTATATATTAATATTATATTTTATTATTGATTCATTTATTTTTATGTAAATAAAGTTCCGTTTTGTTTATTTATCCTAAACTAAAGTTTCGTTATCTTGCTTTCATTTAGTTTAGGTTAGTATAGTTAGTATGTCTGGTTACTTAGGCGACTCTAGCCCCTTGGTCACCATACCGAGGTGCACAGATTGAGCCCACCCAGTAGCGCTAACATCTGCCTACTGTTAAATAATTTAATGTTGAGCAGAGAATTGGTATCTCCCACTCGCGCTGGCCTGACCTGCTCACACCTATAACATTCGTATCAGTGATCTTTCTTTCTCAGTGCCATTACAGCATGAAATCAGTTGGCCAGAAAGACCAATGACTTAGTCAAGTTTAAGTCTCTATAGAACATGATGAAATTTAAATACTCGTGTGACATAATCATCTTTATTTATCTTTTTTTTTTTTTTTTGTAAGAACGTCCATAATTGATAAGACGTGCAGTGTCTATGTGGTTGTATGTGAATGTGTGGGATAAAACACACGTCTAATATCAGTTACGTGACGTCATTCAAGTTATTTAAAACATTTTTTTTTCTGGCAGTCTCATTATAACAATAACACATAACGCAAGTCTATTAGATCATCATTGGAATAAATAAATAGAAAGAAAAACAACAACAACAAAGCAGCACAAAAACATTTTCAAACCTAGACTGAGAAAAAATCTTGAGGGACTCTTCACTCTCTGTCAACCAGCCAACCGGAAGTAGATAATAAAATGGAAAGTGAAAGAAGAAATGAAGAGAAAGATAGAAGGAGGGAAAAGTCGGGGGGGGGGGAAGAGAAATTCGTCAGGATTTTTTGATGACTTTTGTCTGTTTAATATCAAATAGGAGAAATTTATGTCCGAGATAGAAAGGGAATGATTTCTGCACTCCTCCCTGGCAACGTCGACAGAAAGTAAATTATATGCCCCCCCCCGCCCTCTTGTTCTTCCATCCCCCCTCCTCCGTTTGCTAACGTGTAATGTCGTCTGAATAGCATGCTGCAGAAACAGAAAATAAGAGAGAAAGTGCGTGGTTGGATGGGGGGGGGGAGGAGTCCATTTGATGGAGGGGCAATTTTTTTGTGTGTGCGAGGCCAAAATGAAAAAAAAAAGTGTTTTTTTTTCAATATACGTACAGTCTGACGCACAAGATGATGGGGTGGGTGACGGTGCGTGTAAGGGGAAGCTAAAAAAAAATATGGAGACATATAAGTTACGTAGCAGACGACATTGGAACCAAACGCATTAATACTGAAAGGAAAATAAGAAATCAAGCAAAATTAACTGGCAGTGGCAGACAGAAGAATTGCTTTTCTTTTTTTTTTTTTTGGACGCTAAACGTTGTTTTGATGTTGCACATGCTAACACTGTAAGCCTAAGAGTTCAACGTTACATCTATACATCAATTTCTCTTCAACATTTTGGTCTAGAACTCATTCACTTTGGTGGCTTTAACTACAGCTTTAGCAATAAGTAAACAAAAAAAAAAAATTAAACACTAGAAATATTACTAATAACATTTTTCTAGTGAATTCGTTTGCACGTGATATTTGTTGTTCGCCTCCCACAGTCGGGTTCATTTCCTACAAATGGAAAGATGTCGCTCATACAAGCGATTCCCCCTCTCTTCACAGAGCTGAAATCAAACCTCTGCTATCTTGCGGCTAAGCCCAAACAAGAAAAAGGCTACGGCAGTCAACCCTAAGGAAAAAAAATCAGGAGGCGGTGACCCTTTGGAAAGTTCACAGTACATAGTGCTTAACCATGACCTCCGTGACCCCAGGCCGTAAGACTGGTTCGTGACGTAGTAGGTCAGCGACCATAGTTTTTGATCGTAACCAGAGCCTGACTCCGTGTTAGCATTAGCGCTTAGGCAAACAGACGTATGATTAAAGTAGACTAATTACTAGATCTAGACTTAGATCCTCATAACTATAAACAGACGTAATAATAAAGTAGACAAATTACTAGGTCTAAACTTTATGTATTTACTTAATATACACACTAAGTGATTGAAGACTGCTTTGTGTGTGTTATAAACTGTAGTGTGTTGGAAACTGAACTATAGCACACCTGGCTGAATGTTTGCATTAGTGCTTAGGCTAAGTGGTATAGTCTGTAACTCATTAACGTGTAGTCATATATGTTATGACTTTTCTAAAAACAGTATTACACCTACATATGTTATTAGAATATAAAATTGATAAGTTGCTTTACAACTTAATGTACACACTAATGATAACAAGCATCACAACAGAAATAACACAACATGAAAACAAATGTGTGGTGTTATAAAGCAATTTTATTTGCAGACAAAGATACCACTTTAATGAGTTTAGTTTTTATTGCAATTGCTTAATGAACATATGGAGAAAAAATATATATTCCAATAATTTACAATACACATTTTAAAAATACAATGATTTCATATAATGTTAATGTTATTTAAATTATATATATTATATATATATATATATATATATATATATATATATATATATATATATATATATATATATATATATATATGGATGGCTTCCTGGTCAAGCCGGAGGTTTGGACTAGGATGTAATTTTCTTCATTTCCGAAGGAATGTCTGCTGATAAACCAAAAACAAATACTTACTATTTTTTCCCAATTAATTTTTTAAACGGCCTCTGATTTGTGGTTGAATTAAGAATTGTGTACATAATCTTACGACTGATGATACACTTAGAGAGCGTAGCTATACATTTGCTTGGCTATATATGCTTTATGAACTTGTTAAGCCAAGTCATAAATCAACACCAGAAAATATTATTTCGCCAGGAGGAAAGCACAATTTATGGCCAATTTAGAATATTAAAAAACTATTTATTTCATAAATTGTTTGGCCTAACTGCTCAGTGTGTGACTCATATTTTGTAGTGAATCCTCAGGCCCAGTCCAAGTCTCAACAAAACATGGTGAGGCGCTAGTGCCTGGGACTCTCCTCCTCTTCTGCGGGAGAACTGAACAAGCCAAATTGAAATAAACAAAAAAAAAAGTACAACAGAAAAAATAAACACATTAAAGATTTTGTCTGCTTTTTTTATGCTGTTCAGACATTTTGCAGTCAATAGACGGATAAAGTGGCAAGTATGATAAAGCTTTAAATCCAGACACAATAATTTGGTATTATTAAAAGTTGTACCTTTCTGATGAATCGTAATACAAATGAGCATGTGACAAAAAGCTGCTTAAATGGTGAATATAAAAGATTTCTTATTTCGGTTTGAGTAAATATATTTGTTGGTTCTTGGATGACCACTCGGTAATAGTTACTAAAGAAGAAGGGATACACAGTTTGACTGACCAAAAGATACCAAACTAAATGACTTTTCCACAGGGTATAGTGAGCCATGAAGGGGATATGCAGAAAAAGCACTAAAGACTCGACCAAGGAATGGCCAAGTGTTAGCATTGGTTGAAACCCTAAACTAAAAGCTTAAGAACATAAAAATGGAACTCGTCAAAAGGGCACTTAGGCGTCCTAACTGTGTATCCGATTAAGAGAAAGGTATGAAATAGTCAAAAAGGCACTTAAGCGCCCCAGCCGTGCATCAGACAAAAACAATGGGATGTGCTGGTCAACAGCACCAAAGGTGCATTGTATATTAGAGTAGATAAAATATAGATCTAGAACTTAAATCAAAGATACAACTGACTGTATACATCTATTTTAGCAATGTTTTGTTATTTAGATCTACTTCCTAGCCTCGTTCTGAGAACGGATCTGGCGTTCATACTAAAGGCTGATATTTTCATATTTATATATTTTTAGCTCATGGAACTAACGCTACACGCTTTCGTATATAGATTAAATTATATGTTCTTCCCTAAATCATTAAATTGGTATTTTAATGTTCTTATTCAATTCATAATATCATTGGCATAAGGAAGATGCCAGGCACTCAGGGCTGCAAGTGGCTCCATATTTGCATAAGAACAGTCACCAGTAAGCAGTACAAAACTTATATGTACTGTAAAGAAAGTCAAAAGACGAATACTCTATAACGAAAGCACTATTTGATATGTATGTTTTAGATACCCATTTAGGCGCCCCAATATGTTCCATAGACTGAGCTGTTGCCCCCCCCCCCCCTCGGCACACTACTGCATATTATTCTGTTATAAAAATATTTCAAAACACTAAAAGTTTACAATATCGGCCCTATAAATCTGTTTGTGTGTGTTGAATCACTTTAAACTAAAAAATCTGTGGAGTTTTTTTGTTTTTTTTTAAATTCAAAACCCAAATAGCTACGCTCATATAATTTGATACTGGCTAAGACAACCAATTCAATGCTCTAATAGCACTAGGGAAGAAGGAGCATTGTACATGTGAGCTTGCGCTCCCTGAGCTAGTTTTATATATATTTTTGTGTATTCTATTTTTTTATAGGCTAGTGCCAAATGTATTATTTGTACTTCCGCTTTTTGTGTAAGTTAGGGTGGGGTGTATAAAAAAGTGTGCCACGCTGTTTTAAAAACAGTTCAGTGTACAGTTGACCAGTGGTCAGTATAGTATGTCTGTGTGACAGCCGAAGATCTTTGTGGTCTGTCGTGTACTTATTTTTATTCCTGTACCTGGGACGGTCTGTAAGTTTGCTATTGTTACTGCTTTTAGCTGCATAAAGTAACTGCTGTTTTAACTGTTGATTTTAACTGTTCTAGGCTGCTGTTGTAGATTTAATTTGTTTCTGTAGGTAATACTAGTGTAGTGTTGCCTTAGAGTTCTATTAGTAAACTTAGTTATAGTCTGTTTCTGTTCTTAGTGAATAGATCTACAAATACTATAGTAAGGTACTAACTAAGGTGTCCTTTTTAGTTTTAGTTATGAGTTGGTTGTAGTAGTAGAATATTGTAGATCTAGACTAGTTTATGGTAGTTTGTTAGTGTAGATTTAGGTCTAGACTAGTGTAGTAGTTTTAATGATTTAGTTAGATAGTTGGGTTGATCAGTTTGTGTTAGATAGTTGGTTAGTTTGTTAATGTTTGTAGTGGTGTAGATTTAGAGGGTTTTAGTTAGTTGATGGGTTCAGTAGTAGTGTTAGTCATTTTAGTGTATACGGTACATTTTATTATTGATTCATTTATTTTTATGTAAATAAAGTTTCTTTTGTTTATTTATCCTAACTAAAGTTTCGTTATCTTGTTTTCCTTTAGTTTAGGTTAGTTATAGCTAATGTCTGGTTACTTAGGCGACTCCAGCCCCCTTGGTCACCATACCGAGGTGCACAGATTGAGCCCACCCAGTAGCGCTAACATCTGCCTACTGTTGGTAAATTTTAATGTTGAGCAGTAAGAATAGGTATCTCCCACTCGCGCCTCCCCTGACCTGCTCACATACAAATTTGTTCTAGCATAAGAATGATAAATGTGCATTTATCTTTGTGTCTTTCTGAGTATTTTATTAAATTTTGTTTTTGTATTTGAAGATTATGGTTCAGTGTTTTATGTATAATTGCTACTTTACTTTTAAGTCTTCCATCCTGAAGGCTTTCTAAATTTAGTGATTTTATTAAAGGTGTTACTCTAGTCAAATGTGTATATTCGTTTTTTATGAATCTCACTGCTCTATTTTGTGTCTGTTCCAGTTTCTTAATGTTTTCTTGATTGAGGGGGGGAGGTTCCAAAACCAAGGTTAGGAATTATTCGGAATGTCTTCAGTTCATGTAATTGCACTGATATGAACTAGCAAGATCAAGACACGTATTCACGAACACCAAAAATGTATCTTCTTTAATTCTTATAAAAATTAATTAATTAATTAAATAATAATAATTAAAAAAATAAATACATTTTGTATTTCAAATATATTTAATGTTTTTAATGGTCGGTTGTTTCTTCTGTAGAACTTCTTCATGAAATTTTTGTTTCCTTTTTCAAGAAGTAATACTTTCTCCCCCCCCCCCTTTTTTTTCTCACTCTTTCTATAAATCTACACATATGTAATTTTGTAAACTGCCATAGTGCTTATGATAAAAAGAGTTACCCAATAGGAAACAAAGTTCAGTCCAAGTACAAAGTAGTTGAGTTTAAATTTAGAACAAAAAAATGGACTTCTTTTCTTAATAATGATGAGTTAAGACATGCAATGTCTACTTCCATCATTTCGCTTCGTCTCATCTTCAATTTGATATTTCTACTTCAATTCATTTTCTCATTTCATTATTTACCTATTACATGCGTTCACCACCCAACCCCATTTCTTCAACAAGACCATAGTAATTATTTCGTAATTTTTTTTCTCTGTCTTCTTTTGAGCCGGATGTCAACCATTAAACTAATTTTCTCATGAGCCTCTTTTTCTTTTTTTTTTTCCAATCCGAATTTCATAGATGACCAATTTTGTGCAGATTAAAAATAAATGCGTACTGAAACGAAATACCTAAATTTATGACACGCCATTTTTTTTTTGTTTCGTTTCTTACTGAATGTCCCCCCTTCCCATCATTCTTTTGGTCTTCCCAGCATACCTTTTTCAACTCTTCACAAGATAATGACAAAGAAAGTTGCAGCAGAGAATATAACTTCAGTCCTTCATTAAGGCAGCAGGCTGAGGCGAGGGGAATATGGGAGAGAGAGAAAAAAAATACATGGGAGTGGGGGGGGGGGGCGGAGAAAAGGGAGCGAACTCCAGTGTTAATAATACCATAAGACAAGTGGCATTATTTTCTTCCCCTGACTTGCTTCATTAACTTCTTCCAACATCGACCTCATGCTAATAAGGTGATGAAAAAAAATGCTTACTATTTTTTAAAAATATAAAACAAAAAGAAAAGTCCGAACAGAAAAAAATAAATATCTAAAAGCAAGAAGAAAAACCCAACAATATAGATCTAGGAAACAAATTGCCAGGTAGCTCTGATGTTTGTACAATAACTTTGCCTAATGAGAAAATATCAGATTTTAAAAGATCAATAGTTTGTGAATATTAACTTCAGTAACTGATCACATTTCAAAGCAGGTCTACCGAAGGTCTGATGATTAGAAGTAAACAAGTAGCTTGAAACTATGGACAAGGAACTTCAGCAAGATTTAAAAAGTTACCATATCGATCGATCGATCGATAAATCAATCAATCCACCTATCTACCTCTCTCTATATCTATATATCTACCTACCTCTTTCTCTCTCTATCTATCCAGTGGCGTAGCTAGGAATTTGCCATCATTTGGGAGCCCAGGGGCTTAAGCTCTTTGGGGGCCCCTGCATTTTGCGTAACATTTAATATTTAATGTAAAAACACTCATTTGGGCCCCCCTCAAGTGGAGGCCCTGGGGATTTTCAAATTCTTTCCCTAACCTAGCTACGCCTCTGTATCTATCTATCTATCTATCTATCTATCTATCTATCTATCTATCTATCTATCTATCTATCTATCTATCTCCACCTCTCTATTAATTTTTGTTCTTACCTCTCCTACTATTATGATGACCAGACAAATTTTTTTTTGATTTTTGATGTTGCAGTTGCTGATTTAACATCACAAACATTTCAGAGCTAGACGCAGACAACATTCTTAATTTATGAAAATTATGGCAAGTCAGTTTAATTGATCAGTCTTGACCGTTGTACGGATTTACTAATAGGAATACTGCGGTACAGCTGTGTGCACTTCGATGCAGATACTGACACACACACACACACAACAGAAGCTAGGGATCAAGAAGAAGATAGTGTCGAAGGCCATTGACAAAACTTAAAATCGTTATTCAATCATAATTATGATAGTGAAACAATTGTTTTATATTTATCGCATAAGTTATAGACTTCTAAGCGTTCCATCAAAACAAATAATATTTGTACATTACATCTACGCTTAACATTTTCAATACGGCTTTAAAAAAAAAAATTGTCTTCAATTAAAACGTGTGACCGCTTGACCTACTGACCCTGATTCCCTGTAATGCCAGCGACCATCACAGCAATTAAAAGCTGTCCATACCAGAGCGAGCCAATGGGTCGCTGCCACCGGAGAGAAATCTTCTAAATCACGCTAATTACCTCCCCTTGACAGTCCACGGCTCTGACTCAACTGGTCAATGCAAGATGCCCATTTAGAGTTTGTTATTGTCTTTAACATCTTCGTTTTCTCTGAAGAGAGCTCAGATAAAATCTGTAAGAATGCAAGGGTGAAGCTCTCAAAATTTTCAAACATTCGCTACGTAGTGAAAAATAAATAGATTCACATTTAAATATATTTATATATATATATGCATCAACAATAAAAGTTTGATATTGTTTAGTCTAGTTGAGATGTTGATGCGTTATAGTATTCTAGCAGGGATGCTCAAACCACGGCCGCGGGTCCAGCACGAGATTCGACCCCTTGGAATGTAAGCATGATGAAGTCACAGATGTTTGGTTACATTGGACTCGATGGGTTCATGCAGAGATGTGACTCAAGACTTGCGTTGAACATTTTCATGCCAAATCCCCCGGCCCCAAAAGATTAGGCGGTATGCTAGTCTATGTATATGTGTGTAATATATAGATCATATATCCATGCGCACGTTCCCCCCCCCCCCCCCCCATAAATAATGTTGTCTATATAATAATAATGCGAATGAGACAAATCTATTTATATATGTCTGCGAATGACATTAGTCTATGTGTAATGACATAAATCTAAATAAACATTTCTCTTTCCTTTATTAATTTTGTAAACTACTGTAGACTTTTTTTTTTTTGTAGGAAACATTCAAAATGCACCCAGTTATCGTCATTTTTTCAATCGCTTACTCAGAAAAAAAAAGCTGATTGGCTAGTCACCTCCTAACTACACTGTAATGAAGTTTTAGAAATGTTATACAAAGTCATTTGAAAAAAATCCATAAATATAAAGATGGCGTTGAGGATTCGAAATCGAGACGTAAATGTGTCCACTTTGTACAAAACGTATACACAATTTCTATCAACTCACTCTGGTCTGGTCAACAAGATTGAACACGTGATTTCTGAGACAGCCTATATCTCGGGTAAGGCTGAAATTTCGCACAACTATTTCTTGTATCTGTTAAAAAAATATTAAAATTAACAAATTAGTTCAGCAAATATTGCCAATGAATTATTTTGTTTGGGTATCACGCACAAGGGAAAGACATTGTACTTGACTGAAGTGGTTGTATAAACTGAATTAGTCCCCTTTATAGGTCGCCGCTCTAAATGGAAACAAACAATATGTATATAACTACACATACTTCTCTAGTCATTAGTACCTCTCAAACAGTGGATAGACGTCCGCAGGAGGTGGCATGAGCCACGAATATGAATTCAGGTCTTTCCCCTTATTAATATTTTTTTTTGGTCAATGCTTTTAGCATATACTTTTTCTCTTACCCCCCCCCCCCCCCCCCCCCCAAAAATGATCATAGCGTAGTGAGAAAGTTAAATGCATGAAATAGCACTAAAAAAAAGTCAATAGGTAAAAATATTATTAATCACACAGATTTATTGTTGGTCTAGAATATTCTAGATCTATTACAAATTTAATAACGTGACTGTTAAAACTAATTGATACAATTACACTTCATGTATGCTTTGTTTGTTTTTTTTAAAGTATTTTCATGTTTATCTTGTTTTTTGTTTAAAAAAAAAAAAAAAGGATTTTGTATGTTTTGCTTGTTACAAGTGGATTTTACAATTCAACACCTACTGACCCAAACCTCTCTTCTTCTCTGCATAACTAAACCAATGTCAAACAAAACACAAAGTCTTGATATAGAAGTTTGCTTTTAATAACTGGGTGAGAACCTTTGGCTTGAAGACCACACACTGGACATTGTTTACACTAGGAAAACGAATATATAACATTTTGTGTTAAAATGAAATGAAGTCCACCAACACAGGTCGTGTCTATCGGGCAGCCAAAGACTACATCAAGTGAGGAACTAAATGACAATGGTGTTAACAAAAGAAATATATATCAAATTTAGGGTTAGTAGAGAGCATGCTTAGTTAACTCTTTAAACACTATTTAATTAAATTTAACAAAAAATATAGTAGCAAGAAGTTCATGAACAATTTAAACCTAATATACAGGTATGTGACAAAAGATTAACAAAACAAATGTACATACTACTTGTCGGAATCTAAGGTCAAAGAATGAGTTCACTATAACAAATGAAAGACTCACTTTAAAGACTTGAGTTTTGTGAGTGTACAACGTGCAGTGAGTTATCCACTTTGGTGTCTCCCATCAATCAACTCACACACACAGTTCATGTGATGTCACAAAGTAAGACACTGCCACAGATTGTTAACAGTCGAACCCGGTTAATCGGGTCACATTGGGTCCTAATAACAGGATGGTACAATTAACCGGATTCGACTGTATAATATGATTTGTTACAGAACTTCAGGATTCATTCCGAATAAACGGCTGGTCCGTCAAATCAATTTCGACTGTGTATACATATATACTGAGCATGACTTGTATATTATCAAGCGCTTATTTCGTCGGAATGATAAGTTTAAAAATATTTTCCCCCTTCAGATCTAGTCTATGGAAACAAAAATAAATCTATACTACTGTTCTGAAGGATTTACCTAATAAAATGTACCGTATTGAATGATAATTTAGATTTACAAATCCTCTTTATGTACCAAGGTAAAATCGTGAATGTACTGCATAGACCTAAAGTGTTGTATGAAGATCATTTTCTTTTCTTTTGGTGAGGAGTGATTTCACCTAATCCATAGTGTTTTTCATTATCGTTGGCCAGTCTAGGGATGTTGCTAAGACAAATAAAAACAACAAAGGAAAAGGAATGAACACTGGTCTTCTCTGTCTCTTAGTTTTGATTGGTAAACAAAAGGTAAAGTGACAACGGAATGACTAGATAATAACTCAAGCTCCAAAGATTTTTAAATAATGTTCTACAACAACTATAACAGGAAACTCTTTCTTTACAATTAAGTTGATCATGTTGGACCAGAATGCTGCAAAGAAAAATGGCTTATTTATTATACTAGTTGAAATCACGTGGTCTGATCTGAATTTCAACTTCACAGATTTCGACAATCATATAAAAGGGCCTATAGTACCACTGTGGCAACGGGTCTATTAGGAAGAGAGGGATAGTCAGAGAATGCATATAAAAAAGAACTTTTTTTTCCCTATCCCCCTCGGTACCCGCACACACAGCTGCCATTAAAAGAGTTAATTCTAGTTCACTTGACATGTCAGGACAACAATTACCAAGCACGTAATTCACACGACAACACTAAGCTTTATTGCTATCCCCTGGACTTTACCACAGAGCCATGACTTCAAACTTAGGGCCAAAACCATTCCATTCTTCTCTCTCTCCACCCCCCCCCCCCCTTTCACTCCTAGCAGATTAACAGTTCGCATATGATCGCCAATCCGTCCGTATCTGTAGGTCTCGAGGACACGGTGTTTTTTCTGCATTAGACGCTTTCAGATGCTGTAATCCTTCGCGCACTTAAAAGTTATTAGCGCCACGTGGAAAACTTCCGAAATAGTTTTAATGTTAATGAGGATGTGGAAGATGATGAAGATGATAGGAAAGACAACAAACTGAAGGGGAGAGAACAATAATGGACTATTGCTTGCAAAACGGGAGGGGTTAGTGCCCGTGTTGGTCTCCCATTTCGCTATCTCCCAGGAAACAAAGTTTTAAGACTTGTTTCAAATGACAAGTGCATTGCACAGAGGTCATTGTGTTTTGGAGGAGAAAAATGGAAAAGGGGGGGGGGGAACACGGTGCATACTTCAATTAAAGAGATTGACTATTCCAACATCCAGTAATGTCAGTTTGATCTCGCCAACATAGATCTGTGTTTTGTCGAATGGAATGGAAGCAAGCCAAACGACTAATTCCTCATCAGATTGCAGTCAAACAAGCACTGGTGTCTCTAAACAAGCGCTGGTGTCTCTAACAAGCGCTGGTGTCTCTAAACAAGCACTGGTGTCTCTAAACAAGCGCTGGTGTCTCTAAACAAGCGCTGGTGTCTCTAAACAAGCGCTGGTGTCTCTAAACAAGCGCTGGTGTCTCTAAACAAGCGCTGGTGTCTCTAAACAAGCGCTGGTGTCTCTAAACAAGCGCTGGTGTCTCTAAACAAGCACTGGTGTCTCTAAACAAGCGCTGGTGTCTCTAAACAAGCACTGGTGTCTCTAAACAAGCGCTGGTGTCTCTAAACAAGCACTGGTGTCTCTAAACAAGCACTGGTGTCTCTAAACAAGCACTGGTGTCTCTAAACAAGCGCTGGTGTCTCTAAACAAGCACTGGTGTCTCTAAACAAGCACTGGTGTCTCTAAACAAGCGCTGGTGTCTCTAAACAAGCACTGGTGTCTCTAAACAAGCACTGGTGTCTCTAAACAAGCGCTGGTGTCTCTAAACAAGCGCTGGTGTCTCTAAACAAGCGCTGGTGTCTCTAAACAAGCGCTGGTGTCTCTAAACAAGCAGTGATGTCTCTAGACAAGCACTGATGTCTCTATTGGTCAAATAAAAAAAAAGATGGTAATTGCCGAGCGAAATCCCCAGCAATGAATCAAGTTGATGGGATATTGTCTCAAGCCTTAGACTGAAGCTGCTCTTCAAAGTGCTAAGTAAATGTGATGTAGATTCGTCAGGGGTAGCATTACAGTCTTGACTATAAGACTAAATCAAACCAACAAACACTACAGGTTGCTGATTTTCCACAAACATAGAAACTAGCCAAAACTTAAAATAGTCTTTGTATGCCAACAGAACATTTAGTTTGCACTGACAGAGATACTAATGGACTAAACATGATGCTGTCAAGTTTCATTGATTAGCCTCATTAAAGAAACGAAGCCATCAAGTCACCAAGAGACCGATTCTATTCTTGTTCCAAAAGTTCTGACACGACAGTGTCTACAGGAAGTAAAATCCATGAGCGTGAATGTTTATCAAACTATTAGCTACAACCTAACCCAGTTATTCCCTAAGTTGTAAAATTAAATAACAGAAAACTAATGGATTAAATAGACGTGATGTGTGCCTGTTTTCAATAAATTCAATAAAATGTTTTGTTTTTTAATTATATATATATTTCTGGGGGTTGTAGCTAAAGTTTACTTATAAAAAATGTAGTACATCTAAAGTTGTATTTAAAACAAATGGGTGTCTCTCACTTCAGGCCTCCACCAACCATAGTGACCAAAGGTATGGAATGAAGTAAGTACTTAATAGAAATGATTAGCTCATGCCTTCACATTTACACCATGTTTACTAATATAAGAACATTTCTTTTTTACCAACCTAATGGAGAGGGCATTGCAGATACATTTCGTACCTAGAGATAATAATGAACAACATTATAACAGTCTAACAGTCAACAGTCTATAAAACTAAACTATTTCATGCACTAAATCCATTGAAAGTATGAAATAAAAAAATTAAAAAAGAACTTATACTTTTTTTCAAGTATTAGGAAAAAATGTGTCCAAGTTACATAATGATAAAAGACATCCAAAGAACTTAGACAAGCACAATCATCGTGGATCACTCTCCCAGGTACCATCAAAGTTTTTGAAAATCTCTATCTCTTATTTCTAAAAAAAATAATTTTTGACAGCTTTCAATTCATTGTGAAAATATAAAAAAAAGGAGAAAAAAAACAACAACAAAATGAGTGAGCACAATGGACAAAAAAATGAAATCAATTGATTGAAGAACTATAACTCTTGATATTGGTATGAAATACAAAAACAAAAAACAGGCAGCTTACAACTATCTGGCTACAACTGAATGTAATGTTACTTAAAAGTCTGAGCTGCTGGTAATAATGAAACAATCAAAAGATAATCTAATAAACTTAAATAAATATAAACAAATACTTCAAAGAGAAAGACAATAATGCTGATCTATAATTATAATGTCCACACTAAATTATTAATTTTGAAAGAATTGTTATTGCAGATAGTAAATGATACATAAACATTAATTTCCTTTAGTCATCATAAACAGAAAAAGTTTTCCAGTTAGACTGCAGATAGACGAGTGACATCAGTCAACTTACACATAATCTAGCAAATCAATTTTCACTTTGGAATTTGTTTGATAGATTTATAAAGATGTGACATAAAACACTTGTCAAGGGCTACCTATTAAGGAGGCTCAAGTGAGCATCTAGCTGAATTGTGTTAGTTGAGCACCTAAACTCAGCACCCCGACCTTCTCCCAACCCACAGGTCCACTAAAGAGATGGTGTACCTGAGTCAACAAAGCCTGCTAGAGAATGAAACAAATGAGTAAATACCGACCTCTTACTAGTCTTTGAAAAATGAAAAGAGTTTTATACTATAACCAATAAATGTGGTCCACAAAGAAAAAGTTTTGACACAGATTATCATGTAGCAGAAACAATTTTCTTCCTATTTGAGTTAGCACATGGGCATGAAGTAAGTAAGCTGAACACATGGACTCTGTTAAAATGAAGAGTTCTGTTTCACAAGTCATGACAATTCTAATCCTATCCCATCAAGTTAAAATACATTGCAGACAAAAATGTTATGAAGGCAAAAAAAAAAAAGGTCATGGACACTTAAGTGTAAATATTTCATTCTTTTGGTATTGTTTTTGTTGGTCAATGTTGAGAAAATGCCAGTTTGAAAATGTGACTGAAAGACCAAATAACATGATCATCATGAAATTGTATTGGAAGGTACAAGAGACATACTGTGGAGATCAGTGGGAAGGAAGGTTGAAGCAAATAATAATAATAATAACAATCAAATAATAATAATAATAATACAAAAAAGCACACAATAATATAGAATGTTCAGCACCATTTAAAATAAAATATTAGTTTATCACATACAAGAATCAGAACCCCCAATTATAGATTGATACAGTAAAAAAACTCAGAAATATTTAATGACTTTTTAAATGAAACATACAAAAGCTAAGAAAGTACCAGTTTAAATAAAATCACAATGACATCAAAATTTGAAAAAAATTATTTGATTCAAGTAAATAGTTAAATTATAAAACAGAATTAAGTCATTGACTTAATAAGTCTGGGATAATCTTTTGGTTTTTTGCTAAGTGTCATGAAGAGCAATATCTGCTCCAGGCACATCTTACAATTACTTTCCTTTCACACCAGTTCATGCATGGAACAGAAATAGGTCATGTTTTGAAAAACGGGGAAAGATTATTGGTCAGCGGCAATTTCATAGTTACACACAAACAAAACTGTTTTTGTTCTCCATTCAACAACTTGTTTAAGAATGCAATACAATAGAAGAACATGAGCAAATACAAAACAATATAAGAATGACACCCTGTAATGATTGTTTTTGTTGAAACAAAAATTATGGAAAAACCAATAAATAAGTTTTAAAAAAAGGTCAAATAATATAAAAGTTAAATCAGAATGATACTTTTAGTGTTCATAGTCAATAGACAAAAACAAATTGAGTCAAAACTTTGTGCAAAAAAAAAAAAAAAAAAAAGAAAAGTCACATTATTAAACATTCCAATTGATATATGTGACAGAGAATTTGTTTGAACTAAACATTTGATAACTTAGCTCCATTGCAGTTCTGTTGATTTCTTTTTGACAAAAAACATTCTGAACAAAAAAAAAATTGATTATCACAGAATTAATAAAGCCAACAGAAATAGTACAAGTCTAAACTAGGTGAATAATGTCCACTGATGAAGAAGTGCCTGAATTTTCTGTAGTTGATATTGTTTCTTTGCAATATAATGTCGACAAATAATATTAAATTGAGAGTCTTTCAACTCTAGTAATTTATTTGACCAAATAGATTCTGCTGCTAATGCATAAGGTTCATGAAGGAACCATAACCTAGGATGCCATTAGAATTGTTTCCAGAAAATACTAACTTACTATAACATGACTTAAAGCCTTCACTTTGCCCCAAATGTTGTTAGATATTCAAACCGCAGACAAGTTTTAAGAAATAGCTTTAGATGTTTGACCAGGATGGGGGTTGAAGGTGGCTGATGATTTGATACTGTATTATTGTAATATGAATTTTGAGTTGTGTGTCCCCCCTCCACTTTTTTTTCACACTTTCAGCAAACTGATACTAAACTTCTAAAAAAAAAAACTGTTTTAATTAGTTTGTATTTTTAAAGTTATCAATACACAAACAAGAGTCAAAATAAACACATTTTTAATTCTAGTTGTCAAGGAGCTTTGTTTATTCAGCTACTTCAGACTCTGGCAATCATACTTACAATTTGATGATCTAGGTAGGAGTGGTGGTCAAAAACTGTATACATTTACAACTAATGCAGCTTTTCTCAAACCAAAAGGCTCAGAGATTTTTCATTT
>JAZGLO010005435.1:0-29437 GCA_036873155.1 Biomphalaria sudanica | reverse complement strand
TATAGATAGACGTATCTGACACATCTAGTAGTCTGTATAGATAGACGTATCTGATACATCTAGTAGTCTGTATAGATAGACGTATCTGACTCTTCTAGTAGTCTGTATAGATAGACGTATCTGACACATCTAGTAGTCTGTATAGATAGACGTATCTGACACTTCTAGTAGTCTGTAAAGATAGACGTATCGGACACTTCTAGTAGTCTGTATAGATAGACGTATCGGACACATCTAGTAGTCTGTATATATAGACGTATCGGACACATCTAGTAGTCTGTATAGATAGAAGTATCGGACACTTCTAGTAGTCTGTATAGATAGACGTATCGGACACTTCTAGTAGTCTGTATAGATAGACGTATCGGACACTTCTAGTAGTCTGTATAGATAGACGTATCGGACACTTCTAGTAGTCTGTATAGACAGACGTATCGGACACTTCTAGTAGTCTGTATAGATAGACGTATCGGACACATCTAGTAGTCTGTATAGATAGACGTATCGGACACATCTAGTAGTCTGTATAGATAGACATATCGGACACATCTAGTAGTCTTTATAGATAGACGTATCTGACACATCTAGTAGTCTGTATAGATAGACGTATCTGATACATCTAGTAGTCTGTATAGATAGACGTATCTGACTCTTCTAGTAGTCTGTATAGATAGACGTATCTGACACATCTAGTAGTCTGTATAGATAGACGTATCTGACACATCTAGTAGTCTGTATAGATAGACGTATCTGACACATCTAGTAGTCTGTATAGATAGACGTATCTGATACATCTAGTAGTCTGTATAGATAGACGTATCTGACTCTTCTAGTAGTCTGTATAGATAGACGTATCTGACACATCTAGTAGTCTGTATAGATAGACGTATCTGACACTTCTAGTAGTCTGTAAAGATAGACGTATCGGACACTTCTAGTAGTCTGTATAGATAGACGTATCGGACACTTCTAGTAGTCTGTATAGACAGACGTATCGGACACTTCTAGTAGTCTGTATAGACAGACGTATCGGACACTTCTAGTAGTCTGTATAGATAGACGTATCAGACACTTCTAGTAGTCTGTATAGACAGACGTATCGGACACTTCTAGTGGTGGGTCACTGCCTAGCCCTAGAGTACGCTAACCAACTTTTTCTAGTCTTTCAACTTGCTCTAGTCTTTCAACTTTCTCTAGTCTTTCAACTTTCTCCAGTCTTTCACCTTTCTCCAGCCTTTCAACTTTCTCCACTCTTTCAACTTTATCCAGTCGTTCAACATTCTCCAGCCTTTCAACTTTCTCTAGTCTTTCAACTTTCTCTAGTCTTTGTATTTTAAACGCTGTATTGTCTCAACTCTAGATTTGTTTTCCTTTTCTGTTTCCACACGAGCAGCCAGTGGACGTCTTTATCTTGTTCTTACTGTCTTGAGATGTCTATAGTGTCTAGTCACGTGATGTGATCAAGTCAATTCAAAGAGAAGGTTCTTTTTTTTAAATCTAACATTGCGCTGTGTAGTTTTTAAAATGAGATAACTTTTTTTTATAATCATGATTTTAATATTGTTCCACGATAACTCCGCGAGCCATGGAATGTGAGTAACTAATATCTTTAGTTTGCACCGTCTTAAAGTTCGTTTTCTGGAGAGTAGAATGATGACATGAAATCGTCATTTTCTAGAAAAAAAAAAAATGTACGCACAATATAAAGTAAGAGAAATAATAATGATAGTTAATCTTGTTTGCCGTTACACAATGTCAAAGAAAAATAACCCTAATTCAATTTAATTTCTTCTAAGAACTCATAATCTCCCCTTATAGCTTCTCATGATAACAAGCACGATAGCTTAACAATTTCTTTGGATTTGTTTTGAAGACTTGAGTCATCTGACTTGTCACTGTCTCTTCACCTCATTTGTTATGCAAACACAAATATTTCAGTCAAACAAGCAAATAGAAGAGAAAAAAATTGTACTACGAAAAAAAAAAAAAGACAAAGCCTATCTAAGGAAAAGAACCGCTAATTACTGCTATTTATCTGAACATTACAGGGTTTAACCCCCTTTCAGCTATATAAAACAAAATTAATTTAATAGTACTAAATAACTAACAAATTGGTTAATTTTGGATTGATCCGTGTACTGTCAAAGACGATGAATAGTTGTACACAGTTTCAACTTGATCCGAGAACGGGAAGTGGGAGAAAACGTGTACAAAGCGTCATAAAGGAAATAGCTTCACATATACAGCCATATCTCTCATTAAGTAGCATTTACTCCCCTTACTTCGATATCACAAAAAAAATAATTCACCACCAACAATTAATTAACTAATTGTTGTTGTTTTTTTTAATTGATTCATGTCTTGTGAGGCTCAATAAATAATTGTGGAAAGTTTTAACTTGATCCGAGAATGGGAAATAGGAGGAAAAAAAATGTTCAAACTTTTTACCAGACAGACAGACAAACAGTGAAGGTGAGTTGATATAAGCTTTGTAAATATATATATATCTCAAACACTTTAAATGACTAGGAAATCAGTGGCATTTTGTGTCTCGAGAGAAAACGTCTTCCCTTTTGTAACTTCTCATTACATAAAACTAAAGCGGCCTATCCTTGATAGACAACTGGGGTCACAGGTTGGGCATCTGCAATCACCAGACTTCTGGTGTGCATGCCGTCTGCTATCCGGGACTCTTTCTTTATGCTCGCTATCCAGTGCTTTCCCCCCCCCCCCCCAACTGTTAGTGTCGATTTTTAAAAGCTTCAAGTCGCATTAGTTTACATCAGTATAACTTTAAAAAGTGGGCGAATTGCGGCTCTGCTGTCTTCTATTCAATCACCATGCAGAATGTCTTGTAGGAGTCGACCTTGTGGTATTCTGTAAACATGACCAAGCCATCCAAGGCGCCTACTTCTGATAACAATGCGGATGGATGTCGTGGCATTCTACACTTCACATAAGAAATTCTAAATGCTGCCTGTTAGATCAGAAGCAAGGAACAATCCACACTAAGACACATATTTGAGACAAACATTGCTAAGAAAGCTACAAAGATTTGAGGCATAAAAATGAACCATCTTCTTCACGATTTTAACATTTGACCATCACAGATTTAAGATACCGATACAAACACTCTTTTGTTCCTCTGGCAATGAAATCGTGGATCAAAATGTAACTTAATGTTGTAAATTTCGCATGTAATGTTAATGTGAGACAGGGGTATGAACATAATGTTCAATATATTGTGTGCTCTCGTACAAATTGTTTGCTCTAACTAAGTATTGATTTTTTTTTATAATGCACAACTGTAAAACGAATTTCCTCACGGATAAAAAAAATTACTATTGTTATTACTATTATTATTGGTTATATTATCTTACCACCTGATTTGAAAAATCGACTTAAGCATCATAGTTGGAAGATATTCCGTTTTTTTTCCTGTCAAGAGTTGGTTTCACTACAATATTGCAATAGTGCTCATTACACATGTCCGGTAGACTAGGGCTTTGGTATTGGTAGTCAGTTAATGTCCCACTTTCTAGCGAATAAGAGAATGATAATATGCAGGACTTTTATTTATGAGACCATTTCACGCCAATATGGCTATACAGAGACATAGTCTTTTTTTTTTAAATTATTTAATTGCGTCCCTCTATCTTTAATAACCACATGCCATCCTTAAATTTTATGACTTAAACTGATTAAAACAGGGTGGTCAGTTGGTCAACTGAACATGACCAGGAGTGACCCCTCTCCTGTTTGCGTTGTCAACAAAGAGGGATGGGGGGAGACGAATGGTTCTGTAATGCGATGCGTAAATGAAATTGTTCCCTAAAACAATGGGCCCAGTGCATCGTGACTCATGGTCGTAGTGGTCAAGTATCCAGGGTCAGCGGTCAGTCCATTCTTTTCTAATGGTATTTTGAACACGACCGGCTCTCAGCTGTGCGTGTGACCTCGCTCAGGGCACTACTCAGCTCTGCAGGCTGTCTGGTATGATCATTTGGATAACCTGCCAACTAGAATGAAAAAAAATATCTAAAACAAGCTTCAAAAAAAATAATATAACATTTGCAATACAAAACGAAAAAATAACTTTTGAGGATTAAAAGAGTTAAACTTGGGTTGAAATAACGAAATAGTTCTATTAAAAAAAGAATAGCTTTGTGAAACAAATATCTCTGTTTCTTTTATTGCAGTCCCAAAAGTAAAGATATGGCTGTAACACAGTAATAAAAAAATTAAAATATTTTGGCATTAACGGTCCACTGCATCAGTGGATTAAAGATTTTCTGATAGGGAGAGAACAAACTGTAATAATAAATGGCTCTAAATCAACACCAATAACAGTAAACTCAGGTGTACCTCAAGGAACAGTCTTGGGTCCACTACTATTTTTAATTTACATAAATGATTTACCAAATTGCATTAGTTCAGGAACAAAAGTCAGATTATTTGCAGACGATTGCATAATATATAGAACAATAAAAACAATACAAGACACAGATATTTTACAAAGAGAATTAGATGAATTACAGAAATGGGAATCAAATTGGAGCATGTCTTTCCACCCAGAAAAATGTCAGTTGTTAAGAGTAACAAAAAAACTAAAACAAATTAATTCCACTTATCTTATTCATGGCAAACCAGTAACACAGACTAAAAACGCAAAATACCTAGGTGTTATAATAAATGAAAAACTGTCATGGAATCCACATATTGATGAAACTATAAAAAAAATCCAACAAAGCATTAGGGTTTATTAAAAGAAATTTCTATAAATCAAATAAGAACATAAAACTAAAATGTTATTTAACCTTGGTTAGGCCAATAATAGAATATGCATCCACCGTGTGGGACCCCTCAACTCAAGAAAACATTAAGAAACTGGAACAAACACAAAATAGAGCAGTGAGATTCATAACAAACGAATATTCACATTTGACTAGGGTAACACCATTAGTAAAATCACTAAATTTAGAAAGCCTTCAGGACAGAAGACTCAAAAGTAAAGTAGCAATTATACATAAAACACTGAACCATAATCTTCAAATACAAAAACAAAATTTAATAAAATACTCTGAAAGACACAAAAATAAAGGAACATTCCTCGTCCCATATGCTAGGACAAATTTGTACAAATACTCCTTCTTCCCTAGTGCTATTAGAGCATGGAATGGGTTGCCTGAGCTAGCCAGAAAAACCAGTGACTTGGCAGAATTTAAGTCATTGGTTAATATGCATGACTAAATGCATGACGCGTAGGACGTAATCATCTTCTTTTTTGAAGTAACGTCTGTATTATATAAGATAAGAAGAAGATAATAATCTTTATCGTTGAAGTATTCTTAATGCCCAGTCGTTGGTTTGTACCTTCATACATCTAGTAGAACTAGAACAAGTAACCGTATTTTATTCTTAATATAAAACTTGAACAAAACTTAAACAAGCCTCTTGTTTTACCCATTAACACCTAAAACTAAATAACTGCATCAAATATATTTTTTCTAATAAATATCAATTTCTATTGGTCAAACTAAGACACCGCAAACATTTTAATAGCAAATAAACTCAGTATACCTTTAATGAACAATGTACACGGGTTCAACTTCATTGTATGTAGAAACACAATGGAAATAACAACAGAAACAAGCTACGAGCTAAGCTCAATAAGCGTAACATGGGATTATGGACGCCTTCAGATCTGGTCGTGTCATTTGCAATTCGGAACTTCGTGTCGATAGTGTCGAGTTCGATCCCTGACCGCTTCCATTTCCCTGCTCTGTTCTACTACAGGACGTTTAGACTTAGACGTAAAGATTATATCTGAAAGCACGTCTTAAGCTTAGAAACCCTAAAGAAATAGCTCTAATCTTTCAAAATTCTTTAATCGCGTCCGTCAGTCTGGCAGGAAAACACTTTACTACTGGATCGTCTCGCCCCGTAGCTTACAGATGTGTTATTATATCAAACTAATAAAGGATAGAGAAGAATAGCATTCTCTATAGAAAAAAAAAAGTCTGAACAATAATTTTACTAATAGCTTTGCTTTGCTAGATCTATTGAGACCACACAGAGTTGTCTGTTACTATCGTCTGCTACAAATCCAGTGTTTGCAGCACGCGCGGACCACACCGCAAATACTTGCATATCACAATATTGTGTTTGCTATATCCAAAGATTTTAGGAGATTTCCGGCCACTGTGAGGAGGGGTACATTCATCGCCAAGCTGGACATCTGGACAGGGACGTGACGCCTGTGATGGATGCGTACACAAAATGACGTGCCGTTCATACAAATGTCCAGCGTCGCCGCCCATACATTGGTCAGCGTGCTCAGGTTGCCCCACGATGTCGGCACGGCTGACAAGAAATATGGCCATCTATCGGATTAACCCTTCGCCGTCTGGACTCTCTGGCCATAAGGGATTGAAGTGTTCTGATTGGTTGCGTCTGCAGTGAGTCATGTTTAAATACCGCGATGAAATGTGCAGTAATCGATTATTGCGGTAATCTCAACGATGCACTTGGTTGTTTGTGTGAAGTCATGGACACTCGCACGTAGATCTAAGTTGTTCAATTCAGTAGTCTAACAAGAGTTCTAGAAAATCAATGTAGAAGTGGTGTAATAACTCTACGTGGTACTCTTGTGTGGAACTCTTGTTCTATGACATGTTTGAATTTACTTTTCGGGGACGTAACTGACAAATGTCCAGATCTGTTATTTTCCCTTGGTTCACACATATTTTTTGGCTAAGGGAGCCAGAATATGAGTTTGTAGAAAGTATGATGATGGTTAGTGTTTCCCAAACTATGTTATTTGGAAGCCTAGGGCGTTGTAGGGTGCTGTGGGATGCTCTAGGGTGTTGTATGGTGCTGTAGGGTGTTGTAGGGTACTGTAGGTTGCTATGGGGTGCTGTAGGGCGTTGTAGGGTGCTGCAGGGTGCTGTAGGGTACTGTAGGTTGCTATGGGGTGCTGTAGGGCGTTGTAGGGTGCTGCAGGGTGCTGTAGGGGGTTGTCTGTTCTGATTGACGTATTAACGTTTAGTTTTCATATTTTAAAAAATCCAATCTAAACAAAATAAATCTTTAAAAACAATTCTATGGGACTTAGAGCTTGAACTAATCTATCTATCAACAGAGTTCTATCTTACACAGCTCTCTGTCTTCTCTCTGTCTCTTTCTTCTCTCTCTCTCTTTCTTCTCTCTCTCTCTCTCTTTTCCTCTCTTTTTATTTCTTTTCTCTCTTTGTGTGTGAGTATATTCATGTGTGCGCAAGTTTGGCTATGGTGGTTTTCTTCAAGCGCTCGTGTGAGTATTTATCTGTGTGTGAGTATGTTTGAATGGGCGTACAGTGAGTGTGAGGAAGTGAGTGTGGAAGTGTGTGTGTGTGTGTGTGTGGAAGTGTGTGTGTGAGGATGTTTGGAGTTGGAGATGAATGTAAGAGCTTAAATCATTGACGTACAGAAAAAAAAAAGTTCTTTAGACAAAATGTTTTGAGTCGAGTGTTGAAAGAGATGAGTGGGTGAGCGCTCTGGAATAATTAGACACTTGAACCAATTACTCACAGACTTGAAAGTAAGGACAGAAGAAAAAAATAATAAATAAAAAAAAGGACACACACACACACACACATACATACACACACAAACAAAGGGATACAAATCTGTACAAGAAAAAGAAAGTGTGTCAAGCGTCTCTGGAAACAAATAGACAAACAAACAAAGAGGCATCTAACAACCAGAGGCGGATGCAGAGGATAATAAGAGGGAAGGGGGGTACGTGGAGAGTGGCGTGGAGGTAAGGCGTGTGGGAGAGGGTGTGGTTGCGAGATGGAGCGAGCGTGAGATTTCAAGTGTGGATGTAGTCGACGACGACGGAGGAGGTAGTATGTCTCATGTTCAGTTTTACCAGGGGACGACATACCGCATGCCTCCAGAGCTCTTAAGCCTCGAGTTTGTAAACTTAGGAAGAAACAATAGTAATTAGAATAAGGAAGGTTTCTCTGTTTCTTCTTTTTATCAATATCTTTGAATGGCTTGTTCCTTCTTTTTATCAATGTCTTTGAATGACTTGTTTCTTCTTTTTATCAATGTCTTCGAATGGCTTGTTCCTTCTTTTTATCAATGTCTTTGAATGACTTGTTCCTTCTTTTTATCAATGTCTTTGAATGACTTGTTCCTTCTTTTTATCAATATCTTTGAATGACTTGTTCCTTCTTTTTATCAATATCTTTGAATGACTTGTTCCTTTTTTTTATCAATGTCTTTGAATGGCTTGTTTCTTCCTTTTATCAATGTCTTTGAATGGCTTGTTCCTTCGTTTTATCAATGTCTTTGAATGACTTGTTTCTTCTTTTTATCAATGTATTTGAATGACTTGTTCCTTTTTTTTTATCAATGTCTTTGTATGACTTGTTTCTTCTTTTTATCAATATCTTTGAATGACTTAATCCTTCTTTTTATCAATATCTTTGAATGGCTTGTTCCTTCTTTTTATCAATATCTTTGAATGACTTGTTCCTTCTTTTTATCAATGTCTTTGAATGGCTTGTTCCTTCTTTTTATCAATGTCTTTGTATGACATGTTCCTTCTTTTTATCAATATCTTTGTATGGCTTGTTCCTTCTTTTTATCAATGTCTTTGAATGACTTGTTCCTTCTTTTTATCAATATCTTTGTATGGATTGTTCCTTCTTTTTATCAATGTCTTTGATTGACTTGTTCCTTCTTTTTATCAATATCTTTGTATGGCTTGTTCCTTCTTTTTATCAATGTCTTTGTATGGCTTGTTCCTTCTTTTTATCAATGTCTTTGAATGGCTTGTTCCTTCTTTTTATCAATGTGTTTGAATGGCTTGTTCCTTCTTTTTATCAATGTCTTTGAATGACTTGTTTCTTCTTTTTATCAATATCTTTGAATGGCTTGTTCCTTCTTTTTATCAATATCTTTGAATGCCTTGTTCCTTCTTTTTATCAATGTCTTTGTATGGCTTGTTCCTTCTTTTTATCAATGTCTTTGAATGGCTTGTTCCTTCTTTTTATCAATATCTTTGAATGACTTAATCCTTCTTTTTATCAATATCTTTGAATGACTTGTTCCTTCTTTTTATCAATGTCTTTGAATTGCTTGTTCCTTCTTTTTATCAATGTCTTTGTATGACTTGTTCCTTCTTTTTATCAATATCTTTGAATGACTTGTTCCTTCTTTTTATCAATATCTTTGTATGGCTTGTTTCTTCTTTTTATCAATATCTTTGAATGGCTTGTTTCTTCTTTTTATCAATGTCTTCGAATGGCTTGTTCCTTCTTTTTATCAATGTCTTTGAATGACATGTTCCTTCTTTTTATCAATGTCTTTGAATGACTTGTTCCTTCTTTTTATCAATATCTTTGAATGACTTGTTCCTTCTTTTTATCAATATCTTAGAATGACTTGTTCCTTTTTTTTATCAATGTCTTTGAATGGCTTGTTTCATCTTTTTATCAATGTCTTTGAATGTCTTGTTCCTTCGTTTTATCAATGTCTTTGAATGACTTGTTTCTTCTTTTTATCAATGTATTTGAATGACTTGTTCCTTCTTTTTATCAATGTCTTTGAATGGCTTGTTCCTTCTTTTTATCAATGTCTTTGTATGACATGTTTCTTCTTTTTATCAATATCTTTGTATGGCTTGTTCCTTCTTTTTATCAATGTCTTTGAATGACTTGTTCCTTCTTTTTATCAATATCTTTGTATGGCTTGTTCCTTCTTTTTATCAATGTCTTTGAATGACTTGTTCCTTCTTTTTATCAATATCTTTGTATGGCTTGTTCCTTCTTTTTATCAATGTCTTTGTATGGCTTGTTCCTTCTTTTTATCAATGTCTTTGAATGGCATGTTCCTTCTTTTTATCAATGTGTTTGAATGGCTTGTTCCTTCTTTTTATCAATGTCTTTGAATGACTTGTTTCTTCATTTTATCAATATCTTTGAATGGCTTGTTCCTTCTTTTTATCAATATCTTTGAATGCCTTGTTCCTTCTTTTTATCAATGTCTTTGTATGGCTTGTTCCTTCTTTTTATCAATGTCTTTGAATGGCTTGTTCCTTCTTTTTATCAATATCTTTGAATGACTTGTTCCTTCTTTTTATCAATATCTTTGAATGACTTGTTCCTTCTTTTTATCAATGTCTTTGAATTGCTTGTTCCTTCTTTTTATCAATGTCTTTGTACGACTTGTTCCTTCTTTTTATCAATATCTTTGAATGACTTGTTCCTTCTTTTTATCAATATCTTTGTATGGCTTGTTCCTTCTTTTTATCAATGTCTTTGAATGACTTGTTCCTTTTTATTATCAATATCTTTGTATGGCTCGTTTCTTCTTTTTATCAATATCTTTGAATGACTTGTTCCTTTTTATTATCAATATCTTTGTATGGCTTGTTCCTTCTTTTTATCAATGTCTTTGAATGACATGTTCCTTCTTTTTATCAATGTCTTTGAATGACTTGTTCCTTCTTTTTATCAATATCTTTGAATGACTTGTTCCTTCTTTTTATCAATATCTTAGAATGACTTGTTCCTTTTTTTTATCAATGTCTTTGAATGGCTTGTTTCATCTTTTTATCAATGTCTTTGAATGTCTTGTTCCTTCGTTTTATCAATGTCTTTGAATGACTTGTTTCTTCTTTTTATCAATGTATTTGAATGACTTGTTCCTTCTTTTTATCAATGTCTTTGAATGGCTTGTTCCTTCTTTTTATCAATGTCTTTGTATGACATGTTCCTTCTTTTTATCAATATCTTTGTATGGCTTGTTCCTTCTTTTTATCAATGTCTTTGAATGACTTGTTCCTTCTTTTTATCAATATCTTTGTATGGCTTGTTCCTTCTTTTTATCAATGTCTTTGAATGACTTGTTCCTTCTTTTTATCAATATCTTTGTATGGCTTGTTCCTTCTTTTTATCAATGTCTTTGTATGGCTTGTTCCTTCTTTTTATCAATGTCTTTGAATGGCTTGTTCCTTCTTTTTATCAATGTGTTTGAATGGCTTGTTCCTTCTTTTTATCAATGTCTTTGAATGACTTGTTTCTTCTTTTTATCAATATCTTTGAATGGCTTGTTCCTTCTTTTTATCAATATCTTTGAATGCCTTGTTCCTTCTTTTTATCAATGTCTTTGTATGGCTTGTTCCTTCTTTTTATCAATGTCTTTGAATGGCTTGTTCCTTCTTTTTATCAATATCTTTGAATGACTTGTTCCTTCTTTTTATCAATATCTTTGAATGACTTGTTCCTTCTTTTTATCAATGTCTTTGAATTGCTTGTTCCTTCTTTTTATCAATGTCTTTGAATGACTTGTTTCTTCTTTTTATCAATATCTTTGAATGGCTTGTTCCTTCTTTTTATCAATATCTTTGAATGCCTTGTTCCTTCTTTTTATAAATGTTTTTGTATGACTTGTTCCTTCTTTTTATCAATATCTTTGAAGGACTTGTTCATTCTTTTTATCAATATCTTTGAATGACTTGTTCCTTCTTTTTATCAATATCTTTGAATGACTTGTTCCTTCTTTTTATCAATGTCTTTGAATGGCTTGTTCCTTCTTTTTATCAATGTCTTTGTATGACTTGTTCCTTCTTTTTATCAATGTCTTTGAATGGCTTGTTCCTTCTTTTTATCAATGTTTTTGAATGGCTTGTTTCTTCTTTTTATCAATGTCTTTGAATGACTTGTTTCTTCTTTTTATCAATGTCTTTGTATGACTTGTTTCTTCTTTTTATCAATATCTTTGAATGGCTTGTTCCTTCTTTCTATCAATATCTTTGAAAGGCTTGTTCCTTCTTTTTATCAATGTGTTTGAATGGCTTGTTCCTTCTGTTTATCAATGTCTTTGAATGGCTTGTTCCTTCTTTTTATCAATATCTTTGAATGACTTGTTCATTCTTTTTATCAATGTCTTTGAATGACTTGTTCCTTCTTTTTATCAATATCTTTGTATGGCTTGTTTCTTCTTTTTATCAATGTCTTTGAATGACTTGTTCCTTCTTATTATCAATATCTTTGTATGGCTTGTTCCTTCTTTTTATCAATGTCTTTGAATGGCTTGTTCCTTCTTTTTATCAATGTGTTTAAATGGCTTGTTCCTTCTTTTTATCAATGTCTTTGAATGACTTGTTTCTTCTTTTTATCAATATCTTTGAATGGCTTGTTCCTTCTTTTTATCAATATCTTTGAATGCCTTGTTCCTTCTTTTTATAAATGTCTTTGTATGACTTGTTCCTTCTTTTTATCAATATCTTTGAAGGACTTGTTCATTCTTTTTATCAATATCTTTGAATGACTTGTTCCTTCTTTTTATCAATATCTTTGAATGACTTGTTCCTTCTTTTTATCAATGTCTTTGAATGGCTTGTTCCTTCTTTTTATCAATGTCTTTGTATGACTTGTTCCTTCTTTTTATCAATGTCTTTGAATGGCTTGTTCCTTCTTTTTATCAATGTTTTTGAATGGCTTGTTTCTTCTTTTTATCAATGTCTTTGAATGACTTGTTTCTTCTTTTTATCAATGTCTTTGTATGACTTGTTTCTTCTTTTTATCAATATCTTTGAATGGCTTGTTCCTTCTTTCTATCAATATCTTTGAAAGGCTTGTTCCTTCTTTTTATCAATGTGTTTGAATGGCTTGTTCCTTCTGTTTATCAATGTCTTTGAATGGCTTGTTCCTTCTTTTTATCAATATCTTTGAATGACTTGTTCCTTCTTTTTATCAATGTCTTTGAATGACTTGTTCCTTCTTTTTATCAATATCTTTGTATGGCTTGTTTCTTCTTTTTATCAATGTCTTTGAATGACTTGTTCCTTCTTATTATCAATATCTTTGTATGGCTTGTTCCTTCTTTTTATCAATGTCTTTGAATGGCTTGTTCCTTCTTTTTATCAATGTGTTTAAATGGCTTGTTCCTTCTTTTTATCAATGTCTTTGAATGACTTGTTTCTTCTTTTTATCAATATCTTTGAATGGCTTGTTCCTTCTTTTTATCAATATCTTTGAATGCCTTGTTCCTTCTTTTTATAAATGTCTTTGTATGACTTGTTCCTTCTTTTTATCAATATCTTTGAAGGACTTGTTCATTCTTTTTATCAATATCTTTGAATGACTTGTTCCTTCTTTTTATCAATATCTTTGAATGACTTGTTCCTTCTTTTTATCAATGTCTTTGAATGGCTTGTTCCTTCTTTTTATCAATGTCTTTGTATGACTTGTTCCTTCTTTTTATCAATGTCTTTGAATGGCTTGTTCCTTCTTTTTATCAATGTTTTTGAATGGCTTGTTTCTTCTTTTTATCAATGTCTTTGAATGACTTGTTCCTTCTTTTTATCAATGTCTTTGTATGACTTGTTTCTTCTTTTTATCAATATCTTTGAATGGCTTGTTCCTTCTTTCTATCAATATCTTTGAAAGGCTTGTTCCTTCTTTTTATCAATGTGTTTGAATGGCTTGTTCCTTCTGTTTATCAATGTCTTTGAATGGCTTGTTCCTTCCGTTTATCAATGTCTTTGAATGGCTTGTTCCATCTTTTTATCAATGTCTTTGAATGGCTTGTTCCTTCTGTTTATCAATGTCTTTGAATGGCTTGTTTCTTCTGTTTATCAATGTCTAAATAAGTACCAATATTTTTCCTTAATCGAGAACAAACAAAAAATGAGTTACCAATTATTAATTAACTATTTTTTAAATTTTGTAATGATTAGTGACAGCGTAAAAACGTTAGATGTTTAAGTCACTATTTTCTGTCACCTAAAATTTGCAGCACCCACACACGTATGTTTGAACTTACGTACAGGTCAGGGGCAGGTATGGCGGGAGTAGATATTTTACTGTCTTGATGTATTGGTATGATAGTTACATCCCTTTGTTTGTGTACTCAGGTCATTTTATTTTCCAAGACCTATTTTGACACACTTTCTGCCCCTAAGTGTTGTGTAGTGTGTGGTGTCTGTCAGTGTATTTACATAGCAGTGTGTCGCCTTTTGTGTGCCTTCGATATGTATGTGGCATGTGACTTTGATATATGAGATGCATTGTAGTGTGAGGTGTGTAGTGTAGTGAGACCTATGTTCAGCTGTGCGATTTTTCACAATGTGTCCCAGTGTTTGCGATGTGTCGCAGATTGTGGTGTGTCGAAGTGTGGGCAACATATAACACTGTTTTTCACAGTGTGTCGCAATGTTGCATTAAGTGAAATGTTTTGCGGTGTGTCACAGTGCGCAATGTGCCACATTGTGCCACAGATTATGTAGCATTTTATGCGATGTTTTGCAGAGAGGAGTGTCCCCTGCGAAGTTTACAATTTGTCGCAGTGTGTGCTGTCTGTCACATTGTGTGGCAGTGTGTAATCTCTGTCACATGGTGTGGCAGCGTGTGCTGCCTGTCACAAGGTGTGGCAGTGTGTGCTGTCACTGTGTGTCGCGTCGCAGTGTGTGACCTGTGTCTCGGTGAGGGCGCTGTTGTAACAAAACAATGTACTTTAAGTCACAGCAAAACAAACATGCAATTATTTCTGCTTCATGGGGCATATTAGATGAAGTGACACATTCAATCATGTCAACTATCGATTAGTCCGATCCAACAACAACAAAGCAAATCAAAGTAAAATTATGTAAAGCTGTAGCCTCTCTTTCTGATCTCTTTGTGGAAGTGAGGCCGTTGAGATGTGTCTATGTGTGTGTATGTGTTTGTATGCGTTAGAATGTGTGCATGTGAGTTCGTATGTCTAAAGTGTGCACGTTTTTAAATCTGTGTGTTGAAGTGCTGTTGTAAGCGAGTGTAATAGTGTGTGTGTGTATGTGTTTATTTTGTTTGTTAGTTGTGTGTGTGTGTCAATGAGTGTGTGTCTGCTTTGTTGTTTGTGTTTTTTTTTTGGCGTGTGTTTGTTGTGCTTACATAACCTTACTCAGGATATGATTTGAAACAATAAATGTCCACATCACAGAAGACAATAAAATGCAATAATCCTAGGAAGCATAAACCCTTAATCTCGTAAATCAATGCTATGTTCTAATAGTTAAAACAATAATGACTAGTATTCCATATTACAATATTGAATTTTCCATCCGGTCCACATTTATTGAAACATTGTTCATTGTACTGTATAACAGACTTATTCTCTTGTATAGGCCTACAAATAAACTTCTTTTCAGTACATCAAACGCTACGTCGGGTGCTATGAACGGTCAGTCTCCAGGGCTATATTTGGATGATTCCCAGCCTCAAAGTGGCCCCACGGCGGAAACGGTCTTTAAAGGAGCTAGGTTGCTAGGCCAATAGGGAAGAAAAAATAAGGTACTATTGGGGGTCTCTAACAACTCTGTTCGTTGCACAGGCTGTACAGCCTTGTCCCGGTCCACACACCAATCTTCGAAGGCCCTTCTATGGCAGACACCAGCACGCATAGAAAGAAAATGGAAGAGTTTCACCGCCTCAGATGAAGAGAGTCTTGGAATGCGGGCCATGGGTAACAGGCAATAGAGATGTGAGCTATTTAAGCCGTCTTTGGTCTCTCCCAAACAGAACAAGATAATTTATTCAAACTAAGGAAACGTCGGAAGTGCAATAAAAACGTGTACAAATATGTCGACTTTTCTTTTTGCTTTATCTGCAAATGTCTACAAATTACCCTTTCATTATAAAAGTTATTTTGTATTTCTATTTAGGAAGAAAATAACATATTTTCAAAATAAGAGCAACATTAAAGAGTTTATGACTTTTGATGTTGCGTGTAGACAAAGTTTGACCCGCTCAATGTTTCGGCTTCTTATTTTGTCGTTTTAGTCTACTTAGAAGAAACTAAAGAATTTAATATTTAATAATGTCTATTACTATTTTAAAATTCGATTTGTACATTTAAGGATGTATTTGATTATTTAAAAAAAGACATTGCATCTAGTATGGGGTGTGAAAACATTGGTCTACAAAGGAATTGTTAAGTCTTAAGAAATTATGTTCTTTATTTCTCTGTTCTTTTCACACATTTATATTCAATGTATCAGAGGCGGCCTTAGCAGTGCGCGGGGCCCTTGTCGAATGTCAAATACGGGGCCTTGCGCTGTACCATGTCACGCTAACGGGCTCGTCTGTACGCCTTATTTTTGTTACAAAACATACTAGCTTAGATAAGTACTGCTAGTACTGTAGTACTGGGCTTCCAACTTCATAAACTCGAGCTGATGCGTCTACAAAACTCTATGTAAAAGATATCTGTTCTTTGAGGCTTAACTCTTGTGCAGTCAAGGATGATGGGAAAATATGTCATCAGGTCCATACGCTCGTCCATAAGCTCGTTTTGAATCCTATATCCGAGGTTCTGGTCGTGAGCCTCAGCGTTTTAATTCGTTGAAGATGTTCTTGCATGGTTGGGCCAATTTTGTGAAGCATCTCAACCAAGCCTTAAAAACTGGCCGTTTTTCTGTTCGCCCACGGCTACTTTTTTCTTTTCCAAAGTGAACCATCTAATTTTTAAAAATTATATATGCGAGCAGATTTTTCAAAAAAACTACACCATTTAAGGGGAGGTCACTTTTTTTTAAAAAGTCATGGACTTCTTTATTAACTCAAGCTTCATTCATAGATTCGCGCATTGGTACAAAAATGTGCATCTAATGTCAAAATTGTAAATTGTAAATGGTTCATTATAAAATATATTTTCAATTTATTAACTAACTCGTTGAATAGAATACTGAGTCAAATGTTGTTTTTAAAACAGAATTTTGATACGAACTTCGTTTTAGTTATAAGTTTAAAAAAATAGCTAACCACTTTTAAAGCGTAGTTTTGACATATCCTTATTATGTACTTGACAAAAAACTAAATTAGATTAAAAAGAGGCCAGATATAGTTGTCAATTTAGATTAATTGTACTGCAGTGCGTCGAAACCAGCATAATTTAAGTAGTAATTTGTTGGATGTCGTAAGATTGCTTCCTAAAGAACAATGTATTACTCAGTCAAACATAACACTCCTTTAAGAAGATTTGGTAACTTGGTGTTTACACAGCATAGAAATCAATTGCATGTTTAGCTTAAAGTTTGTCAAGTAGAGAAGTCAATCAGTGCCGGTTTCACGTCTGAAGAGACTATTTCACTTTTCAAAGGAATAAATACAAATAGTTGATTGAAGTGATCATTCCAGAGACCCGACATTTAAATCATTCTTGCTTTGAGGACAGACAAAGTTAGCTGTTGATCCTTTCTTCTTGCTTTGAGGACAGACAAAGTTAACTGTTGATCCTTTCTACTTGCTTTGAGGACAGACATAGTTAACTGTTTATCCTTTCTACTTGCTTTGAGGACAGACATAGTTAGCTGTTTATCCTTTCTACTTGCTTTGAGGACAGACAAAGTTAACTGTTGAACCTTACTACTTGCTTTGAGGACAGACATAGTTAACTGTTGATCCTTTCTACTTGCTTTAAGGACAGACAAAGTTCACTGTTGATCCTTTCTACTTGCTTAAAGACAGACATAGCTGTTGATCCTTTCTACTTACCATTTTCCTTGGAAGAAGATTATGTCAACATGGATTTATAAAATGACTTTGTCCTTTTCGTGTAATTGTCAAGCTGATAGCTTCAGATGCATTCCTCCTTTTATGTCACATTTCTTTTACCACTTTGAGCATTTGGCGTTTTGGTACATTTCTTCCACTACTCCTAACATTTAGCGTTATGGTACATTTTTTCCACTACTTCTAACATTTAGCGTTCTGGTGCATTTCTTCCACTACTTCTAACATTTAGCGTTATGGTACATTTCTTCCACTACTTCTAACATTTAGCGTTATGGTACATTTCTTCCACTACTTCTAACATTTAGCGTTCTGGTACATTTTTTCCACTACTTCTAGCATTTAGCGTTCTGGTGCATTTCTTCCGCTACTTCTAACATTTAGCGTTCTGGTACATTTCTTCCACTACTTCTAACATTTAGCGTTCTGGTGCATTTCTTCCACCACTTCTAGCATTTAGCGTTCTGGTGCATTTCTTCCGCTACTTCTAACATTTAGCGTTCTGGTGCATTTCTTTCACCACTTCTTGCATTTAGCGTCATAGTACATTTCTTCCATCACTTCTAGCATTTAGCGTTATGGTACATTTCTTCCATAACTTCTAGCATTTAGCGTTCTGGTGCATTTCTTCCGCTACTTCTAACATTTAGCGTTCTGGTGCATTTCTTTCACCACTTCTAGCATTTAGCGTCATAGTACATTTCTTCCATCACTTCTAGCATTTAGCGTTATGTACATTTCTTCCATAACTTCTAGCATTTAGCGTTATGGTACATTTCTTCCGCTACTTCTAACATTTAGCGTTCTGGTGCATTTCTTTCACCACTTCTAGCATTTAGCGTCATAGTACATTTCTTCCATCACTTCTAGCATTTAGCGTTATGTACATTTCTTCCATAACTTCTAGCATTTAGCGTTCTGGTGCATTTCTTTTCTACTTCTAACATTTAGCGTTCTGGTGCATTTCTTTCACCACTTCTAGCATTTAGCGTCATAGTACATTTCTTCCATCACTTCTAGCATTTAGCGTTATGGTACATTTCTTCCAACTTGAAAGTGATTTTAAAAACTCCTAATTAACATCCAGAGCAAAAGAAGTTGACATGCTTGAGCATTGTTTCATAATTATCGTTTATCTTGTAAAACATCCACACATTCTTTACAAATTAAACACATATCAATGTGTTGCACAAGAAGGTTAATAAAGTTTTTGCAGTTACAGCAACTTTCCGACGTTGTATGCTGGTTGGGGCCAGTGGCACGTATTTAGGGCATACCTAACAAGTTTGAGATCCCCTTCCAAATCAAATGTTCTTGATAGCCACCTCGCTTTTACCTATTTGTAGGTAAAATTCTTATTTTTCCTCAATTAGGAGATTTCAAAATGATAAATTACATCCTCCATCTAAAATGGAAGGTCCAATAATTGCTCTTAAATGTTTATATATAATGTTATGATGATCAGTTTACATTTAGGGCATATTTCAACTATAAAAAAATGAAACTCATATATGGTGTTAAGAGTAGCCTTTTTTTTTAAACTCAATTTTCTTAGTATAAAAAATATATTAAGCGAGTGAAATAAATAAATAAAAACATTCCTTACTTATACAGTCACCCAACCGTTGTAAGAGAGTTTACTTTGCTCTTAATAAAAAATGACAATATATATATTTTTTAATGAGACATCTGGAATCACATCTAAACTTAGATCTAGACCTAGACTTAGATCTTGAATCTAGATTTATATTTTAAACTAGGTCTAGAACTAGATCTAGTATATCTATGTCTAGTTTGTTTGACAAATGACAATGGAGATATTAATTTTTATTTTGCGAGTCTTTCAAGTCATTTCTAGCTAGCTCACTACCTAAATAAAATAGTCAAGAAATATTTTTTCGTGTTGCAAATTTATCTAATTTTGTTAGAAAAATAAATCTTTTTTTAGTTTCTATTTATTACATGTTACATGTTATTAATTTTGAATGTACGTATACTATGGTTAATTATTATTATTTTAAAAAATATAAGTGTATGCTAAATGAATATATGAAGATGCTATGACTGAGTGGTAAAGCACTTGGAACCAGAAGTCCCGAGTTCGAAGACTCTAGGTAGACCACTTCGGGGTCCGATTTTCAGTATGTATTTCCACTTAAACTGTCATTGTAACCTTGTTATAAATTTTTTTTGCCAATGCGATGTGTTAACCAGTGGTAGCCACTTAGAATGTAAAGGTCATAAGGAAGTCTTTATCGAAACTGAAAGCTATTTTGAGACAACAATGTCATGTTAAAAGCTTACATGGTATTTAGTATCACATAGTTGCCACAAAATATTGAGTAAGAAGTTGTAGTTTATAATATCTGGTCTGGTTTTCGAACCTGACGGTGACAAAGGAATCTCCTATCGTGGGGCCCCCCTCAGACGCGGGGCCTCGGGTAGTTACCCCACTTGTCATTCCCTAAGGCCGCTACTGCTATGTATAAATATCTTTCTAAGTAAGACATTATTTTTACTTTGCCTGACTCAGATCTAGTCATTCTATACAATGCCTGGCCAAAGTAGGAAATGTGGAATCATTTTGTAGTTTGCCTAAACACGATCGGCATTTTAAAGAATGCCTAGGCATTTTTCAATTTCCTGGTTTTATATATATATATATACAAAGAGGACATCATGGGGCTCAAAGAGGACATATTGGGACTCATATATATATATATATATATGCTTGACATATGTGTATGTATGTATGACATATATGTATGTATGTATGTATCTATGTATGTATAAGAGAGAGAGAGAGAGAGAGAGAGAAAGAGAGAGACTGAGACAGACAGACAGATAGACAGACAGACATAGAGAGAGAGAGAGAAATGTTATGTACATGGAATACTTACTTATCTATTGTTTAATAATGGTAAATTATGAAAGCGGTTGGCGATATTCTTTTCAAGGGGTATTGGAGTATACGACTAATACTTCTAGAGAATGCTATAGCTAGAGGAGGTCACTTAATCAAACTCTGACAAATTAACAAAATGTGAAATAATTAACATATAAGAAAAAAAATTGTGATTTAAGAACAAATATTGAATGTAAAACAAAACAAAACAAAAAAAAAAGAAACTATAGATCTACCATTAGCGTAAAGTAACTTACATTTCTTGTACGTTTAATGATATAAAGTTGTTTTATAACTTATTTAATTTCTATATGATAGCGTTTACTTCCAATTTTATTGTTTGCATTGCGCCTAATAATTGTCTAAAAAACCATCATTTAAAGAGCCAAATGCTATAATTACTAGTTCTAAGTCTACACAAAGAGCAATATATATCAATGGTACTAATTAGTATTCAAACTCAAAGGTTGATGGTCACCTTGACTGAATAAGCACAATTGACAGAACGTGACTTTCCAATCTTAGAAATGGCCGGCACAGGGAAAAATACAAAATAAATAATAAGTGAAGACAGAGATAAACTGAGATCTGAGATTAAGAAAAGAGAATAATTGCTTAGTCATGTAATTCGCGCTCTGGACTGCCGTCTCAATGGTTTCGAGTTCCAACCCTGCCAGCCGTCATCCTGCTGGAGCCATGACGTTATACTCTTCAACTCTGAAGGAACGTTTGAAACATGTAAAACAAGTTGAAAGAAGTGCATGATGGGACACAACGAGGGCATGATGGGACACAACGAGGGCATGATGGGGCACAACAAAGGCATGATGGGACACAACGAGGGCATGATGGGACACAACGAGGGCATGATATGACACAACGAGGGCATGATAGGACAAAACGAGGGCATGATGGGACACAAAGACTGCATGATGGGAAAAAACGAGGGCATGATGGGACACAAAGACTGCATGATTGGTCACAAAGACTGCATGATGGGACACAAAGACTGCATGATGGGACACAACGAGCGCATGATTCGACACAAAGACTGCATGATGTTACACAACGAGGGCATGATGGGACACAACGAGAACATGATGGGACACAACGAGGGTATGATGGGACACAACGAGGGCATGATGGGACACAACGAGAGCATGATGGGACACAACGAGGGCATGATGGGACACAACGAGGGCATGATGGGACACAACGAGGGCATGATGGGACACAACGAGGGCATGATGGGACACAACGAGAGCATGATGGGACACAACGAGAGCATGATGGGACACAAAGACTGCATGATGGGACACAACGAGGGCATGATGGGACACAAAGACTGTATGATGGGAAAAACGAGGGCATGATGGGACACAAAGACTGCATGATTGGTCACAAAGACTGCATGATGGGACACAAAGACTGCATGATGGGACACAACGAGGGCATGATGGGACACAAAGACTGCATGATAAGATACAAAGACTGCATGATATGACACAACGAGGGCATGATGGGACACAAAGACTGCATGATGGGACACAAAGACTGCATGATGGGTCACAAAGACAGCATGATGGGACACAAAGACTACATGATGGGACACAACGAGGGCATGATGGGACACAAAGACTGCATGATGGGACACAACGAGGGCATGATGGGACACAAAGACTGACTGATGGGACACAACGAGGGCATGATGGGACACAACGAGGGCATGATGGGACACAACGAGGTCATGATGGGACACAAAGACTGCATGATGGGACACAAAGACAGCATGATGGGTCACAAAGACTGCATGATTGGACACAACGAGGGCATGATGGGACACAACGAGGGCATGATGGGACACAAAGACTGCATGATGGGTCACAAAGACTGCATGATGGGACACAACGAGGGCATGATAGGTTACAGAGACTGCATGATGGGACACAACGAGGGCATGATGGGACACAAAGACTGCATGATGGGACACAAAGACTGCATAATGGGTCACAAAGACTGCATGATGGGACACAACGAGGGCATGATGGGACACAGCGAGGGCATGATGGGACACAAAGACTGCATGATGGTTCACAAAGACTGCATGATGGGACACAAATACTGCATGATGGGACACAACGAGGGCATGATGGGTTACAAAGACTGCTTGATGGGACACAACGAAGGCATGATGGGACACAATAACTGCATGATGGGACACAAAGACTGCCTCATGGGACATAAAGACTGCATGATGGGACACAACGAGGGCATGATGGGACACAGAGACTGCATGATGGGACACAACGAGGGCATGATGGGACACAACGACTGCATGAAGGGACACAAAGACTGCATGATGGGACACAAAGACTGCATGGGACACAACAACTGCATGATGGGACACAAAGACTGCATGATGGGACACAAAGACTGCATGATGGGACACAACGAGGGCATGATGGGACACAAAGACTGCATGATAAGATACAAAGACTGCATGATATGACACAACGAGGGCATGATGGGACACAAAGACTGCATGATGGGACACAAAGACTGCATGATGGGTCACAAAGACAGCATGATGGGACACAAAGACTACATGATGGGACACAACGAGGGCATGATGGGACACAAAGACTGCATGATGGGACACAACGAGGGCATGATGGGACACAAAGACTGACTGATGGGACACAACGAGGGCATGATGGGACACAACGAGGGCATGATGGGACACAACGAGGTCATGATGGGACACAAAGACTGCATGATGGGACACAAAGACAGCATGATGGGTCACAAAGACTGCATGATTGGACACAACGAGGGCAAGATGGGACACAACGAGGGCATGATGGGACACAAAGACTGCATGATGGGTCACAAAGACTGCATGATGGGACACAACGAGGGCATGATGGGTTACAGAGACTGCATGATGGGACACAAAGACTGCATGATGGGACACAACGAGGGCATGATGGGACACAAAGACTGACTGATGGGACACAACGAGGGCATGATGGGACACAACGAGGGCATGATGGGACACAACGAGGGCATGATGGGACACAAAGACTGCATGATGGTTCACAAAGACTGCATGATGGGACACAAATACTGCATGATGGGACACAACGAGGGCATGATGGGTTACAAAGACTGCTTGATGGGACACAACGAAGGCATGATGGGACACAATAACTGCATGATGGGACACAAAGACTGCCTCATGGGACATAAAGACTGCATGATGGGACACAACGAGGGCATGATGGGACACAGAGACTGCATGATGGGACACAACGAGGGCATGATGGGACACAACGACTGCATGAAGGGACACAAAGACTGCATGATGGGACACAAAGACTGCATGATGGGACACAACAACTGCATGATGGGACACAAAGACTGCATGATGGGACACAACGAGGGCATGATCGGACACAACGACTGCATGATGGGACACAACGAGTACATGATGGGACACAACGACTGCATGATGGGACACAAAGGCTGCATGATGGGACACAAAGACTGCATGATGGGACACAATGAGGGCATGATTTGACACATCTAATGTAAGATCCGAGAAAAGTTTAATTTTAATTGGCCTGCAATTAAAACCCTGAAGGATCAAATGATAAGAAAGCAATAGATTAAGTGTCATAGCCCTTGAATGAAGCTGTCAGACTAGAGTTCTTCGCCCTTTTTAAACTCTTTTTTTCCCCTTAAACCTCCTTATCGCTTATTCGATTGCATAAAATAGTAACACAGAGAGCAATAATGAGTTTTCGTTGGGCAATAGCGAACAAATGAGCAATTTGTTAGGCCATTTCTGGCGCTCTTCGCATAAATGGCACACTGTGTTAATTAGCGTGCTTAGACTATAAGGAATTAGTTGAATCTTTAACGACACCTAATTTACTCATTATAAATTTGAGACATTGGAAGGTCGGTGTGGGGATGGAGACAACGTAAGAGAACGTTTTTCCAGATAATAGTCTGTCGCATAGATATACAGACACTTCCGCCACCTGTTGTAGTCTGTCGCATAGATATACAGACACTTCCGCCACCTGTTGTAGTCTGTCGCATAGATATACAGACACTTTCGCCACCTGGTGTAGTCTGTCGCATAGATATACAGACACTTCCGCCACCTGGTGTAGTCTGTCGCATAGATATACAGACACATCCGCCACCTGTTGTAGTCTGTCGCATAGATATACAGACACTTTCGCCACCTGGTGTAGTCTGTCGCATAGATATACAGACACTTCCGCCACCTGGTGTAGTCTGTCGCATAGATATACAGACACTTCCGCCACCTGGTGTAGTCTGTCGCATAGATATACAGACACTTCCGCCACCTGGTGTAGTCTGTCGCCTAGATATACAGACACTTCCGCCAACTGGTGTAGTCTGTCGCATAGATATACAGACACTTCCGCCACCTGGTGTAGTCTGTCGCCTAGATATACAGACACTTCCGCAATTTTGTGTAGTCTGTCGCCTAGATATACAGACACTTCCGCAATTTTGTGTAGTCTGTCGCCTAGATATACAGACACTTCCGCCACCTTGTGTAGTCTGTCGCCTAGATATACAGACACTTCCGCCACCTGGTGTAGTCTGTCGCATAGATATACAGACACTTTTGCCAACGTATGACCTATGCATGCACTATGTATGACCTATGTATGAGATATGTATAACTTATGTATGACTTATGTACGACCTATGTATGACCTATGCATGCACTATGTACAACCTATGTAGGAGACATGTATCCAAGAAGACAGAACATGGTAAAGCTTTCCTCTGTCACAGGATTAAAAATTAGTCAGAACTCTAGAAAACGCTAATTCACGACAATAAATGTATTGCACATAAAAATACAAATGAAACCAAATAGGCGGTGAAGTCAATTTATCTTGAGTAGTTTTTTAAAAACCTTTTTTCAAGTACGTAGTACATTGTTAAGCCTTCTTATGATAGTGAAGAGCAAAATTTTTACCAAAAAGGTGTCCTAAAGTAAGATAATGTTTCAAAGTAAGAAGATGTTTCAAAGTAAGAAGATGTTTCAAAGCAAGAAGATGTTTCAAAGTAAGAAGATGTTTCAAAATAAAAAGATGTTTCAAAGTAAGAAGATGTTTCAAAGTAAGAAGATGTTTCGAAGTAAGAAGATGCTTCAAAGTAAGAAGATGTTTCAAAGTAAGAAGATGTTTCGAAGTAAGAAGATGCTTCAAAGCAAGAAGATGTTTCAAAGCAACAAGAGGTAAAAAGAAAGAAACTACTGCAATGCAAGAAGAGGTAAAAAGAAAGAAACTACTTCAAAGCAACAAAAGGTAAAAAGAAAGAAACTACTGCAATGCAAGAAGAGGTAAAAAGAAAGAAACTACTGCAATGCAAGAAGAGGTAAAAAGAAAGAAACTACTGCAATGCAAGAAGAGGTAAAAAGAAAGAAAGTAATGCAATGCAAGAAGAGGTAAAAAGAAAGAAACTACTTCAAAGCAACAAGAGGTAAAAAGAAAGAAACTACTGCAATGCAAGAAGAGGTAAAAAGAAAGAAACTACTGCAATGCAAGAAGAGGTAAAAAAAAAGAAACTACTGCAATGCAAGAAGAGGTAAAAAGAAAGAAACTACTGCAATGCAAGAAGAGGTAAAAAGAAAGAAACTACTGCAATGCAAGAAGAGGTAAAAAGAAAGAAACTACTGCAATGCAAGAAGAGGTAAAAAGAAAGAAAGTAATGCAATGCAAGAAGAGGTAAAAAGAAAGAAACTACTTCAAAGCAACAAGAGGTAAAAAGAAAGAAACTACTGCAATGCAAGAAGAGGTAAAAAGAAAGAAACTACTGCAATGCAAGAAGAGGTAAAAAGAAAGAACTACTTCAAAGCAACAAAAGGTAAAAAGAAAGAAACTACTGCAATGCAAGAAGAGGTAAAAAGAAAGAAACTACTGCAATGCAAGAAGAGGTAAAAAGAAAGAAAGTAATGCAATGCAAGAAGAGGTAAAAAGAAAGAAACTACTTCAAAGCAACAAGAGGTAAAAAGAAAGAAACTACTGCAATGCAAGAAGAGGTAAAAAGAAAGAAACTACTGCAATGCAAGAAGAGGTAAAAAGAAAGAAACTACTTCAAAGCAACAAGAGGTAAAAAGAAAGAAACTACTGCAATGCAAGAAGAGGTAAAAAGAAAGAAACTACTGCAATGCAAGAAGAGGTAAAAAGAAAGAAACTACTGCAATGCAAGAAGAGGTAAAAAGAAAGAAAGTACTGCAATGCAAGAAGAGGTAAAAAGAAAGAAACTACTTCAAAGCAACAAGAGGTAAAAAGAAAGAAACTACTGCAATGCAAGAAGAGGTAAAAAGAAAGAAACTACTGCAATGCAAGAAGAGGTAAAAAGAAAGAAACTACTTCAAAGCAACAAGAGGTAAAAAGAAAGAAACTACTGCAATGCAAGAAGAGGTAAAAAGAAAGAAACTACTGCAATGCAAGAAGAGGTAAAAAGAAAGAAACTACTGCAATGCAAGAAGAGGTAAAAAGAAAGAAACTACTGCAATGCAAGAAGAGGTAAAAAGAAAGAAACTACTTCAAAGCAACAAGAGGTAAAAAGAAAGAAACTACTGCAATGCAAGAAGAGGTAAAAAGAAAGAAACTACTGCAATGCAAGAAGAGGTAAAAAGAAAGAAACTACTGCAAAGCAAGAAGAGGTAAAAAGAAAGAAACTACTGCAATGCAAGAAGAGGTAAAAAGAAAGAAACTACTGCAATGCAAGAAGAGGTAAAAAGAAAGAAACTACTGCAATGCAAGAAGAGGTAAAAAGAAAGAAACTACTGCAATGCAAGAAGAGGTAAAAAGAAAGAAACTACTGCAATGCAAGAAGAGGTAAAAAGAAAGAAACTATTTCAATGCAAGAATAGGTAAAAAGAAAGAAACTACTTCAATGCAAGAAGAGGTAAAAAGAAAGAAAGTAATGCAATGCAAGAAGAGGTAAAAAGAAAGAAACTACTTCAAAGCAACAAGAGGTAAAAAGAAAGAAACTACTGCAATGCAAGAAGAGGTAAAAAGAAAGAAACTACTGCAATGCAAGAAGAGGTAAAAAGAAAGAAACTACTTCAAAGCAAGAAGAGGTAAAAAGAAAGAAACTACTGCAATGCAAGAAGAGGTAAAAAGAAAGAAACTACTGCAATGCAAGAAGAGGTAAAAAGAAAGAAACTACTGCAATGCAAGAAGAGGTAAAAAGAAAGAAAGTAATGCAATGCAAGAAGAGGTAAAAAGAAAGAAACTACTTCAAAGCAACAAGAGGTAAAAAGAAAGAAACTACTGCAATGCAAGAAGAGGTAAAAAGAAAGCAACTACTGCAATGCAAGAAGAGGTAAAAAGAAAGAAACTACTGCAATGCAAGAAGAGGTAAAAAGAAAGAAACTACTGCAATGCAAGAAGAGGTAAAAAGAAAGAAACTACTGCAATGCAAGAAGAGGTAAAAGAAAGAAAGTAATGCAATGCAAGAAGAGGTAAAAAGAAAGAAACTACTTCAAAGCAACAAAAGGTAAAAAGAAAGAAACTACTGCAATGCAAGAAGAGGTAAAAAGAAAGAAACTACTGCAATGCAAGAAGAGGTAAAAAGAAAGAAACTACTGCAATGCAAGAAGAGGTAAAAAGAAAGAAAGTAATGCAATGCAAGAAGAGGTAAAAAGAAAGAAACTACTTCAAAGCAACAAGAGGTAAAAAGAAAGAAACTACTGCAATGCAAGAAGAGGTAAAAAGAAAGAAACTACTGCAATGCAAGAAGAGGTAAAAAGAAAGAAACTACTGCAATGCAAGAAGAGGTAAAAAGAAAGAAATATGCAATGCAGAAGAGGTAAAAAGAAGAAACTACTGCAATGCAAGAAGAGGTAAAAAAAAGAAATATGCAATGCAAGAAGAGGTAAAAGAAAAAATACTTCAAAGCAACAAGAGGTAAAAAGAAAGAACTACTGCAATGCAAGAAAGGTAAAAAGAAAGAACTACTGCAATGCAAGAGAGGTAAAAGAAAGAAACTACTCAAGCAAAAGAGGTAAAAGAAAGAAACTACTGCAATGCAAGAAGAGGTAAAAAGAAAGAAATACTGCAATGCAAGAAGAGGTAAAAAGAAAGAAACTACTCAGCAAAAGAGAAAAAGAAAGAAACTACTGCAATGCAAAAGATAAAAGAAAGAAATACTCAAGCAAAGAGGTAAAAGAAAGAAATACTCAAGCAAAGATAAAAAGAAAGAAACTACTGCAATGCAAAAGATAAAAGAAAGAAATACTCAAGCAAAGAGTAAAAGAAAGAAATACTGCAAGCAAAAGATTTAAAAAGAAAGAAACTACTGCAATGCAAAAAGGTAAAAGAAAGAAACTACTTCAAAGCAACACGAGGTAAAAAGAAAGAAATATCAAGCAAGAAGATAAAAAGAAAGAAACTACTCAAGCAAAAGAGTAAAAGAAAGAAACTACTGCAAGCAAAAGAGGTAAAAAGAAAGAAACTACTCAATGCAAGAAGAGGTAAAGAAAGAAACTACTCAAGCAAAGAGGTAAAAAGAAAGAAACTACTGCAAAGCAAAAGAGGTAAAAAGAAAGAAACTACTCAATGCAAGAAAGGTAAAAAGAAAGAAATACTAAGCAAAAGGTAAAAAGAAAGAAATTTTCAAAGCAAGAAAGGTAAAAGAAAGAAACTACTTCAAAGCAACAAGAGGTAAAAGAAAGAAACTACTCAAAGCAACAAGAGGTAAAAAGAAAGAACTACTCAAAGCAAAAGAGGTAAAAAGAAGAAACTACTCAAGCAAGAAAGGTAAAAAGAAAGAACTACTTCAAGCAAAAGAGGTAAAAAGAAAGAAACTCTCAAGCAAGAAGAGGTAAAAAGAAAGAAACTATTAAGCAAGAAGAGGTAAAAAGAAAGAAACTACTCAAAGCAAGAAGAGGTAAAAAGAAAGAAATTATTTCAAAGCAAGAA
>JAZGLO010005434.1:0-21255 GCA_036873155.1 Biomphalaria sudanica | reverse complement strand
TATAGATAGACGTATCTGACACATCTAGTAGTCTGTATAGATAGACGTATCTGATACATCTAGTAGTCTGTATAGATAGACGTATCTGACTCTTCTAGTAGTCTGTATAGATAGACGTATCTGACACATCTAGTAGTCTGTATAGATAGACGTATCTGACACTTCTAGTAGTCTGTAAAGATAGACGTATCGGACACTTCTAGTAGTCTGTATAGATAGACGTATCGGACACATCTAGTAGTCTGTATATATAGACGTATCGGACACATCTAGTAGTCTGTATAGATAGAAGTATCGGACACTTCTAGTAGTCTGTATAGATAGACGTATCGGACACTTCTAGTAGTCTGTATAGATAGACGTATCGGACACATCTAGTAGTCTGTATAGATAGACGTATCGGACACATCTAGTAGTCTGTATAGATAGACGTATCGGACACATCTAGTAGTCTGTATAGATAGACGTATCTGACACATCTAGTAGTCTGTATAGATAGACGTATCTGACACTTCTAGTAGTCTGTATAGATAGACGTATTGGACACATCTAGTAGTCTGTATAGATAGACGTATCTGACACTTCTAGTAGTCTGTATAGATAGACTTATCGGACACATCTAGTAGTCTGTATAGATAGACGTATCTGACACTTCTAGTAGTCTGTATAGACAGACGTATCGGACACATCTAGTAGTCTGTATAGATAGACGTATCGGACACTTCTAGTAGTCTGTATAGATAGACGTATCGGACACTTCTAGTAGTCTGTATAGATAGACGTATCGGACACTTCTAGTAGTCTGTATAGACAGACGTATCGGACACTTCTAGTAGTCTGTATAGACAGACGTATGGGACACTTCTAGTAGTCTGTATAGATAGACGTATCAGACACTTATAGTAGTCTGTATAGACAGACGTATCGGACACTTCTAGTGGTGGGCCACTGCCTAGCCCTAGAGTACGCTAACCAACTTTTTCTAGTCTTTCAACTTTCTCTAGTCTTTCAACTTTCTCTAGTCTTTCAACTTTATCCAGTCGTTCATCATTCTCCAGCCTTTCAACTTTCTCCAGCCTTTCAACTTTCTCCAGCCTTTAACTCTGTCTAGTCTTTCAACTTTCTCTAGTGTTTCAACTTTCTCTAGTCTTTGTATTTTAAACGCTGTATTGTCTCAACTCTAGATTTGTTTTCCTTTTCTGTTTCCACACGAGCAGCCAGTGGACGTCATTTTCTTGTTCTTACTGTCTTGAGATGTCTATAGTGTCTAGTCACGTGATGTGATCAAGTCAATTCAAAGAGAAGGTTCTTTTTTTTAAATCTAACATTGTGCTGCGTAGTTTTTAAAATGAGATACCTTTTTTATATAATCATGATTTTAATATTGTTCCACGATAACTCCGCGAGCCATGGAATGTGAGTAACTAATATCTTTGGTTTGCAGCGTCTTAAAGTTCGTTTTCTGGAGAGTAGAATGATGACATGAAATCGTCATTTTCTAGAAAAAAAAAAAATGTACGCACAATATAAAGTAAGAGAAATAATAATGATAGTTAATCTTGTTTGCCGTTACACAATGTCAAAGAAAAATAACCCTAATTCAATTTAATTTCTCCTAAGAACTCATAATCTCCCCTTATAGCGTCTCATGATAACAAGCACGATAGCTTAACAATTTCTTTGGATTTGTTTTGAAGACTTGAGTCATCTGACTTGTCACTGTCTCTTCACCTCATTTGTTATGCAAACACAAATATTTCAGTTAAACAAGCAAATAGAAGAAAAAAAAATTGTACTACGAAAAAAAAAAAAAGACAAAGCCTATCTAAGGAAAAGAACCGCTAATTACTGCTATTTATCTGAACATTACAGGGTTTAACCCCCTTTCAGCTATATAAAACAAAATTAATTTAATAGTACTAAATAACTAACAAATTGGTTAATTTTGGATTGATCCGTGTACTGTCATAGACGATGAATAGTTGTACACAGTTTCAACTTGATCCGAGAACGGGAAGTGGAAGAAAACGTGTACAAAGCGTCATAAAGGAAATAGCTTCACATATACAGCCATATCTATCATTAAGTAGCATTTACTCCCCTTATTTCGATATCAAACAAAATAATTCATCACCAACAATTAATTAACTAATTGTTGTTTTTTTTTTAATTGATTCATGTCTTGTGAGGCTCAATAAATAATTGTGGAAAGTTTTAACTTGATCCGAGAATGGGAAATAGGAGGGAAAAAAATGTTCAAACTTTTTACCAGACAGACAGACAGTGAGGGTGAGCTGATATAAGCTTTGTAAATATATATATATCTCAAACACTTTAAATGACTAGGAAATCAGTGGCATTTTGTGTCTCGAGAGAAAACGTCTTCCCTTTTGTAACTTCTCATTACATAAAACTAAAGCGGCCTATCCTTGATAGACAACTGGGGTCACAGGTTGGGCATCTGCAATCACCAGACTTCTGGTGTGCATGCCGTCTGCTATCCGGGACTCTTTCTTTATGCTCGCTATCCAGTGCTTCCCCCCCCCCCCCCAACTGTTAGTGTCGATTTTTAAAAGCTTCAAGTCGCATTAGTTTACATCAGTATAACTTTAAAAAGTGGGCGAATTGCGGCTCTGCTGTCTTCTATTCAATCACCATGCAGAATGTCTTGTAGGAGTCGACCTTGTGGTATTCTGTAAACATGACCAAGCCATCCAAGGCGCCTACTTCTGATAACAATGCGGATGGATGTCGTGGCATTCTACACTTCACATAAGAAATTCTAAATGCTGCCTGTTAGATCAGAAGCAAGGAACAATCCACACTAAGACACATATTTGAGACAAACATTGCTAAGAAAGCTACAAAGATTTGAGGCATAAAAATGAACCATCTTCTTCACGATTTTAACATTTGACCATCACAGATTTAAGATACCGATACAAACACTCTTTTGTTCCTCTGGCAATGAAATCGTGGATCAAAATGTAACTTAATGTTGTAAATTTCGCATGTAATGTTAATGTGAGACAGGGGTATGAACATAATGTTCAATATATTGTGTGCTCTCGTACAAATTGTTTGCTCTAACTAAGTATTGATTTTTTTTTATAATGCACAACTGTAAAACGAATTTCCTCACGGATAAAAAAAATTACTATTGTTATTACTATTATTATTGGTTATATTATCTTACCACCTGATTTGAAAAATCGAATTAAGCATCATAGTTGGAAGATATTCCGTTTTTTTTCCTGTCAAGAGTTGGTTTCACTACAATATTGCAATAGTGCTCATTACACATGTCCGGTAGACTAGGGCTTTGGTATTGGTAGTCAGTTAATGTCCCACTTTCTAGCGAATAAGAGAATGATAATATGCAGGACTTTTATTTATGAGACCATTTCACGCCAATATGGCTATACAGAGACATAGTCTTTTTTTTTAAAATTATTTAATTGCGTCCCTCTATCTTTAATAACCACATGCCATATTTAAATTTTATGACTTAAACTGATTAAAACAGGGTGGTCAGTTGGTCAACTGAACATGACCAGGAGTGACCCCTCTCCTGTTTGCGTTGTCAACAAAGAGGGATGGGGGGAGACGAATGGTTCTGTAATGCGATGCGTAAATGAAATTGTTCCCTAAAACAATGGGCCCAGTGCATCGTGACTCATGGTCGTAGTGGTCAAGTATCCAGGGTCAGCGGTCAGTCCATTCTTTTCTAATGGTATTTTGAACACGACCGGCTCTCAGCTGTGCGTGTGACCTCGCTCAGGGCACTACTCAGCTCTGCAGGCTGTCTGGTATGATCATTTGGATAACCTGCCAACTAGAATGAAAAAAAATATCTAAAACTAGCTTCAAAAAAATAATATAACATTTGCAATACAAAACGAAAAAAATAACTTTTGAGGATTAAAAGAGTTAAACTTGGGTTGAAATAACGAAATAGTTCTATTAAAAAGAGAATAGCTTTGTGAAACCAATATCTCTGTTTCTTTTATTGCAGTCCCAAAAGAAGAGATATGGCTGTAACACAGTAATAATCTTTATCGTTGAAGTATTCTTAATGCCCAGTCGTTGGTTTGTACCTTCATACATCTAGTAGAACTAGAACAAGTAACCGTATTTTATTCTTAATATAAAACTTGAACAAAACTTGAACAAAACTTGAACAAAACTTGAACAAGCCTCTTGTTTTACCCATTAACACCTAAAACTAAATAACTGCATCAAATATATTTTTTCTATTAAATATCAATTTCTATTGGTCAAACTAAGACACCGCAAAAATTTTAATAGCAAAAAAAACTCAGTATACCTTTAATGAACAATGTACACGGGTTCAACTTCATTGTATGTAGAAACACAATGGAAATAACAACAGAAACAAGCTACGAGCTAAGCTCAATAAGCGTAACATGGGATTATGGACGCCTTCAGATCTGGTCGTGTCATTTGCAATTCGGAACTTCGTGTCGATAGCGTCGAGTTCGATCCCTGACCGCTTCCATTTCCCTGCTCTGTTCTACTACAGGACGTTTAGACTTAGACGTAAAGATTATATCTGAAAGCACGTCTTAAGCTTAGAAACCCTAAAGAAATAGCTCTAATCTTTCAAAATTCTTTAATCGCGTCCGTCAGTCTGGCAGGAAAACACTTTACTACTGGATCGTCTCGCCCCGTAGCTTACAGATGTGTTATTATATCAAACTAATAAAGGATAGAGAAGAATAGCATTCTCTATAGAAAAAAAAAGTCTGAACAATAATTTTACTAATAGCTTTGCTTTGCTAGATCTATTGAGACCACACAGAGTTGTCTGTTACTATCGTCTGCTACAAATCCAGTGTTTGCAGCACGCGCGGACCACACCGCAAATACTTGCATATCACAATATTGTGTTTGCTATATCCAAAGATTTTAGGAGATTTCCGGCCACTGTGAGGAGGGGTACATTCATCGCCAAGCTGGACATCTGGACAGGGACGTGACGCCTGTGATGGATGCGTACACAAAATGACGTGCCGTTCATACAAATGTCCAGCGTCGCCGCCCATACATTGGTCAGCGTGCTCAGGTTGCCCCACGATGTCGGCACGGCTGACAAGAAATATGGCCATCTATCGGATTAACCCTTCGCCGTCTGGACTCTCTGGCCATAAGGGATTGAAGTGTTCTGATTGGTTGCGTCTGCAGTGAGTCATGTTTAAATACCGCGATGAAATGTGCAGTAATCGATTATTGCGGTAATCTCAACGATGCACTTGGTTGTTTGTGTGAAGTCATGGACACTCGCACGTAGATCTAAGTTGTTCAATTCAGTAGTCTAACAAGAGTTCTAGAGAATCAATGTAGAAGTGGTGTAATAACTCTACGTGGTACTCTTGTGTGGAACTCTTGTTCTATGACATGTTTGAATTTACTTTTCGGGGACGTAACTGACAAAAGTCCAGATCTGTTATTTTCCCTTGGTTCACACATATTTTTTGGCTAAGGGAGCCAGAATATGAGTTTGTAGAAAGTATGATGATGGTTAGTGTTTCCCAAACTATGTTATTTGGAAGCCTAGGGCGTTGTAGGGTGCTGTGGGATGCTCTAGGGCGTTGTATGGTGCTGTAGGGTGTTGTAGGGTACTGTAGGTTGCTATGGGGTGCTGTAGGGCGTTGTAGGGTGCTGCAGGGTGCTGTAGGGTACTGTAGGTTGCTATGGGGTGCTGTAGGGCGTTGTAGGGTGCTGCAGGGTGCTGTAGGGGGTTGTCTGTTCTGATTGACGTATTAACGTTTAGTTTTCATATTTTAAAAAATCCAATCTAAACAAAATAAATCTTTAAAAACAATTCTATGGGACTTAGAGCTTGAACTAATCTATCTATCAACAGAGTTCTATCTTACACAGCTCTCTTTCTTCTCTCTGTCTCTTTCTTATCTCTCTCTCTTTCTTCTCTCTCTCTCTCTCTCTCTTTTCCTCTCTTTTTATTTCTTTTCTCTCTTTGTGTGTGAGTATATTCATGTGTGCGCAAGTTTGGCTATGGTGGTTTTCTTGAAGCGCTCGTGTGAGTATTTATCTGTTTGTGAGTATGTTTGAATGGGCGTACAGTGAGTGTGTGGAAGTGAGTGTGGAAGTGTGTGTGTGTGTGTGTGGAAGTGTGTGTGTGAGGATGTTTGGAGTTGGAGATGAATGTAAGAGCTTAAATCATTGACGTACAGAAAAAAAAAAGTTCTTTAGACAAAATGTTTTGAGTCGAGTGTAGAAAGAGATGAGTGGGTGAGCGCTCTGGAATAATTAGACACTTGAACCAATTACTCACAGACTTGAAAGTAAGGACAGAAGAAAAAAAAAAGAAAAAAAAAAGGACACACACACACACACACACATACATACACACACAAACAAAGGGATACAAATCAGTACAAGAAAAAGAAAGTGTGTCAAGCGTCTCTGGAAACAAATAGACAAACAAACAAAGAGGCATCTAACAACCAGAGGCGGATGCAGAGGATAATAAGAGGGAAGGGGGGTACGTGGAGAGTGGCGTGGAGGTAAGGCGTGTGGGAGAGGGTGTGGTTGCGAGATGGAGCGAGCGTGAGATTTCAAGTGTGGATGTAGTCGACGACGACGGAGGAGGTAGTATGTCTCATGTTCAGTTTTACCAGGGGACGACATACCGCAAGCCTTCAGAGCTCTTAAGCCTCGAGTTTGTAAACTTAGGAAGAAACAATAGTAATTAGAAGAAGGAAGGTTTCTCTGTTTCTTCTTTTTATCAATGTCTTTGAATGACTTGTTTCTTCTTTTTTATCAATGTCTTCGAATGGCTTGTTCCTTCTTTTTATCAATGTCTTTGAATGACTTGTTTCTTCTTTTTTATCAATGTCTTCGAATGGCTTGTTCCTTCTTTTTATCAATGTCTTTGAATGACTTGTTTCTTCTTTTTTATCAATGTCTTCGAATGGCTTGTTCCTTCTTTTTATCAATGTCTTTGAATGACTTGTTTCTTCTTTTTTATCAATGTCTTCGAATGGCTTGTTCCTTCTTTTTATCAATGTCTTTGAATGACTTGTTCCTTCTTTTTATCAATGTCTTTGAATGACTTGTTCCTTCTTTTTATCAATGTCTTTGAATGACTTGTTCCTTCTTTTTATCAATATCTTTGAATGACTTGTTCCTTCTTTTTATCAATGTCTTTGAATGACTTGTTTCTTCTTTTTATCAATGTCTTCGAATGGCTTGTTCCTTCTTTTTATCAATATCTTTGAATGGCTTGTTTCTTCTTTTTATCAATGTCTTTGAATGGCTTCTTCCTTCGTTTTATCAATGTCTTTGAATGATTTGTTTCTTCTTTTTATCAATGTCTTTGAATGACTTGTACCTTTTTTTTATCAATGTCTTTGTATGACTTGTTTCTTCTTTTTATCAATGTCTTTGAATGACTTGTTCCTTCTTTTTATCAATATCTTTGAATGGCTTGTTCCTTCTTTTTATCAATATCTTTGAATGACTTGTTCCTTCTTTTTATCAATGTCTTTAAATGGCTTGTTCCTTCTTTTTATCAATGTCTTTGTATGACATGTTCCTTCTTTTTATCAATATCTTTGTATGGCTTGTTCCTTCTTTTTATCAATGTTTTTGAATGACTTGTTCCTTCTTTTTATCAATATCTTTGTATGGCTTGTTCCTTCTTTTTATCAATGTCTTTGAATGACTTGTTCCTTCTTATTATCAATATCTTTGTATGGCTTGTTCCTTCTTTTTATCAATGTCTTTGAATGGCTTGTTCCTTCTTTTTATCAATGTGTTTGAATGGCTTGTTCCTTCTTTTTATCAATGTCTTTGAATGACTTGTTTCTTCTTTTTATCAATATCTTTGAATGGCTTGTTTCTTCTTTTTATCAATATCTTTAAATGCCTTGTTCCTTCTTTTTATCAATGTCTTTGAATGGCTTGTTCCTTCTTTTTATCAATATATTTGAATGACTTGTTCCTTCTTTTTATCAATATCTTTGAATGACTTGTTCCTTCTTTTTATCAATGTCAGATTATGTAGCATTTTATGCGATGTTTTGCAGAGAGGAGTGTCCCCTGCGAAGTTTACAATTTGTCGCAGTGTGTGCTGTCTGTCACATTGTGTGGCAGTGTGTAATCTCTGTCACATGGTGTGGCAGCGTGTGCTGCCTGTCAAAAGGTGTGGCAGTGTGTGCTGTCACTGTGTGTCGCGTCGCAGTGTGTGACCTGTGTCTCGGTGAGGGCGCTGTTGTAACAAAACAATGTACTTTAAGTCACAGCAAAACAAACATGCAATTATTTCTGCTTCATGGGGCATATTAGATGAAGTGACACATTCAATCATGTCAACTATCGATTAGTCCGATCCAACAACAACAAAGCAAATCAAAGTAAAATTATGTAAAGCTGTAGCCTCTCTTTCTGATCTCTTTGTGGAAGTGAGGCCGTTGAGATGTGTCTATGTGTGTGTATGTGTTTGTATGCGTTAGAATGTGTGCATGTGAGTTCGTATGTCTAATGTGTGCACGTTTTTAAATCTGTGTGTTGAAGTGCTGTTGTAAGCGAGTGTAATAGTGTGTGTGTGTATGTGTTTATTTTGTTTGTTAGTTGTGTGTGTGTGTCAATGAGTGTGTGTCTGCTTTGTTGTTTGTGTTTTTTTTTGGCGTGTGTTTGTTGTGCTTACATAACCTTACTCAGGATATGATTTGAAACAATAAATGTCCACATCACAGAAGACAATAAAATGCAATAATCCTAGGAAGCATAAACCCTTAATCTCGTAAATCAATGCTATGTTCTAATAGTTAAAACAATAATGACTAGTATTCCATATTACAATATTGAATTTTCCATCCGGTCCACATTTATTGAAACATTATTCATTGTACTGTATAACAGACTTATTCTCTTGTATAGGCCTACAAATAAACTTCTTTTCAGTACATCAAAAGCTACGTCGGGTGCTATGAACGGTCAGTCTCCAGGGCTATATTTGGATGATTCCCAGCCTCAAAGTGGCCCCACGGCGGAAACGGTCTTTAAAGGAGCTAGGTTGCTAGGCCAATAGGGAAGAAAAAATAAGGTACTATTGGGGGTCTCTAACAACTCTGTTCGTTGCACAGGCTGTACAGCCTTGTCCCGGTCCACACACCAATCTTCGAAGGCCCTTCTATGGCAGACACCAGCACGCATAGAAAGAAAATGGAAGAGTTTCACCGCCTCAGATGAAGAGAGTCTTGGAATGCGGGCCATGGGTAACAGGCAATAGAGATGTGAGCTATTTAAGCCGTCTTTGGTCTCTCCCAAACAGAACAAGATAATTTATTCAAACTAAGGAAACGTCGGAAGTGCAATAAAAACGTGGACAAATATGTCGACTTTTCTTTTTGCTTTATCTGCAAATGTCTACAAATTACCCTTTCATTATAAAAGTTATTTTGTATTTCTATTTAGGAAGAAAATAACATATTTTCAAAATAAGAGCAACATTAAAGAGTTTATGACTTTTGATGTTGCGTGTAGACAAAGTTTGACCCGCTCAATGTTTCGGCTTCTTATTTTGTCGTTTTAGTCTACTTAGAAGAAACTAAAGAATTTAATATTTACTAATATTACTATTTTAAAATTCGATTTGTACATTTAAGGATGTATTTGATTATTTAAAAAAAGACATTGCATCTAGTATGGGGTGTGAAAACATTGGTCTACAAAGGAATTGTTAAGTCTTAAGAAATTATGTTCTTTATTTCTCTGTTCTTTTCACACATTTATATTCAATGTATCAGAGGCGGCCTTAGCAGTGCGCGGGGCCCTTGTCGAATGTCAAATACGGGGCCTTGCGCTGTACCATGTCACGCTAACGGGCTCGTCTGTACGCCTTATTTTTGTTACAAAACATACTAGCTTAGATAAGTACTGCTAGTACTGTAGTACTGGGCTTCCAACTTCATAAACTCGAGCTGATGCGTCTACAAAACTCTATGTAAAAGATATCTGTTCTTTGAGGCTTAACTCTTGTGCAGTCAAGGATGATGGGAAAATATGTCATCAGGTCCATACGCTCGTCCATAAGCTCGTTTTGAATCCTATATCCGAGGTTCTGGTCGTGAGCCTCAGCGTTTTAATTCGTTGAAGATGTTCTTGCATGGTTGGGCCAATTTTGTGAAGCATCTCAACCAAGCCTTAAAAACTGGCCGTTTTTCTGTTCGCCCACGGCTACTTTTTTCTTTTCCAAAGTGAACCATCTAATTTTTAAAAATTATATATGCGAGCAGATTTTTCAAAAAAACTACACCATTTAAGGGGAGGTCACTTTTTTTTAAAAAGTCATGGACTTCTTTATTAACTCAAGCTTCATTCATAGATTCGCGCATTGGTACAAAAATGTGCATCTAATGTCAAAATTGTAAATTGTAAATGGTTCATTATAAAATATATTTTCAATTTATTAACTAACTCGTTGAATAGAATACTGATTCAAATGTTGTTTTTAAAACAGAATTTTGATACGAACTTCGTTTTAGTTATAAGTTTTAAAAAATAGCTAACCACTTTTAAAGCGTAGTTTTGACATATCCTTATTATGCACTTGACAAAAAACTAAATTAGATTAAAAAGAGGCCAGATATAGTTGTCAATTTAGATTAATTGTACTGCAGTGCGTCGAAACCAGCATAATTTAAGTAGTAATTTGTTGGTTATCGTAAGATTGCTTCCTAAAGAACAATGTATTACTCAGAAAACTGCTTGAAAAAATAAAAAGGAAGTCAAACATAACACTCCTTTAAGAAGATTTGGTAACTTGGTGTTTACACAGCATAGAAATCAATTGCATGTTTAGCTTAAAGTTTGTCAAGTAGAGAAGTCAATCAGTGCCGGTTTCACGTCTGAAGAGACTATTTCACTTTTCAAAGGAATAAATACAAATAGTTGATTGAAGTGATCATTCGAGAGACCCGAAATTTAAATCATTCTTGCTTTGAGGACAGACAAAGTTAGCTGTTGATCCTTTCTTCTTGCTTTGAGGACAGACATAGTTAACTGTTGATCCTTTCTACTTGCTTTGAGGACAGACAAAGTTAGCTGTTGATCCTTTCTTCTTGCTTTGAGGACAGACATAGTTAACTGTTGATCCTTTCTACTTGCTTTAAGGACAGACAAAGTTAGCTGTTGATCCTTTCTTCTTGCTTTGAGGACAGACAAAGTTAGCTGTTGATCCTTTCTTCTTGCTTTGAGGACAGACAAAGTTAGCTGTTGATCCTTTCTTCTTGCTTTGAGGACAGACAAAGTTAGCTGTTGATCCTTTCTTCTTGCTTTGAGGACAGACAAAGTTAGCTGTTTATCCTTTCTACTTGCTTTGAGGACAGACATAGTTAACTGTTGATCCTTTCTACTTGCTTTGAGGACAGACAAAGTTAGCTGTTGATCCTTTCTTCTTGCTTTGAGGACAGACAAAGTTAACTGTTGATCCTTTCTACTTGCTTTGAGGACAGACATAGTTAGCTGTTTATCCTTTCTACTTGCTTTGAGGACAGACAAAGTTAACTGTTGAACCTTACTACTTGCTTTGAGGACAGACATAGTTAACTGTTGATCCTTTCTACTTGCTTTAAGGACAGACAAAGTTCACTGTTGATCCTTTCTACTTGCTTAAAGACAGACATAGCTGTTGATCCTTTCTACTTACCATTTTCCTTGGAAGAAGATTATGTCAACATGGATTTATAAAATGACTTTGTCCTTTTCGTGTAATTGTCAAGCTGATAGCTTCAGATGCATTCCTCCTTTTATGTCACATTTCTTTTACCACTTTGAGCATTTGGCGTTTTGGTACATTTCTTCCACTACTCCTAACATTTAGCGTTATGGTACATTTTTTCCACTACTTCTAACATTTAGCGTTCTGGTGCATTTCTTCCACTACTTCTAACATTTAGCGTTATGGTACATTTCTTCCACTACTTCTAACATTTAGCGTTATGGTACATTTCTTCCACTACTTCTAACATTTAGCGTTCTGGTACATTTCTTCCACTACTTCTAACATTTAGCGTTCTGGTGCATTTCTTTCACCACTTCTTGCATTTAGCGTCATAGTACATTTCTTCCATCACTTCTAGCATTTAGCGTTATGGTACATTTCTTCCATAACTTCTAGCATTTAGCGTTCTGGTGCATTTCTTCCGCTACTTCTAACATTTAGCGTTCTGGTGCATTTCTTTCACCACTTCTAGCATTTAGCGTCATAGTACATTTCTTCCATCACTTCTAGCATTTAGCGTTATGTACATTTCTTCCATAACTTCTAGCATTTAGCGTTCTGGTGCATTTCTTTCGCTACTTCTAACATTTAGCGTTCTGGTGCATTTCTTTCACCACTTCTAGCATTTAGCGTCATAGTACATTTCTTCCATCACTTCTAGCATTTAGCGTTATGGTACATTTCTTCCAACTTGAAAGTAATTTTAAAAACTCCTAATTAACATCCAGAGCAAAAGAAGTTGACATGCTTGAGCATTGTTTCATAATTATCGTTTATCTTGTAAAACATCCACACATTCTTTACAAATTAAACACATATCAATGTGTTGCACAAGAAGGTTAATAAAGTTTTTGCAGTTACAGCAACTTTCCGACGTTGTATGCTGGTTGGGGCCAGTGGCACGTATTTAGGGCATACCTAACAAGTTTGAGATCCCCTTCCAAATCAAATGTTCTTGATAGCCACCTCGCTTTTACCTATTTGTAGGTAAAATTCTTATTTTTCCTCAATTAGGAGATTTCAAAATGATAAATTACATCCTCCATCTAAAATGGAAGGTCCAATAATTGCTCTTAAATGTTTATATATAATGTAATGATGATCAGTATACATTTAGGGCATATTTCAACTATAAAAAAATGAAACTCATATATGGTGTTAAGAGTAGCCTTTTTTTTTAAACTCAATTTTCTTAGTATAAAAAATATATTAAGCGAGTGAAATAAATAAATAAAAAACATTCCTTACTTATACAGTCACCCAACCGTTGTAAGAGAGTTTACTTTGCTCTTAATAAAAAATGACAATATATATATTTTTTAATGAGACATCTGGAATCACATCTAAACTTAGATCTAGACCTAGACTTAGATCTTGAATCTAGATTTATATTTTAAACTAGGTCTAGAACTAGATCTAGCTATATCTATGTCTAGTTTGTTTGACAAATGACAATGGAGATATTAATTTTTATTTTGCGAGTCTTTCAAGTCATTTCTAGCTAGCTCACTACCTAAATAAAATAGTCAAGAAATATTTTTTCGTGTTGCAAATTTATCTAATTTTGTTAGAAAAATAAATCTTTTTTTAGTTTCTATTTATTACATGTTACATGTTATTAATTTTGAATGTACGTATACTATGGTTAATTATTATTATTTTAAAAAATATAAGTGTATGCTAAATGAATATATGAAGATGCTATGACTGAGTGGTAAAGCACTTGGAACCAGAAGTCCCGAGTTCGAAGACTCTAGGTAGACCACTTCGGGGTCCGATTTTCAGTATGTGTTTCCACTTAAACTGTCATTGTAACCTTGTTATAAATTATTTTTTTTGCCAATGCGATGTGTTAACCAGTGGTAGCCACTTAGAATGTAAAGGTCATAAGGAAGTCTTTATCGAAACTGAAAGCTATTTTGAGACAACAATGTCATGTTAAAAGCTTACATGGTATTTAGTATCACATAGTTGCCACAAAATATTGAGTAAGAAGTTGTAGTTTATAATATCTGGTCTGGTTTTCGAACCTGACGGTGACAAAGGAATCTCCTATCGTGGGGCCCCCCTCAGACGCGGGGCCTCGGGTAGTTACCCCACTTGTCATTCCCTAAGGCCGCTACTGCTATGTATAAATATCTTTCTAAGTAAGACATTATTTTTACTTTGCCTGACTCAGATCTAGTCATTCTATACAATGCCTGGACAAAGTAGGAAATGTGGAATCATTTTGTAGTTTGCCTAAACACGATCGGCATTTTAAAGAATGCCTAGGCATTTTTCAATTTCCTGGTTTTATATATATATATATACAAAGAGGACATCATGGGGCTCAAAGAGGACATATTGGGACTCATATATATATATATATGCTTGACATATGTGTATGTATGTATGACATATATGTATGTATGTATGTATCAATGTATGTATAAGAGAGAGAGAGAGAGAAAGAGAGAGACTGAGACAGACAGACAGATAGACAGACAGACATAGAGAGAGAGAGAGAAATGTTATGTACATGGAATACTTACTTATCTATTGTTTAATAATGGTAAATTATGAAAGCGGTTGGCGATATTCTTTTCAAGGGGTATTGGAGTATACGACTAATACTTCTAGAGAATGCTATAGCTAGAGGAGGTCACTTAATCAAACTCTGTTTGTAAAAATGACAAATTAACAAAATGTGAAATAATTAACATATAAGAAAAAAAATTGTGATTTAAGAACAAATATTGAATGTAAAACAAAACAAAAAAAAAAAAAAAGAAACTATAGATCTACCATTAGCGTAAAGTAACTTACATTTCTTGTACGTTTAATGATATAAAGTTGTTTTATAACTTATTTAATTTCTATATGATAGCGTTTACTTCCAATTTTATTGTTTGCATTGCGCCTAATAATTGTCTAAAAAACCATCATTTAAAGAGCCAAATGCTATAATTACTAGTTCTAAGTCTACACAAAGAGCAATATATATCAATGGTACTAATTAGTATTCAAACTCAAAGGTTGATGGTCACCTTGACTGAATAAGCACAATTGACAGAACGTGACTTTCCAATCTTAGAAATGGCCGGCACAGGGAAAAATACAAAATAAATAATAAGTGAAGACAGAGATAAACTGAGATCTGAGATTAAGAAAAGAGAATAATTGCTTAGTCATGTAATTCGCGCTCTGGACTGCCGACTCAATGGTTTCGAGTTCCAACCCTGCCAGCCGTCATCCTGCTGGAGCCATGACGTTATACTCTTCAACTCTGAAGGAACGTTTGAAACATGTAAAACAAGTTGAAAGAAGTGCATGATGGGACACAACGAGGGCATGATGGGACACAACGAGGGCATGATGGGGCACAACGAGGCATGATGGGACACAACGAGGCATGATGGGACACAACGAGGGCATGATGGGACACAACGAGGGCATGATGGGACACAACAAAGGCATGATGGGACACAACGAGGGCATGATGGGACACAACGAGGGCATGATATGACACAACGAGGGCATGATAGGACAAAACGAGGGCATGATGGGACACAAAGACTGCATGATGGGAAAAAACGAGGGCATGATGGGACACAAAGACTGCATGATTGGTCACAAAGACTGCATGATGGGACACAAAGACTGCATGATGGGACACAACGAGCGCATGATTCGACACAAAGACTGCATGATGTTACACAACGAGGGCATGATGGGACACAACGAGAACATGATGGGACACAACGAGGGTATGATGGGACACAACGAGGGCATGATGGGACACAACGAGAGCATGATGGGACACAACGAGGGCATGATGTGACACAACGAGGGCATGATGGGACACAACGAGGGCATGATGGGACACAACGAGGGCATGATGGGACACAACGAGGGCATGATGGGACCCAACGAGAGCATGATGGGACACAAAGACTGCATGATGGGACACAACGAGGGCATGATGGGACACAAAGACTGTATGATGGGAAAAACGAGGGCATGATGGGACACAAAGACTGCATGATTGGTCACAAAGACTGCATGATGGGACACAAAGACTGCATGATGGGACACAACGAGGGCATGATGGGACACAAAGACTGCATGATAAGATACAAAGACTGCATGATATGACACAACGAGGGCATGATTGGACACAAAGACTGCATGATGGGACACAAAGACTGCATGATGGGTCACAAAGACAGCATGATGGGACACAAAGACTACATGATGGGACACAACGAGGGCATGATGGGACACAAAGACTGCATGATGGGACACAACGAGGGCATGATGGGACACAAAGACTGACTGATGGGACACAACGAGGGCATGATGGGACACAACGAGGTCATGATGGGACACAAAGACTGCATGATGGGTCACAAAGACTGCATGATGGGACACAACGAGGGCATGATGGGTTACAGAGACTGCATGATGGGACACAAGGAGGGCATGATGGGACACAAAGACTGCATGATGGGACACAAAGACTGCATGATGGGTCACAAAGACTGCATGATGGGACACAACGAGGGCATGATGGGACACAGCGAGGGCATGATGGGACACAAAGACTGCATGATGGTTCACAAAGACTGCATGATGGGACACAAATACTGCATGATGGGACACAACGAGGGCATGATGGGTTACAAAGACTGCTTGATGGGACACAACGAAGGCATGATGGGACACAATAACTGCATGATGGGACACAAAGACTGCCTCATGGGACATAAAGACTGCATGATGGGACACAACGAGGGCATGATGGGACACAGAGACTGCATGATGGGACACAACGAGGGCATGATGGGACACAACGACTGCATGAAGGGACACAAAGACTGCATGATGGGACACAAAGACTGCATGGGACACAACAACTGCATGATGGGACACAAAGACTGCATGATGGGACACAAAGACTGCATGATGGGACACAACGAGGGCATGATGGGACACAAAGACTGCATGATAAGATACAAAGACTGCATGATATGACACAACGAGGGCATGATGGGACACAAAGACTGCATGATGGGACACAAAGACTGCATGATGGGTCACAAAGACAGCATGATGGGACACAAAGACTACATGATGGGACACAACGAGGGCATGATGGGACACAAAGACTGCATGATGGGACACAACGAGGGCATGATGGGACACAAAGACTGACTGATGGGACACAACGAGGGCATGATGGGACACAACGAGGTCATGATGGGACACAAAGACTGCATGATGGGTCACAAAGACTGCATGATGGGACACAACGAGGGCATGATGGGTCACAAAGACTGCATGATGGGACACAACGAGGGCATGATGGGACACAAAGACTGCATGATGGGACACAAAGACTGCATGATGGGTCACAAAGACAGCATGATGGAACACAACGAGGGCATGATGGGACACAACGAGGGCATGATGGGACACAAAGGACTGCATGATGGGACACAAAGACTGCATGATGGTTCACAAAGACTGCATGATGGGACACAAATACTGCATGATGGGACACAACGAGGGCATGATGGGTTACAAAGACTGCTTGATGGGACACAACGAAGGCATGATGGGACACAATAACTGCATGATGGGACACAAAGACTGCCTCATGGGACATAAAGACTGCATGATGGGACACAACGAGGGCATGATGGGACACAGAGACTGCATGATGGGACACAACGAGGGCATGATGGGACACAACGACTGCATGAAGGGACACAAAGACTGCATGATGGGACACAAAGACTGCATGATGGGACACAACAACTGCATGATGGGACACAAAGACTGCATGATGGGACACAACGAGGGCATGATCGGACACAACGACTGCATGATGGGACACAACGAGTACATGATGGGACACAACGACTGCATGATGGGACACAAAGGCTGCATGATGGGACACAAAGACTGCATGATGGGACACAATGAGGGCATGATTTGACACATCTAATGTAAGATCCGAGAAAAGTTTAATTTTAATTGGCCTGCAATTAAAACCCTGAAGGATCAAATGATAAGAAAGCAATAGATTAAGTGTCATAGCCCTTGAATGAAGCTGTCAGACTAGAGTTCTTCGCCCTTTTTAAACTCTTTTTTTCCCCTTAAACCTCCTTATCGCTTATTCGATTGCATAAAATAGTAACACAGAGAGCAATAATGAGTTTTCGTTGGGCAATAGCGAACAAATGAGCAATTTTTTAGGCCATTTCTGGCGCTCTTCGCATAAATGGCACACTGTGTTAATTAGCGTGCTTAGACTATAAGGAATTAGTTGAATCTTTAACGACACCTAATTTACTCATTATAAATTTGAGACATTGGAAGGTCGGTGTGGGGATGGAGACAACGTAAGAGAACGTTTTTCCAGATAATAGTCTGTCGCATAGATATACAGACACTTCCGCCACCTGTTGTAGTCTGTCGCATAGATATACAGACACTTCCGCCACCTGTTGTAGTCTGTCGCATAGATATACAGACACTTTCGCCACCTGGTGTAGTCTGTCGCATAGATATACAGACACTTCCGCCACCTGGTGTAGTCTGTCGCATAGATATACAGACACTTCCGCCACCTGTTGTAGTCTGTCGCATAGATATACAGACACTTTCGCCACCTGGTGTAGTCTGTCGCATAGATATACAGACACTTCCGCCACCTGGTGTAGTCTGTCGCATAGATATACAGACACTTCCGCCACCTGGTGTAGTCTGTCGCATAGATATACAGACACTTCCGCCACCTGGTGTAGTCTGTCGCCTAGATATACAGACACTTCCGCCAACTGGTGTAGTCTGTCGCCTAGATATACAGACACTTCCGCCACCTGGTGTAGTCTGTCGCCTAGATATACAGACACTTCCGCAATTTTGTGTAGTCTGTCGCCTAGATATACAGACACTTCCGCCACCTTGTGTAGTCTGTCGCCTAGATATACAGACACTTCCGCCACCTGGTGTAGTCTGTCGCATAGATATACAGACACTTTTGCCAACGTATGACCTATGCATGCACTATGTATGACCTATGTATGAGATATGTATAACTTATGTATGACTTATGTACGACCTATGTATGACCTATGCATGCACTATGTACGACCTATGTAGGAGACATGTATCCAAGAAGACAGAACATGGTAAAGCTTTCCTCTGTCACAGGATTAAAAATTAGTCAGAACTCTAGAAAACGCTAATTCACGACAATAAATGTATTGCACATAAAAATACAAATGAAACCAAATAGGCGGTGAAGTCAATTTATCTTGAGTAGTTTTTTAAAAACCTTTTTTCAAGTACGTAGTACATTGTTAAGCCTTCTTATGATAGTGAAGAGCAAAATTTTTACCAAAAAGGTGTCCTAAAGTAAGATAATGTTTCAAAGTAAGAAGATGTTTCAAAGTAAGAAGATGTTTCAAAGCAAGAAGATGTTTCAAAGTAAGAAGATGTTTCAAAATAAAAAGATGTTTCAAAGTAAGAAGATGTTTCAAAGTAAGAAGATGTTTCAAAGTAAGAAGATGTTTCAAAGTAAGAAGATGTTTCGAAGTAAGAAGATGCTTCAAAGCAAGAAGATGTTTCAAAGCAACAAGAGGTAAAAAGAAAGAAACTACTGCAATGCAAGAAGAGGTAAAAAGAAAGAAACTACTTCAAAGCAACAAAATGTAAAAAGAAAGAAACTACTGCAATGCAAGAAGAGGTAAAAAGAAAGAAACTAATGCAATGCAAGAAGAGGTAAAAAGAAAGAAACTACTTCAAAGCAACAAGAGGTAAAAAGAAAGCAACTACTGCAATGCAAGAAGAGGTAAAAAGAAAGAAACTACTGCAATGCAAGAAGAGGTAAAAAGAAAGAAACTACTGCAATGCGAGAAGAGGTAAAAAGAAAGAAAGTAATGCAATGCAAGAAGAGGTAAAAAGAAAGAAACTACTTCAAAGCAACAAGAGGTAAAAAGACAGAAACTACTGCAATGCAAGAAGAGGTAAAAAAAAAGAAACTACTGCAATGCAAGAAGAGGTAAAAAGAAAAAAAATTACTTCAAAGCAACAAGAGGTAAAAAGAAAGAAACTACTGCAATGCAAGAAGAGGTAAAAAGAAAGAACCTACTGCAATGCAAGAAGAGGTAAAAAGAAAGAAACTACTGCAATGCAAGAAGAGGTAAAAAGAAAGAAACTACTGCAATGCAAGAAGAGGTAAAAAGAAAGAAAATACTGCAATGCAAGAAGAGGTAAAAAGAAAGAAACTACTTCAAAGCAACAAGAGGTAAAAAGAAAGAAACTACTGCAATGCAACAAGAAGTAAAATGAAAGAAACTACTTCAAAGCAACACGAGGTAAAAAGAAAGAAACTACTGCAATGCAAGAAGATTTAAAAAGAAAGAAACTACTGCAATGCAACAAGAGGTAAAATGAAAGAAAGTACTTCAAAGCAACACGAGGTAAAAAGAAAGAAACTACTGCAATGCAAGAAGATTTAAAAAGAAAGAAACTACTGCAATGCAAGAAGATGTAAAAAGAAAGAAACTACTGCAAAGCAACAAGAGGTAAAAAGAAAGAAACTACTACAATGCAAGAAAGGTAAAAAGAAAGAAACTACTTCAAAGCAACACGAGGTAAAAAGAAAGAAATTATTTCAAAGCAAGAAGAGGTAAAAAGAAAGAAACTACTTCAAAGCAACAAGAGGTAAAAAGAAAGAAACTACTGCAAAGCAACAAGAGGTAAAAAGAAAGAAACTACTGCAATGCAAGAAGAGGTAAAAAGAAAGAAACTACTGCAATGCAAGAAGAGGTAAAAAGAAAGAAACTACTGCAATGCAAGAAGAGGTAAAAAGAAAGAAACTACTGCAATGCAAGAAGAGGTAAAAAGAAAGAAAATACTGCAATGCAAGAAAAGGTAAAAAGAAAGAAACTATTTCAAAGCAAGAATAGGTAAAAAGAAAGAAACTACTTCAAAGCAACAAGAGGTAAAAAGAAAGAAACTACTTCAAAGCAACAAGAGGTAAAAAGAAAGAAACTACTTCAAAGCAACAAGAGGTAAAAAGAAAGAAACTACTACAATGCAAGAAGAGGTAAAAAGAAAGAAACTACTTCAAAGCAAGAAGAGGTAAAAAGAAAGAAACTACTGCAAAGCAAGAAGAGGTAAAAAGAAAGAAACTATTTTAAAGCAAGAATAGGTAAAAAGAAAGAAACTACTGCAAAGCAAGAAGAGGTAAAAAGAAAGAAACTATTTCAAAGCTAGAATAGGTAAAAAGAAAGAAACTACTGCAAAGCAACAAGAGGTAAAAAGAAAGAAACTACTGCAATGCAAGAAGAGGTAAAAAGAAAGAAACTACTGCAATGCAAGAAGAGGTAAAAAGAAAGAAACTACTGCAATGCAAGAAGAGGTAAAAAGAAAGAAACTACTGCAATGCAAGAAGAGGTAAAAAGAAAGAAAATACTGCAATGCAAGAA